>JAJLRJ010000005.1:8454804-8734804 GCA_024195265.1 Dendrophyllia cribrosa
GAAAAACACATTGATGGAGTCAGGTCTGATTTTCCCGGGAGGGGGGAAGGTGTCAAAATAGTTAGTGGAAGTCACACCTATTTTGGTATGGAAATGGGAGGGGTTTCAATAGGCGGGCCGCACACCCTGCTAAAAAAATTAAACAGTATCTACCGGGGATGTCTCTTATCGTCATTTTTATTGGCTACCCTTGGATTAGACAGCAACATGCATAAAGCGTTCATGTCTGATAACCCAGTCCTAGTTGGTTAAACTATTATACCAACCCATCGTTCATGCAGTATTTACGTATTTAGCCTAGGTATTTATGTAGGTGAAAGTGAATTCTGAATTATTGAATCTTGCCATGACAGCAAAGAAAACGGACGATAAGAGCGTTGGCAGTGAAGTTCTGAACTGGTTCTTGTGCATTATTTATTATTTTTTTGCGGTGGCCTTCGGAAAAGCCGCTTTGTTTTGTCAGTCAGTTCTCTGGTTTGAATACTCAAAGAAAAGTAACATTGATTTGTTTCGCAGCCTGCTGATGTGTATCTGATCGATGAGCCCTCGGCATATCTGGACTCTGAACAGCGTCTTGTGGCCGCTAAAGTCATCAAACGGTGAGTGTGGTCATAAAACATGGAACACTGTGTGATGGATGGTGGATAAAAGGTGGTTTCTATCCTCCCTCCCTTCCCCCGTCCCTCCTTCCCTTCCTTCCTTCCTCTCTCCCTCTCTTCCTACCTTTCAATGTTGTTGGAAAAGTAAAATGAAGACGCGCGTTCATTGTGTGATCCAACATTGAAATTGGGGACAGGGGAAGGCTGTTCCAACGACTTCTGGCACTGGTTTTAGGTCTCGTTAGCGCATAAGTATTCTCGATAGTTTTTATTTGAAGTCGGTGTGTTTTCAATAGTTGTCACTGTCCACGCGTAAACGTTAAAAAGCGATCGAAAGTGCTACTTGTATCCGCTTGATCCGCTGTCGTTACTTCATCGTTTTCAAAATAACCTCCGCTTTCAATTGTTTCCGTCCATTTACGTGTGAATGAAAGACCAAACCGTCTAAAAAACTTCACCTAAACTGGTTTTCGAACACAACCGTTGCATTAAAGGCTTACCTATTTTCTTCACGACAGATCTTGGGTGTTTGCAGAATTTATCGCCGAGCCTGCGTCCAGTTTTGCCGATGTACGACAGGGTGCATGCAAGACAAGTAATAATGCAAATGAGGTTGCTTGTTGTACGTGGAACCTCTGTCGTATTGTCAGCGGTCCTCCAGGGGTTGGCTCTTCCTATCATTGCGAAGCTTGTCGTTTTTATGTTGATCTGGAACGCTGGATTGGTATGGGTGCGGGTCTTGCATCGTCGGGAACCCTCGGGAACGAGGTTGCCTCTCTAGCATCCTTTAGAGTAGACTTGCTCACAGTTGAACTTTGAGAGTGCGAAGTCGCGAAGCCAGCAACAAAAGTCACCGGTTGCGCAAACAAAACAGACTTTGACAAAGTCTACCTTTGGAGTTGAATGGCTAAAATATCCTGTTTGATAACTAATGGGTTTTTACTTTCAGTTTCATTCTACATGCCAAGAAGACCGGCTTTGTTGTTGAGCACGATTTCATCATGGCTACTTACCTTGCTGATCGTGTTGTGGTGTTTGAAGGTGAACCATCTGTCAAGACTCTAGCCAATACGTAAGTAATATAACTGCAACAGTAACAAGAAATGTCAGCTATTGGATAAAATCCAATATCATACAAGGCATGTGATCTGGGACAAGTCTGCTGGACGTGCACTTATCATTATGTTTCACTTTCAGCTCGCTATCGACTTGTCCTCGCTTTTACCCACCCTTTTCCTTTCCCGTTACCTCACGGTTTCGATCTTACTTTCTCTTTGATGCGGTTTTGCTTTGTCCGGCAAACAAAACAAAACACTAAAGTAACATTTTAAACTGGAGACAAACATTTTAAAAATCCTAACTGACAGGAGACTGACCGTACGGCTATTTACATAACGTCACGTAGAATTTGAACACGGCTCTCAGATTCATTTATTGGTAGTAATCAAAGAGGGGGACTTAAACATGGGACGTCCGGATTGCAGGTCCACCACCCTAACCATTGCACAGCGATGCCCCTTCTCTTTAGCGAACCGTAATGCCACAGCTGACCGACTTAATCTCGAGCTAATGTAGTAGGGAATAATAAAAAATATCCTTGTTAACATAACGGTTGATTTTGTTTTACGGCGTCTCTGGGCAATGTCACCATCTTTATTACTTTGAAAGGCCAAAAACATAAACCTAAAAATAATGCAAATACGGAGGACTCGTACTTGATTAACCAAGTTGTTTTGTTTTTTTATATTTCTATTTTCCTTACGTTCTAATTTGTTGTACCTAGTCCCCAGACACTGCTGACCGGCATGAACAAGTTTCTCCAGTCCCTGGAAATCACCTTCCGGCGAGATCCGTCCAACTTCCGGCCGCGGATCAACAAAATGCATTCCGTGAAGGTAACACTTCCTGCACGATTTTTAAACTCAGGGTTCTACTGAGCGGTTTTGAGGGGTGGAAGCCGCCCCCCCAAAAAGTTGTTTATACGATGACAGTATATAAGTAAATATGTGAGAAACATAATCCTGGTCAGTGTACACGAGGTAAGCATTCCTTGTGAAGGACACTTCATCACAAGGGACATGGAGTACTATAAACTGCTGACCTTACGGCAGGCTCGGTTGTCATGCTTAACCGGAGCTAATTGTAAATTGTCTCTTAATGTTGTTTCAAAATTTACTAGATTGCATCTTAGCGCATATTCATTTCAAAAAAAATTAAACGTGGCTTAGATTCTGAACAAATAAGTTTTAACATAATTTATTGATGAAAGTTATACCGGTATGGAACTCATACAGGTAGTAAACAGCGCCTACAAGGTCTGGGGTGAAAGTCCAAGACAGCGGATGTCACTAAGACCAGTGTTGTAATATTCCATGCAAGTCAAAATAATTTTAAAAAGTTCCGATTTTCAAATTATTTTGTTCTGTTTTTCTCCAGGATTGTGACCAGAAACGGACGGGAAACTACTTTTACTTGGAAGATTAAGGCAGCCTCACTTTTTATTCCGAAAATAAACAACGAACGCAGCTTTCCAATAATGAAGTGACGGCGGATGAAACTGTTGAGAACAAGCGCCATATGACGTGATAATGTGGACACACCTGTGATGTTATAAGGATTATAAGCAAGCCTTAAAACCAAATATCAAAATCTTTATTCTTTTTCACTCCGTCCACTAACTCCTCCGTTGCTAATACCGCCCAAGCTCAAACCTGAAGGAAAACAAACATTTTGCAAACTACTGAAAAACAAGCTATGCCATAGGGACTGTCCATTTCCCTTTTTACCGACACGCAGCCATCTTGTTTTTACCCCCTGGGCATCCCATAATAGGTGCGGTAACACGGGACACTTTTACCGTGGTAAATGACCCTTTCACCACGGGAAACTGCATTTAGTGAGTAAGACCGACATTTCACGAGGTAAATTTCCCGTGGTAAATATCCATGGATACATAAAAAAGATCACACAAAGCGCCCGTGACATTTAACGTGGTAAGTTACAATGGTGTTTTGATTTCCAAGGTACAAGAGCCAATCACGGTGCTCCGTTTGACACCAACACGTAACCGCAAAGGAAAAGTGATTCCCTGAATTGCGGGACATTTTTTTACCTTGGCAAATCACAAATCGCGTGTAACCGCTGGTTAACACGGTACACTAAACCCAAGTGTGATGCACCGCGGGATGATCTACCATGGGAAATGCCATTTACCGTGGTGTGTGTAACCGCACCTAATGACCATTGAAATTAATATATTCTGTTATTAACAGGTAATTGCAATGGTCATTATGTGACGCCCAGAGACGCAAAATCAATATGTCTGCCGTGTCGGTAAATAGGTCTATAAGTACCCTGAAACTCTTAAAAAATACTTCTTCAAACTTCAACTTTGTACATCCATTAATGTAGTTAAGCTGAAATGTCACAGGGATTTTGTTTTGTTTTCATCAAAACTGCACTAAATATTAACAAAGTACCTTTACTTGTACATGAAAGCGATCTCAGAACATGGAAATGAAAATATCAATTGATTACTGAAAGAACGTACGTCAAACCATAATCAGTTCTCGCGATTTTTCCAAGACACGAGCGGAGAACTTTCCAATTTTTTCATGTTCCAATCCATTTCCATCCTGGCCATCGCCAGCCAGTGACACCTAACACTAGTTTCTTTGTACTCGAAGTGTAATTGTTAACAAAACTGGCGTGCGTTTCTCGAAAGTCCCGAAAACTTTTCGGACCCGAAAGCTATGTTTTAAAGGAAGTTTCTAACGGAAGACGTTGACGTTGTTAGCCGACAAATTAGCTTAAGTTGTGTAGTAAACGTAAGATTTCATTGCTTAGCTTTCAAAATCAACCAAAACCGAATCTTTATTGGTAAACATTCTGCACGTAACACAGCTTTTCGGGTCCGAAAAGTTACCGGGACTTAAGCCTGCGTAGCTGGCGGTTTTTTTTGCGAAAGAAGCTGAATTCGCGAGCGGTGTTTCGCCGCTCGCGAATTCAGCATCGCGCGCAAAAAAACCGCCAGCTATGCAGGCTACTGCGGGACTTTTGAGAAACGGGCCCCTGGGGCCGTTAATGTTAGGTTTCATATGATACAAATGCATTTTTTGGCCTTTAAAGCGACGCTAAAAACAGGTGACATTTCCATCTTGCCTTTCCATTTACAGTAAAAACCCGCATAAAAGAACCCGTGATTTTCTGTGACAGACTGAAACGGTTCTTATATATTGGGCGAGTAGTGAGTAATCAAGCTGGACAGGTTATTAAACGGGTTGGTACTTATAGGGTGAAAACAATTATTTCTGATATGATGTATCTATACTTAACATTTGTTTTAATTAGTGAATTATTGGCCCTGACAGGTCTGCCCAATAATCACACTAAAAAAATGTACAAATACATCGCTATTTAGTACTAAATAGTTAACAACTATTCACCGAAGTGGAGGTGGGTAGTGGTGGATATTTACCGAGCCGCGAAGCGGCGAGGTAAATATCCACCACTACCCACCTACACTGAGGTGAATAGTTGTTTTAGTATATACTGAAACAGTGAGATAATGTAACGAAAATTATTCCTGTCAACGATTACAATTTTCGCGCGCAAATTGCTGGGAGGTGAATAGCACTTGCTATTCCGAGTTTCAGTAATCAGAGCGCGCCAACAATGCTATCCACTGTTTCAGTATATACTAATACTATTTATGTTGCATGGATTTAGTTTTGTATTCTACCGTGTGTTTCCAATGGCCCTTAAAGCGCACTTGGGTCTGCACCAGTGTTTTATGAGCTTTTAATTAGTAATTTTGTAAGTAAGAACCTGCTTCATTTGTCAGGCTGAAGTGGTTCTTAAATATTAGCTGCTTAATAATTGAACAAATTTCAGCCCGGAGGTTCTAATAATCCGCAGTTTCTTTTATGCGGGTTTTTAACTGTATGGTATTTTGTCGACATGTGAATTTAAAAAGGCCAGGCTTGTCATGATTTACCCTCAAGTGAATATAAAGGTTAGGTGTAGTTATTTCATGAATTTGGTCGGTGAGTCGGCCATCAGGGACTTGAAGGTGTTAGGAAAAGTCCCTTAAAAATGGCCGGGTTACCGACCGAAAAATTACCTGTCCCACTCTCTTCATTTCGCTATATTGTCTACTATAACCTTACCAGGAAAGTTTCGCTACCACAGGATCCAGGAAAAGTTTACATCAATTGATCTGTGCTTCGTAATAATAATAATACAAAAAACTACAGCAGACGGCCCTAGAATACTGGCTTTATCTAACTTCTCGCTATCTGTAATCGAGACTTGGACACTCGAGATGTCGGCTACCGCGCGTGGCGTTTCCACACGCGTCGTGTTTTTTACGTGGCAGGTGATTTCTTTCAGAGCTTTATCAAACGCTTCTCTGTGGCCCTTGAGGGCTTGTTATAACTGGAGTCTACTGTATGTTGTTTCAACCTGCAATAACCTGAAATTCACTTTATTGAAACTTTGTAGTGCAGAAAGTAGAACTAAATATTTATAACGTGTATGTCATACTCAATGTTGGTTAATATCAAGGTTTTGGAATTAAACCGTCTCATTGAATACAAGTTGGTATGTCTGGAACTAGAAGGCTCGAATTGCACCTCTGTAACGGACACCTCTATAATGCGGACAGCTCTATAACACGGACATCTCTATAATGCGGACACCTATAATACGGACATCTCTATAATGCGGATACCTATAATACGGACAACTCTATAATACGGACACCCCTGTAATACGGACACCTATAATACAGACACCTATAATATAGACACCTATAATACAGACACCTCTATAATGAAGACACCTCTATAATGCGGACACCTCTATAATATGGACACCTCTATAATGCGGACACCTCTATAATACGGACAGCTCTATAATACGAACACCCCTATAATACAGACACCTATAATATAGACACCTATAATATAGACACCTCTATAATGCGGACACCTCTATAATGCGGACACCTCTATAATGCGGATACCTCTATAATATGGACACTTCTATAATGCAGACAACTCTATAATACGGACACCTATAATGCAGACACCTCTATAATGCGGACAGCTCTGTAATACGGACACCTCTATAATGCGGATACCTCTATAATGCAGACACCTCTATAATGCGGACAGCTCTATAATGCAGACACCTCAATATTGCAGACTCTTGGGTCTGGTGTCCGTATTAAGGATTTTCGACTGTATTGTATTGTAACGTGCTGCGCCTTTATTACGCGGGATGCCTTTGGCACACGTGTATGTCATACTCAATGTTGGTTAATATCAAGGTTTTGGAATTAAACCGTCTCATTGAATACAAGTTGGTATGTCTGGAACTAGAAGGCTCGAATTGCACCTCTGTAACGGACACCTCTATAATGCGGACAGCTCTATAACACGGACATCTCTATAATGCGGACACCTATAATACGGACATCTCTATAATGCGGATACCTATAATACGGACAACTCTATAATACGGACACCCCTGTAATACGGACACCTATAATACAGACACCTATAATATAGACACCTATAATACAGACACCTCTATAATGAAGACACCTCTATAATGCGGACACCTCTATAATATGGACACCTCTATAATGCGGACACCTCTATAATACGGACAGCTCTATAATACGAACACCCCTATAATACAGACACCTATAATATAGACACCTATAATATAGACACCTCTATAATGCGGACACCTCTATAATGCGGACACCTCTATAATGCGGATACCTCTATAATATGGACACTTCTATAATGCAGACAACTCTATAATACGGACACCTATAATGCAGACACCTCTATAATGCGGACAGCTCTGTAATACGGACACCTCTATAATGCGGATACCTCTATAATGCAGACACCTCTATAATGCGGACAGCTCTATAATGCAGACACCTCAATATTGCAGACTCTTGGGTCTGGTGTCCGTATTAAGGATTTTCGACTGTATTGTATTGTAACGTGCTGCGCCTTTATTACGCGGGATGCCTTTGGCACACCGCGTTGAAGTTTCGGTTGATTATTCTTCCTCGTTGTCACAAATCGCAATGTTTTTTTAAAGTTTCCCGTAACACGCAGGACGTCTCGAATGAATTCCTGTGCTCACATCGCAATTCACTTCTGCTCGTGTATTTAAATGGCAGAAGTCTACAGTTTCCACTCATATAGGAGGCTAGACAGCTTTAGCGCGATTGCGCATGTGCGTGCTTGGTCCTGCTTGTTTCAGTTGGCGATCAAACTGTGAACAGCATCTTGTTTGTAAGTATAAACAAATTGTGACTGTGGGTAGCCATTCAAAGTTAATGCTTACATCAACCAAAACATCCCGCGTGAACGCCTCCAGGCGTCTTGTATATATTATTGACTTGCTATATTACTCAGCATCCCAACGATCTTCATCAAAGAAAATGACGTGATAGGAATCAAGATTTAGTTTTTTTCTGAAGAGGCTTTCCAAAAAAATTGATGAGTTGTTTTTCTAACGTAGTAAGAGCAACAAAAGACAGGAAGAAAAACGTCATTTACTTAGTTTGCAGTTCGCAGCTGGCTGAATATTTGTTGATTGTACCAAAGAAAACCCTTATCAGTTGTAAAAAGGAAAATGCAAATAAAATCAAAGCGTTTTAGCGAACTAAACGAGCAACACTTCACCAAAAATCGCGCGAGAGAAAAACGAAAAAATTAATTCGTTCGGCGATGTTATTAAATAGAAGTTTGTAATTTATTTTTTTAGTAACCCCAGGCTCCAAGTTTAATTTTGCGTTGCTAGGTTTCATTGCCACTACTTAGAAATCTTATCATCTGCAACAACCCTGAAGCGTTAATTTACAGAATGTTGTTTTCGTATTTTAATGATAACTAATACTACCAGAACTCTCCCACATAAAACTGAACACAGTTTTCAAAAATAATGCATGATTTGATGCGCTTAAGGCTGCCTCTTGACAATACAAACCTAAACGCTAAAATCTTTAATTTCTTTATAATTATGTCAGTAATATTTAACTTGCCTGTTTTTCTTCAGTTCTTATGGTTTTGGAACCTTTCCAAATATTCCCGTCAACAGCCCTTTAGTCATAAAAATGGAAAAAAAAACCAAGCAACTACTGTATTCTGAAATTATTATCGTGTCTTATTTTATCAAGTTCTATCTATACATAAAATAGACTCTTTCTAAAATATTATTAACGAGCCATCATGAAGTTCTTTCCGTCTACGTTCTTTTCAGTCATTCAAAAGAGGGCTATTGAGCAGTGTTTTTGCGTGGTGCTGTCGGAATTTAGAAAAAAAAATTAGATTTGGAACATGACCAAACGCAAAAATCAACCAGTGAAAATATAACTTCCTCCTTTCAAACAATGGCACTATAATGCAGCTTTGTTTGACCAATCGTTGCTTCCCTCTAACTAATACAACAAGCACTTATGTTTTAGTAAATAACGTGTTGAATTTTACTAAATTTAATTTTGTATTTTTAAAAGGAAAGTCACGTTTAATTCCGGGCGTGGATTTCATAATACGCCATTACCAGTTGCGCAACGTTTTACCAACACGATTCAGAAATGATTCCGGTGTTTTCTTCAGTCATAACGTACATTGCTATTCCAATTTACATTTGCAATTTCTTTGGGAACTTCCTCGTCATAGTGGTTATTCAAAAAGACAAGAAACTACGCGAAAGTCCGAATACCTTCTTTTTGCTGAGCCTTGCTCATGCGGATTTTTGGTTCTCCATTATAGTTTTCGTAAATATAATCTTTCTCTCAAACCAGGCCTTTTATGCGTTTACCGAATTTATCATGAACGCACTGGCTTCAATTTATATTTTAGTCGCCCTAGCAGTGGAGAGATATTTTGCGATCCTGAAGCCCTTTGTCCACAGGAGAAGAGCCACGAAATGTTTGCTCGGTAAAGTTTTGCTCGCGATATATGTCCTGGCTGGCGTTTTGAGTGCACCGGGATATTACATCACTTTCAGGAGAAACCAGATCAAGTACAATTGCGAAAACATAACAACAAATAGAACAAGAGTCGCACCCGCTTGGTTTGAAACTCTAAGCACACTTTATTCATTTGTGCTCTTCGTATTCGGCTATATTTTGCCAAGCGCTGGTATAATTTTCTGTTATTCATGCGTTATTCATCACGTTTGGTTCAACGCGGATGCGAGCCGAGCTACAAATGCTGGTCTTCTGAAGTCACGCCGCAAATTAACAAAACTTTTTATTCTTATTACTGTCATTTTCATAATGACATGGACTCCGACGTTCGTAAGAATCATCGTTACAGAATATAGCAAACACGAGCAAGATACCTTGAGATTCGAGATGTTCTCCATGTTGCTTGGGCTCGTTGGTTCAACGGCGAACCCTGTGATTTATTCATTTCGTTGCCCCAAACTTAGACAAGAAGTTATCAAACTGCTCACTTTTTGTTGCATGCGAAATATACGGCCGCATAGCAGCAGGATTGTTGCGACGAACAGCTATTTTTTGACAAATATTAAGTCAAAAACCAGATCAAGAGGAAAAACGTTTGCTGATGTTCCCGTCAGTTTAGTTTCCATGAGACAACAACGATTACAGTGATTATCCAAGGGTCGAAGAATTGCTTAATTTGCTTCGTTGTAGATTTTGTTTTCTTTTCGGGGGGATTTCTTGTTTGTTTTGCTTTTAACCTATTAAGCAAATTTAACGATTTCCTTTAAATACACTTATTTTGTCAATTTAACACAACCGCGCTGACTATGAGCGTTTATAACTTCAGACGGCATTCAGATCCATTTCCCACCAAACAAAATTGCTTAAAAGATGGTGAATGCTGAAGTTCAAAAATGCATGATAGAATTTGCGCCCTTATTTGGTACTAAATGATCAATTTTTCGGGTTTGGCTTATCTGAGAAAATTTTGATGTGACATGAAGTTTCCATGGCAGCCATCAGTTCATGATGACAGGCACGTTTACCCGAATCTGAATTTTTAGCTTAAATTACCGTTTAAATAAAAAAATTTAATTTTCCTGTAATAAATGTTACAACATAAAACCATTTTAGCATCTTCCAATTGATTGGCGCTTTTGTAACACTATGATATTTGCAAACAGAGTCTAAATGAGGGGAACTTCGAGGAATTAGGGATACGGCCGCTTCGAAGTTCGGCGCCTGTTTTATACTCTCCTTGTGAAACGTTTAACACAACGTCACAAAGTTGTTCCCATGTCCCGACCTACATGTAGATCTTCATTTTTGCCATTAGTAGGATTACTAATTAAGAGAGGAAGAACTTCTATTTTATAGAATCCTGAATACTCGACAGCTGCCTCCACAAATCCTTAGGAAGCTAAATTATTGCATGCTATTTCCGAACTATTAACTCTGCCACCAGAAAAATAAAAAGAAGTAGATGTAAATGAATTTAAAGTAAAACTTAATTTTAATTGCGTGTTGATAAAATGTCATAAAAATAGGAAGTAAAGAGTATTTTGTTTTTAATAGTTTTTTTTTTTATGAAAACGTATACTTAGCATTATTTGATATTATTATTATTAAATTAGTACGTGATCTTTTTGCACTTGATGTATTTCGCGTCTGTTTTCTTTGTGTGTGTATGTGTGTTCGTGTTATTTTTTTGTTGAAATTCAAACAAATATAAATAAAATAAAAATATTACTAAGACACAGCCCTTTGCAACCATTTGTTTGCTACTGTGCATGCTCTATATCCAAGCCGACTGCTATTGCTGTCTCACCGTCACTCCATTCAAAGACTTGACTTGATAATCATTGTTTCCCCCGGATAGTTAACAACTATTCACCGAAGTGGAGGTGGGTAGTGGTGGATATTTAAATATCCACCACTACCCACCTACACTGAGGTGAATAGTTGTTTTAGTATATACTGAAACAGTGAGATAATATAACGAAAATGATGCTTTTAACTCATTTATTCCTGTCAACGATTGCAATTTTCGCGCGCAAATTGTTGGGAGGTGAATAGCACTTGCTATTCCGAGTTTCAGTAGCCAATCAGAGCGCGCCAACAATGCTATCCACTGTTTCAGTATATACTAACAAGAGCTATTTGTCATAGACCCTTCTCCGTTTTAAACTCTATTATCTAGCACAGTTTGAAATGAAAAACTTTTATTTAAACTACCTCATCTGATTGGCTGTCAAATGACAACACACTTTCCATGTATAAAGGCCATTTGTATTATAACACAAATAGAACTAAAAAATGAAAACTATATTTCAATGAAGAACTTTTAATGAGTCAGTTGCAAGTCAGACTCCAACGAACCGCTGACCTAGTACGATCACCTCCGTAACTATTATATGGGAGTCACATACATCATATTTTTAAGAGAGAATGTAAAATATAAACGTTCAATACTTTAGCGCATGGAAATGTTTTTTCTTTTAATTTTAATTATGGTTAAAACCATTTCTCTGTTAGGTACTAGGTGAGGAATCAGTTCGAAATCATTTCTTATAACACTACGACTGCTTTTGTTAGCTGACATAATAAAATTTCATTAAGAAAAGAATAATTTCTAGGCAGTATTTTGTTTAATATCCACTTTAGTTATGTTTGCAAGCAGCCGGGGGCTTAAACAAATCACTTTTTTTGTCACGTATTTTATTGAGGAGTGCATATATGTATATTCAATAGAAGTGGCGATATTTTTTTAATTTTAGTCCACCCTGACTAAACGCTGACAGGTTGAAAAAAATTCAAATAAATATTTTACTGACGTTTCTCGTGATAAAGAGAAACATGGTAAATGACGGTTAAAGAGAAGGTAATCCGTCGAAAAATCAAACCATTTTCCATGTTATATCGCTAAATATCACAAAATATACACCTAAACTGGATAAAAAGATTCTACAGCGTAAAACAGAACAATTCGTTTGGTATGAATTGCAGGATTACAAGGATGAATTAAGATGGACGTGCCAATTACAGTGCAAAACACTCGCTCGTAAAGACTGGCTTGAGGCAACAGTGCATGTTTAATTTCGTTATTAAATCTTCAACGCAGTTTCAATTAATTAATAATATTGCGGAAAGCAATGCATGGTTATTTTTCGTAGTCCTTTGGCTTAAGATTTTGGAACTTTTTAACAACAATTTTAATCAGAATGTTTAAAAACATCAAAACATTTGGCCCGAAAATTCTCATCAACAGCTTTTTTGTGTTAAGTAAAGAAATGGAAAAAGCCAGCAACTATATTTTTTCTCAACTTATTGTCATATCTTATATATTTGCCGGTCATATTCCATCAATATACAAAAGTAGGCTCGTACTAAAACATTATTAAGGAGCCGTCACGTAATTTGGTTGCATCCTAAAATATCGTCATTTAAATGAAGGCTACCGAGCAGTATTCAGTTTCGGTTAAACATCATTGAAAGAATCTAAGAATTTTTCTTTTTCAAGTTTAAACTTGGCCCCTATTTGGCATGAAAGGTTTTTTGCCTTGTTTTAATCTGATCCGTTTGCAAAAAAACCCGTTTTGTTATTAATTAAAGAGCCAATCAAAGCAAACAGTGGAAATAATTTTCTCCTTTCAAACTGCGGCACTATATTACAGCTTTGTTTGAACAACAGGCTATGTCCCTCAATTTCAAAAGTACTTCTATCTCTAAGCAAATAAATAATAATATGTGTTGAATTTTACATGAGATGCTAAAATTAATTTGTACCTTTTTCAGGAAAGTCGCACGCGTTTCTGGGCGTGGTTTTCATAATACACCATCATCACTAGTTGTACAACGTTTCATCTGCACGATTCGGTTTCGCAAATGGATCAGGTATTTTCTTCAGTCATAACGTACATTGCCATTCCAGTTTACATTTGCAATGTCTTTGGGAACTTTCTCGTCATAGTGGTTATTCAGAAAGACAAGAAACTACGCGGAAGTCCAAACACTTTCCTTTTACTTATGCTAGCTCATGCAGATTTTTGGTTCTCCATTGTAGCTTTTGTGGATATAATCATTCTCTCAAACCATTTCTTTTATGCGGTTGCCGATTTTTTCATGAATGCACTGGCTTCAATTTATCTTTTAGTTGCCCTCGCAGTAGAGAGATATTTTGCGATTCTGAAGCCCTTTGTCCACAGGAGAAGAGCCACGAAATGTTTACTTCGTAAAGTCGTGCTAGTGATATATGTCCTCGCTGGCGTTTTGAGTGCACCGAGATATTACATCACTTTCAGAAGAAACCAGATCAAGTACAACTGGGAAAACACAACTACAAATAGAACGAGAGTCGCACCTGCTTGGTTTGAAACTCTAAGCACACTTTATTCATTTGTGCTCTTCGTATTTGGCTATATTCTGCCAAGCGCTGGTATAATTTTCTGTTATTCACGCGTTATTCATCACGTTTGGTTCAACGCGAATACAAGCCGAGCTACATATGCTGGCCTTCTAAAGTCACGACGCAAATTGACAAAAATTTTCATTCTTATTACTGTCATTTTCATAATAACTTGGACTCCGACGTTCGTAAGAATTGCCGTTTCAGAATATAGCAAACACGAGCAAGATACCTTGAAATTCGAGTTGTTCTCCATGTTGCTTGGGCTCGTTGGTTCAACAACGAATCCTGTGATTTATTCATTTCGTTGCCCCAAATTTCGAAAAGAAGTAATCAAACTGCTCACTTTTCGTAGCAAATGAAAGATACGAACGCATAATAGAAGGATTGTTGAGGCGAACAGCTATTCTCTAACTAACATGGAATCGACCAGGGGAAAAAGGTTTGTTGATGGGCCCGTCAGTTAAGTTTCCATGAGACACCAACGATTACAGTGATTATCCAAGGATCGAAGAATTGCTTAATTTACTTCGTTGTAGATTTTTTTCCTTTTTGGAGGGATTTCTTATTTGTTTTGCTTTTAACCTATTTAGCAAATTTAACGATTTCTTTTAATACACTTATTTTGTGAAATTTATATTAACCCAATTCAGACTCCGGAGGTGGCGGAAGGTACCCGCGCTGACTTTGAGCGTTTATAACTTTAGACGGCATTTATCTAGTACCCACCAAGCAAAAATGCTTAAAAGATGGGGAATGCTGCCAAACGACAAGGGTTATCACGTATAAATTTATATAAATAAAGTACTGAATAAAAATAATATAAACTAGAGGTAAAGGGAAGTTCAAAAATGCATAATAGAATTTGCCCCCTTATTTGGTACTAAATGCCCAATTTTTCGGGTTCGGCTCATGGATTGAATTTATCTGGGAAAATTTTGATGTGACATATGAAGTTTCCATGGCAACCATGTTTTGACAGGCATGTTTACCCGAATCTGAATTTTTAGCTTAAATTACCGTTTAAAAAGAAATGTTTTAACTTTCCTGTAATGAAATGTCACAACTAAAAACCATTTTAACATCGTCCTATTGATTGACGCTTTTCTAACACTATGATATTTGCAAACGGAGTCTAAATGAGGGGAAGTTCGAGGAATTCAGGACTACGGCCGCCTCGAAGTTCGACGCCTTTTTTATACTCTCCTTATAAAACGTTTAACACAACGTCACAAAGTTGTTCCCATGTCCCGACCTACATGTAGATCTTCATTTTTGCCATTAGTAAGATTACTAATTAAGAGAGGAAGAACTTCTATTTTATAGAATCCTGAATACTCGACAGCTGCCTCCACAAATCCTTAGGAAGCTAAATGATTGCATGCTATTTCCGAATTATTAACTCTGCCACCAGAAACATAAAAAGAAGTAGATGTAAATGAATTTAAAGTAAAATTTAATTTTAATTGCGTGTTGAGAAAATGTCATAAAAATAGGAAGTAAAGAGTATTTTGTTGTTAATAGTTTTTTTTAATGCAAACGTATACTTAATGTACCCCTTGAAAAGCCCCTCTGGGAAAGATAATAAATAATGTATGTAATGTATGTATGTATGTACTTAGCATACTTTGATATTATTATTAAATTAGTACGTGATCTTTTTGCACTTGATGTATTTCGCGTCTGTTTTCTTTTTGTGTGTGTGTTCGTGTAATTTTGTTGTTGAAATTCAAATAAAAAAATACAAATAAAATAAAAAGACTACTAAGACATAGCCCTTTGTAACCATTGTTTATTACTGCGCACGTTCTGTATACAAGCACTGCTATTGCTGTCTCACCGTCAGTCCATTCAAAGACTCGATTGCTTCGTGAACCCCGGCCCGAAAAGCAAGAGTTATCTGTCATGGACTCTTCCCCGTTTTACAGTGCGGCTACTGTTACCGGGGTCACCCAGACAAAGTTAACCAATCACAAAGCAGAACGGGGACAATAGATTCCAACATTTTTAACTTCAGCCAATAAAATGTCGAGTACAGAACAATGAAATTTCAACTTGTTCACTCGTGAAGCTTATGTTGAATGAAGCTTTAGCTAGCGTTGACGTTTCGATTTAAAAATTTGAGTAGTTTCACATGCTACATGAATGAATGTCAAGTGTTATGCAAGTGAGCGAGAACTGATTTCAAACTGTATGAAAGCAGTTAACGCGACAGCCGTATGTTTGGGCAAATTGCGTGGCGGATTTAAATTCTCGGAAAAAATAACAACTCAACCGCCGGCTGTTTGCAAATGTTTCAAGGCACACTGCCAGCGTAGCATATATAAGCATTTATTTTCTAACCGTTTGAAAAAGAGCGGCTCCTTTATTGCAATTATTTTTATTGAATTGTCGTCAGAATTTTTTCCGTTGCAGATTTTCTTTGCGGTTTGAGCACTAGATGGGTTTCTTTAATCTCCCAAGGCGGTCGTAACGGTTTTGAAGAAATCATTTTGGTGAAAGTATTAAAAGCCTATAGTTGTATATGCCGAAAAATAGAAATAATTATTAACCAACCTCGAACTCTGTGAAAAACAAATATTCTAGTCCGGCGGTTAAGTTTTTTTTTTTGACATGAATTCATCTCGAGGGAGTTGGATTTACTGTTTTGAATCGTCTGGAAAATTATAACTCAACTGGCGAACCGCTGTAATATCGATGGATTTTCCGGCAGTGAGAAATATATGTTGAAGAATGCGCCGTTTCTATACGACCGATACTCTTTTTATGCAGTTTTGAATTTCTCTTTTACTTAATTTTATTTCAGCTTATGGCGCTGTCACACTATTGCGTATCGTACTAGCGTATGCGAGCGTATGAAAAATTTCACTCATACGCTCGTATAGTGTGTGTGCGGATGATGTCACAAACTTACCGGCGGCCATGTTGGAGGACTGACGTAATCAAAATGGTGACTGAAACAACATAACTTGAGCCTCCGATGCTGTAAAATATGCTAAAATCTCGAAGGCCTCATTCAGAAACCTCCTGTGAGTATTCTATCTTTGTTTGGAAATGCCAAGCGCTTCGAAAAATTAATTTGGTTTTGTAGTTGACGAATTCTCCAAGCTTGTGCATACTGTAAAATCGCTATGTTCTCGACACTCAGATTTTCTAAGTGTCGTCAACACAGCAATTTTGTAGTATGCACAAGCTCGGAGAATTCGTCAACTACAAAACCAAATTAATTTTTCGAAGCGCTTGACATTTCTAAACAAAGATAGAATACTCTTAGGAGGTTTAAATGAAGCTTTTCGTGAAAATTCTGTGAGAATTTCTGAGGCATTTTGAAGACCCTTTGAAGACCGTGCCCGGCTGCCGGGCTCACGCTGCTAATCGCTGAAGGTTTTCCACTAGATCCAACCCAAATTCCCTGAAAATCAACCGTACCTTTTGCTTTCCAACCGAAAATACCGGTTTTCTTGGCTAAATAGTAAGCACCCGGGGAACAAGTTCCCCACAGAAACCACTTCGAAACAAAATTTCGTGCAGACAAACTTGTGCAGCGTGCAATCAAAGCTAATCAAGGAACCGACAAACTAGCTAAAGAGACGCGCTACAAGACAAGTTTAATATAAGATTTGTGGCGACCATGAAAATGAGGCATTTTTTAAGAAATATTGTTGACGTAAAACCGATTTTATAAGTGTGGCTGATTTTCTACTCTGTGATAATGTTTTCAAGGTTTAAAAAAATCGGGCCGGCAAATCGAATTGATCGAAACAAATGCGGACCTAATTATCGAAAGAAAAGGGTTTTTGGGATTTAAATTAGCACAAATGACAAAAAAGCACTGTACATTAGCTTCTTTTTCGATTTTAATTCGCAACGTTAAAGGAAACGCGAGTTATGATTTCAAAAGCGCTCGCACTGCCCGTTCTCTAGAAGGTAAACTACGAAAGCCGAGGAGGGACACTCTCCCATTTCCGACTTCACTTTTTTTTTGCCATTTCCGACTTCACTTTTTTTTTGCCATTTCCGACTTCACTTTTTTTTGGCCATTTCCGACTTCACTTTTTTTTGGCCATTTCCGACTTCACTTTTTTTTGGCCATTTCCGACTTCACTTTTTTTTTGCCATTTCCGACTTCACTTTTTTTTTGCCATTTCCGACTTCACTTTTTTTCGATTTCCGACTTCACTTTTTTTTCCGATTTCTGACTTCACTTTTTTTCAATTTCCGACTTAACTTTTTTTTTCGATTTCCGACTTCACTTTTTCCGATTTCCGACTTCAGCATTTTTATTCCGACTTCCGGCACTTTTTTATTCCGACTTCCGACCTCAACATTAAATTCAAACGTCTATTTTGGATAAGTATAATGTTCATTTTAAAATAAAAAGACTTGAGGGCAGCACGCAGCAACTTGTCTTGTATAACTGAGTTTATTAATCGACCGGTTTCGTCTGCTAGTGAGACTTCATCAGGATTAAACTACAAGATACATAAATGGAACTTATTTTATACCAAACCTTTGTAGAACAAATCACGTTCCTATTAGGGTGTAAACAACAAAACACCCACAAGAAATCCGCACAGGAAATAACTCAAATACTGTGCTAGATAAGAAAATGTGCAATGTTTATGGGGCTCACGGTTTTAGCGCATATTTCTTGTGGGCGTTTTTGTTGTTCACACCCTATTAGGAACGTGATTTGTACTACAAAGGTTTAGTATAAAATAAATTTTGAGTGAAACTTATAAATTTAATCAAAGTTAACGGCAGAAGTGATAATTTAGGAGGAGAGAAACAAATTTAGCCCTTTGAAATAAATTTTTTCAGTTGAGGTAAAAATGTTTAATTTGCATAATGTAAAAAGTAATTTGAAACCTTTCCAGTAACGCATAACGCAGCTATTTCACCCCGCCTATAGTATCTCGCAATCAGACACACGAAAATATGTCCAATTTTTATTCCTACCTATCCGAAACATAGAAAAGAAAATTAAATGAAAAGTGATCGCTTTAAGGTTATTTTCACCCGAGAAACATTCACAAGGGCAATTATAAGCGAAACTCGCAAGACACGCGCATTGTTTACATCTTGTATCGGCGGTGTATTTTGCACCCGAGGCTGTTTTTCTTTCAACTTCACGAAATAAAAATTCATAAAAGGCAAACCACCGAAAGAAGTGAAATTAATTGGGATTCCTACCACGCTTATATTTCTTCCTTCGCTGTCCAGTGTTCACTTTTTATAAAACAAGTGCTATGTATTCGTCTAAATCTGAGGTGTATGATTCCAGATCGGGAAAATAACCGACACGAAATCAAGACAAATAAATTATTTACATGTGGGAAACATCTGAGACCTTTCGGAGTGCACAGCACGGCAGAACTGAAGGATTTTGCCCAATTCCATTTTAAAATGAACATTATATCAATCCAAATAGACGATTGAATTTGAGGTTGAAGTCGGAAGTCGGAATAAAAAAGTGCCGGAAGTCGAAATAAAAAAAGTGAAGTCGGAAATCGAAAAAAAATTGAAGTCGGAAATGGCCGGCAAAAAAAAAGTGAAGTCGGAAATGGCAAAAAAAAGTGAAGTCGGAAATGGCAAAAAAAAGTGAAGTCGGAAATGGCCAAAAAAAAGTGAAGTCGGAAATGGCCAAAAAAAAGTGAAGTCGGAAATGGCCAAAAAAAAATGAAGTCGGAAATGGCAAAAAAAAGTGAAGTCGGAAATGGGAGTGTCCCTCCTCGGCTTTCGTAGTAAACAGAGGGAAAACCCATCAAAGTGGTCCTCCAACATGGCGGACGGTAATTCAAGGGTCACGTGAGCGCACACACTCTATACGCTGACATACGCTAAGGGTACGTTAGGCATAGGTTGTATACATTTCAAGCACGGTCGCATACGGTGGCATACGCTGGCATACGGCGAGGCAGAAAATTTTTTTTAAGCATGCTTAAAAATGTTGTGCGTATTCAGACGTATGGTTTATACGCTAAGCATACGCTAGGCATACGCTGAATACGCGAGAGTTACGCTAGAGGTACGTTACCCATAGGTCAAGTACGCTGGTCAAACGCTGTATTTTCAATGGCATTTTGTGCGTATGCATACGCAATAGTGTGACAGGGCCTTTAATCCGCCGACTGCCCAACGCGTGGAACTCAAAGCGCATAAAACTTAATTAGAGGCGACTGACAAGCCGTGTTTTTGTTGTTTTCAAATTCGTAGGTCACTTTTTAATTTGCCTAAACTATGACCGTCGCTTTTACTGGTACTTATGCAGTTAAGAATGTCTTCTTTCGCTGGCGTCAAGTGTATTTATTTTCCAACCCGCCGTTGACGCCGTAGAGAAAACTTGAATCTGTTACGAGCGAACAAATTATTTTAAATCCACCACCAGCACTTTTATTTGTGTAGACACACGGTACAGCCGTCGCATTCCATATTTTCACACAGTTTGGAGTTTCTCTTTCATTTGAATCGCCGACATAAAATTCCAAATCACGCTGTTAAAACAAGTCAAGTTCAAACGGGATGGAATCGAAGTTAATTGAAAATCCAACGCTGTACAGCCAAAAGTTGTGTTGATCTGTTTTCATGGCGAACGAACAAGTTGAAATTTCATTGTTCTGTACTCGACATTTCATTGGCTAAAGTAAAAAAAGTTGAAATCTATTGTTCTCGTTCTGTTTTGTGTGATTGGTTAACTTTGTCTGGGTGACCCCGGTAACAGTAGCCGCACTGTAAACTCTATTATCTAGCACAGTTTTAAATGAAATACTTTTAATAAAACTACCTCATCTGATTGGCTGTCAAATCACAACACACTTTCCATGTAAAAAGGCCATTTGTATTATAACACAAATAGAACTAAAACATGAAAATTACATTTCAATGAAAAACTTTTAATGTAGACATTTTCAAGACTCCAAAGAACCGCTTACCCACGACGATCACCCCTGTAACTATTATATGGGAGTCCCATATATCAATTTTTAAGAGACTGAGAATGTAAAATATAAACGTTCAATACTTTAGCGCATGGAAATGGTTTTCTCTTTTAATTTTAATTACGATGGTTAAAACCATTTTTGTGTTAGGTACAATGAGGTGAGGAATCAGTTCGAAATCATTTGTTATAACACAACGACTGCTTTTGTCAACTGAGATAATAAAATTTCATTAAGAAAAGCCGGAATAATTTCTAGGTTATTTTGTTTAATATCCACTTCGCGTATTTTATTGAGGAGTGCAAATATATTCAGTAAAAGTGAGGATATTTTTTGTATTGATAGAATCTAAGGAGTTTTCTTCGTTAAGTTTAAATATGGCCCATATTTGGAAAGAAAGTTTTTTTTCCTTGTTTAAATCTTATCGATTTACACAAAAAAAAACCGTTTTGCTGTGAATTAAAGAGCCAATCAAAGCAAACAGTTAAATTAATTTCCTTCTTTCAAACTGCGGCACTGTTTTGCAGCTTTGTTTGAACAACGAGCTATGTCCCTCAATTTCAAAATCACTTCTACCTCTTAGCAAATAAATAATAATACGTGTTGAATTTTACATGAAATGTAGATGTAAATTAAATTTGCACTTTTTTGAGAAAGTCACACGCGTTTCTGGGCGTGGTTTTCATATTACGCCATCATCACTAGTTGTACAACGTTTCATACGATTCGGTTTCTCAAATGGATCAGGTATTTTCTTCAGTCATAATTCACATTGCCATTCCAGTTTACATTTGCAATGTCTTTGGAAACTTTCTCGTCATAGTGGTTATTCAGAAAGACAAGAAACTATGCGGAAGTCCAAACACTTTCCTTTTACTTAGCCTCGCTCATGCAGATTTTTGGTTCTCTATTTTAGCTTTTGTGGATATAATCATTCTCTCAAAACAGAACTCTCATGCGTTTGCCGAATTTTTCTTGAACGTCCTGGCTTCAATTTATATTCTGGTTGCCCTAGCAGTGGAGAGATATTTTGCGATTCTGAAGCCCTTTGTCCACAGGAAAAGAGCCACTAAATATTTGCTTCGTAAAGTCGTGTTGGCGATATACGTCCTCGCTGGCGTTTTGAGTGCACCGGGATATTACATCACTTTCAGAAGAAACCAGATCAAGTACAACTGGGAAAACATAACTACAAATAGAACAAGAGTCGCACCCGCTTGGTTTGAAACTCTAAGCACATTTTATTCATTTGCGCTCTTGGTATTTGGCTACATTTTGCCAAGCGCTGGTATAATTATCTGTTATTCACGCGTTATTCATCACGTTTGGTTCAACACGGATGCGAGCAGAGCTACAAATGCTGGTCTTCTGAAGTCACGACGCAAATTAACAAAACTTTTTATTCTTATTACTGTCATTTTCTTAATGACTTGGACTCCGACGTTCGTAAGAATCATCGTTACAGAATATAGCAAACACGGGGAAGATACCAGGAAATTTCGGTTGTTCTCCATGTTGCTTGGGCTCGTTGGTTCAACGGCGAATCCTGTGATTTATTCATTTCGTTGCCCCAAATTTCGAAAAGAAGTTATCAAACTGCTCACTTTTCGCAGTAAACGAAAGACACGACCGCATAACAGCAGGATTGTTGGGGCGAACAGCTATTCTCTGACAAAAATGGAATCGATCCGGGGGAAAACGTTTGCTGATGGTCACGTCAGTTAAGTTTCCATGAGACACCAACGATTACAGTGATTATCCAAGGGTCGAAGAATTGCTTAATTTAATTCGCTGTAGATTTGTTTTTTTTGGGGGGGGGGGGATTTCTAATTTGTTTTGCTTTTAAACCTATTTAGCAAATTTAACGATTTCTTTTAAACACACTTATTTGGTGAAATTTATATTAAGCCAATTTAGACTCCGGAGGTGACGGAAATTGCCCGCGCTGACTTTCAACGTTGAAAAAAGTTTGCCGATGGGCCCGTCAGTTTAGTTTCCATGAGGCAACAACGATTACTGTGATTCTCCAAGGATCGAAGAACTGCTTAATTTGCTCCGTTGTAGTTTTCCTTTCCTTCTGGCGGGATTTTGTTTTGTGTTCGTTTTACTATAAATCTATTTAGCGAATTTAACAATTTCTTTAAAAAGCGCTTATTTTGTTAAATTATATTTGACCCAATTCCGACTCAGGAGGAGCCGGAAAGTGTCCGCGCTGATTAAACGTTTATAACTTTAGAAACTTTTAACCAATATCCATAAAAAATAGTGAAGGCTGAAAAACTGCAAGGGCTATAGCATATAAAATGATAAAATAGGCTCCCTTTGAGAAGTATGTGTCTACAACACGATGCTAAATTTTTACATGTACAGTTAATTTGACCTAAGTTTCTTCTTTTGAAATTTTGCGGTCTAAAAAGTTTTGTACGGGGATGCTTCGCCCCAAGGTCCAAACCCTTACCCTTTCATATACCGTTTTTGACAGAAAAGGTACCCCTTTCATATACCTTTCTTCGAAAATGGTATCCCTTTCATATACCTTTCACTGAAAATGGTACCCCTTTCATATAGCCTTTACGTGCGTCTGTTTGATAAATTTTGAAAGGCCCTTTTTTAATACTTAAATGGCAGTTTTCCCGACCTTTTTTATGCTTCAACTCGTGTTTTCGCTACCCTTTCCTATTCTTCGTGAAATCCCAACCCTTTCATATACTCCAACTCGTGAAATCCCGACCTTTTCATATACTTCCAGCCTCAAAAAGGTACCACTTTCGGGCGGAGCATCCCCGTATAGCCCATTAGATGGAGTACCCCCCCCCCCCCGGGGGTCTACCCGGGGCTACTCTATAGAGGTGACGTATTCATACTACTCCTTATAGTTGTCCGGTAAAGTTAAAGGCTAAATATACTTTGAGGTCACCTGGTGAAACAGCAATGATGCGGTCTTTATTATCATCTGGTCTGATCTTCTTCGGCCAATTTTTCTTCAATTTCACGTCTTCGAATAACAAAATATTTAAAGGTTCAGAGGTTTAAATGCTCGAAGTGTCGGCTTTTAGAATTTATTCCTATGGTGTAACCATTCAAATGAAACCTCTTCA
The DNA here is from genome assembly GCA_024195265.1 of Dendrophyllia cribrosa. NCBI lineage: Eukaryota > Metazoa > Cnidaria > Anthozoa > Scleractinia > Dendrophylliidae > Dendrophyllia > Dendrophyllia cribrosa. The sequence goes on from JAJLRJ010000005.1 coordinate 8,478,828, forward strand.
ATAGTACTTTTGCATGGTGTCATTTGTTTTCAATATTTTACAAAATGAAATTTGTGTTTTTTCTTGAATTTTGATTGTTTGCACTCTTAGGAGTAAGGAGGCTTTGCTTGACTCATTTTTTGTTTGTTTTTGCCGTTGGGTGCATGTTTTGTAATCAAAATTTCGTAGAGAAGACATGCTTCGATTGCTTTCATACTTCACCAAGTTTATGAAATGTGATTAAAGTTTTATGTTACTGGTTTTCAAGCGACAGCGGTTACCATAGCAACACCAGCTTGTTTTAAGCATAATGTCATTTTTCTCAAAATCTAGTCAGACATTGACAGTCAAATTTTGTAGTACTATACTTGCGTATCCCTAGCTGAAGACAAAGGTTCAAGAATATTAATAAGACGGTTTTCCAGTAAATCAAAAATCATTTTTTATGGCATGATAGGCAAAACAGTAATAAAGCAAATAATTTGCAAAAAGCAAAATATTTCTAAAATGCCCTTAGATATTATTTCAAAACAGCCAGCCGTCAAAATAATGATTGCAAAGTAATTTTGAAAATTCTCATAAGACTCCAATGAATATTTAAGCGGATTCAATCTTAAATCTTTAACCAATCCGAAATGCAGAACCAAAGCAAACTCGAATTACTTTTGGCACTTTAGCTCTATTGAAATCCACTCCAACTACTTAAATGAATTATGACGTAATTAGTACCACCCTCAGGTTTCAATAAACTTCAATTTTATTCAGTTACAAGTTGTTTCTTGGTTGTTGCTTTGTGGAGGAGGTTGGGGGGGGGGGGGGGGGGGGGGAGAATTTTGCCCCACCCCCTAAAAAGGGGTGCTATATTCTGTTGTTTTGTTACATTTCCAATTATTTAATAGCAAACCATGAAAGGGGCTACATTTGAGTCCTTTGGCAGCCAGGGGAAGAGAGAAATTTTCATATTGTTTTACTGTTTGTAATAGTTTATCGTGGTCGTAGCCGGGTAGCTGATGCCTTTTATTTTCGCGTGGATAAGAATTCGCCAAAATCTCACAAAATTAGCCAGCTAAATTTTCTCTATGAATCAAGTTTTGAAGAAGCGAGAATTTAGACACAATATCAAGCGAAAACGGACACTCCTTGATACTCGATGCTAAATGCAACAATTTTGTACATTATATTTGCACTTTTATGGGTGCTATTACTTAATATTTGTCTTTAATCTTTTTACAACTCTCGAGTTTAACTGTACTGTTAAGCGAGTTGAGTCAAGGAAAAACTTAAGAAATGACCCGGGGGGGGGGAGGGGGGGAGGGAGGTACTTCCGTCAATTTAGGATAGGTGTGTAGGGTAGAAAATCGAAAAATGACACCCTATTTGTAATAGTAATTGGACTGAGTGGTGTACAATTCAAGGAGTAATCGGGCGAGTAATTTCAAATCGGCCGAGCGCGTAACGCAAGGACGATTTGAAATTACGAGCACGATTACCACTGAATTGTACGACACGAAGTTCAATTACTAATTAATCGAATCAATAACAAAATTCGAGATTAAAAAGTCTATGTGGAGTTTTTTGTACTCAAAACGTCAAGGTTATTTTCTATCAGTTTGAAAGCAGGAAGACACAGCGAGAAAAAAAAAAAACATTTAGGTGCACCTGATTGACGCGCGCGCAAGGTAGGTGTCCAATTACAGCTATCCAATCACAAAAAGTTGTAATTGGATAGCTGTAATTGGACACCCACGTGACCGCGCGCCAATTACGTAAGAAATAGGCGCATGGTTGACCAATCACAATCGAGAATTTTGTTATTGATTCGATTGAAGGGAAAAACGGCAACCCAGAATTGTGTGAACAGGTCGTTTTTATTTCCTTTATGAACATGGAAAGTTTAGCGGGGCGGGGCTGGGGGGGGGGGGGGGGGGGGGAGCTTATAACCGGGGTTGACTTTGCGGTACCCTATTTATTTTATCGATCCTTATCATAATAATATCTGTTGTTTGGCATGGCAAAACGTTGAATTTCTCTCTGTGCTGAAAGTAGAGCAAACTAATAAAATTTAATTTATCGACAATGTAGTATAGGAAATATGTTATATATCAACAACAACCAACAGCGAGAAATACCGTTGCAGTCATATTGTTTTTAGCTCGAGTGTGTGTAAACGTTCATGTTGACGGGTTGTGGACAAAACTGAAGTAAGCAATGGGCAATCGAGAACTTTATAATGATAATAACTGACCCACGCAACGTTATTTTAGTTCAATGAAAAGCCGCGAAAATAAGATTAACCTATTGTAATGAACGACTTTATAGGACCTCATAGTTACTCGCACTGCAATTTAAGACATTTAAGTATATAATAAGAGCTTAAACAGAGGTATTTTCATTGTTCCAGAGAGCAGATTAAACCCCAGGGGGGGAACTCCCATATAAAAATGATGGGGGTGCTCGTGGTACCTTTTAGGGGTAAAATTTGAAGATGGGTACCACTTAGAGTACTTAAATCTCAAATGACCACAGTTAAAATTATAGCGGCACAGAAGACAGAATATGACAAGTGTTATTTTAGAATTGGTACCTCTTTGGGGAAAAATTCATTTGAGCCACGCCCATCAAACAAGATTCTGGTACCTTTTAGGAAGTTTTTGAAAAATATTTCACTGGTACGCATGCTTTTATTTCTTGATTTCGAATTGGATTGGGTTTGGTTCGGACAGTTGGGTCTACCCAAAGCTTTCGGCGCCAGGCTTTGAGTCCTTAGCAAGGCAATACCTTTTTAGCTTCTACTGGTCTTCGAGAATGCTGACAACAGGAGAGACGGAAAACTCGCCGCATGCAAACTTAGAGCCCGTTTTTGTAACCGTTGACTTCACAGTAGGATTTCTAGTCTTCGCCGCCATTGTCGGTCAGTTTGGAAGCATGATAACACATATGTTACTCGTGCGAAGGGAATTTCTTGGACAGACCGAAGCTGTCAAACAGCACATGGTCTTCCACGGGGTCGGTGACAATTTACAAAAGAGAGTCGTTGCTTGGTTTGATCATATCTGGGAGACTAAAAAGTCGTCCTTGGGTCGTGATGACGTGCTTTGTAAACTGACCAACCCGCTTAGAACTGAAAAAGCGGTGCAGATGCACTTGGCCACTTTAAAGGGAGTTCAGGTTTTTTCGGACGTTGATCGCTTGCAAGTTTACTCACTCGGGGATTACATCTGTAACTAGTGTATCCAAAAGATAGTAATTGCTGCGGTAAATTTGTTGTAATAATGCTGTTTTATCGTCTCGCTGGTATTGCAGAATTTTCTCTTTAGTTTTTTGAGGGGAAGCAAAGCAAATGTAACCGGGATGAATCGACGAAAACTCCAGCTGATAAGACTAATTTTGTTTTGTAATTCACGCTTCAAGTTCTTGCCATGTCTGTAGAATATGGTTGAGCAAAGGACGCGTTCACCACGGGGAAGGTGTGAAAAGCCGTATCGTGTTCGCGTCTCCACGCGCTCAGCTCAGGTTTCGCGTCCCCACGCGCTCAGCTCAGTTCAGTCTCATCGACCGCTGTCGGAGTGATTTCAAAATAAATTTGTCTTTTATTCCATACTATCTTCGAAAATCTTTGCTATCCAACGGTCTTATCACCATGCCTCACAGTCCTCGCTCAACTCGCGGTAGTCTTCGACACTTTAGTTCCGATTTCGACTGGGACATGTTGGACCAAAATATTACAAATCTCGCAGCCAACAGCTTGAAGCACCAAGCGAGGCTATTGTTAGTGGCGCAGTGCATTCTGGCCCAAAATGTGTTCGTGGCGCAGTAAATTCTGGTAAAAAGCGATCAATTCGAGATTTTTCCTAGCTTATATTTTTTTTTTCATATATTTCTCTAAAATCCTGATTATGTTGCTCACACTCGCTGCGCTCGTTCCGCTGCAAAAATGGTGAGCCGGGTAAAGAGATGTACTTGCTGAGCAGCGGTCGACTGCAAAGTGCAGGACGACTCTGAGACCGTCATTGCGACTCTGTATAAAGGCAGCTATTTTGGCGAGATCAGCATTCTGAATTTGTCTTAGGGATGTTTATATGGTCTCGGGTAACCGAGACAACCCCCCCCCCCCCCCCCCCCCCCCGAGACAACTTTGCCGAGTGTTAATATGAGAAATGTTGTCCCAGCTGACCGAGTCAAAGTTGACCCTACTTAAATATTCACAACGCTGCGTAAATATTCAAATCTAAATTAAAAGTTCCCCTTTGTATTTTTGCTTTAATGTGGTCTCTTTTATTGAAAATTCCTCTTTTTGATTCATATTTTGTTCGAATCGTTTTTTTGTAAACAAAACTGGTCAAAACTGGTCTCAGCGTGACAGACAGTTATAAACTCCAAATACAGCTATCGTATACTTGTTCTTTTGAGTTTGTTTCATTCATTCGATCACTGTGGGCTTTGCTGATTTACATTTTACTTCTTTAATGCGAATTTGTGTTCTTAAACCTAAAATCTTGGCTTTACGTGACACGCAGAACGCCATGAGTTGTCCCGGGTAGGCGAGCCAAAGTGTTTATATGAGAAAAAGTTGTTCCGCCGCTAGGGTTACCCTACCTGCCGAGGCGAGACAACTCGCCCAACCGAGTTGTCTCGCCCCCCAAGACGAGTTCTCGATTCTCATGTAAACGGTTGGTTGAATTTTTCAAAGAAATAAGTGAAAAGTTAGCTCGGCCAGGGTAACTCAGGAGGAGGGTTGTCTCGGGTAGCCGAGACCATATAAACAGGCCCTGATACTGGAAATCGCCGGACCGATCTACTTGAAGCATTGACAGAATATCCTGAAGCGAGAAAGATGCTTGAAGCACGTTGAAGAAGGCTACTAGGGCGATCTTGATAAAGTGTATCTTATGGGAATCCCCCTTTCGCGCCTGTTTTACTGATAGTGTTATTTTTGTTTATTGATGCCATAGGTGGCGTTCGTTTTGTTTACATCATACAGAACATCGGAAAGTTCAGGAGGAATGTAAAACGCGAACTATATGGAGAGTATACGGATCCGAATACTGCTAGTATTTTCGCATTTGTATTACGTATAGCAAATAGAGGTTATTCTATTCTAGTTTTTATTTTTTCGAGCCTTCAGGATCGACAAAGAAACCCATCCCAAATACCTTACTTGCGCTTGAAATTTCAAAGTTCTATATGGCATAATCATTAATAATAATAATAATAATAATAATAACTTTATTTATCCACGGGATCCTTATCACTAAAGAGTGGTCCTCTAAAGAGCCGTGCGCATTAAACCTAGTACAAAAAAGCTAAGACTTAAAAATTACAAAAATCCTATAATAAGTGCTAAACTAAGTTAAGAAAATTCTAATATACAATAGCGGAATAAAAACTATTTAAAGTAGTGGCCTGCTTAGCCTCCGCTGACAGACTGTTCCATGTTACTGCGCCCCTATAACGAAAACTTTTCTTGAGGGCCTCAGTGTTCGGTCGCGGAATAAACAGGTTATGTTGCGCACCTCGAAGATTATGTCTGTGAATGGTATTAACGCTGGCGAATTTATCAGACAGGTATTCAGGTACAAGGTGATTTACAGTCTTAAACATTAAAGATTTCAGTTGTTTTGCACGTCTGTCAGCGAGGCTATTCCATTTAAGGGCATGAAGAATCGGGGCAGATCTGGCATCCCAGCTAGACCCTGTTATTATGCGTGCAGCCCTGTTTTGTAGTTTCTCTAGTTTTTGGCTGAGGCCATTACCGATACAGCCCCAGACAGCGCTGCAATAATCGAGATGCGGAAGAATCAATGACTTGTAAATTGTGACAAGGGTACTCTGGGGACATATATGTCTTAGCCTCCTCAGGGCAGCAAGTACTTTAGCAACTTTACCGACAACATAATCGAAGATATGAGCCTCCCACGAGAGTGTTTCATCAACCTGAACGCCTAGGCATTTGTTGAATAACCCAGCTGTCCACGAGATATTTCGTCAAAATTCAACCTGAATCAAATGTATAATTATGGTAAGTGTTTTAAGAGCTTACATCATTATTGCCGAGATCGATATGTTTGATACATTCGCCATGTTTGATACATTTTGATACTTGTTTGATACTTGATACATTTATTTTAACTCGACATATATCCCGGCTTTACATTTATCCCGGCATTACTACACTATACTTGTTACAAAAGCTCGACGTGTGTAGCAAGGAGGAGCATGCTAGGGAAATGTTTAAATAAAAAATAAGATGGGTTTTCATCAAGATGCAAAATTCTTGACAGAATGTGACAAATTTCAACCTTAAAAAAATTTGCAAAGTTTCGAGAAACTGTGAAGGACGTTTTTTATTTCTCTTGGTTGTCTTCTTTTCTTTTTTATGTTTTCTTTTTCCTTTTGCTTGAAAGTGTGGGAGGGGAGGTTAAAGCCCCCCCCCCCCCCAGCACTCCCCCCCCCCCCCCCCCCCCCGGCTCCGCTGTCCCTGACATGTTCTTGTAACCGAACAAGGTAGTCTTCACAGTGGAAAGAACACAGGTAACCCAGTATTAGTATTCTTAATGTAAGAGGGCACGGGTGACGCAGTATTAATGTTTTATTTTTTGTAAAAATAGCACAGGTAACCCATTATTAGTATTATTATAGTATCAAAGGGTACAGGTAACTCGGTAGTTTTATTAATGTAAGAACACAGGTAAATGATGGGTTTACATAGCAGAAAGAGCACAGATATGAATATGGCAGAATAATTACGATACAGGTTGACAAGCTCCAAATGTACTTTTTATTTGTTAATGAGTTGAAATACATGGCTACTTTCATACCGCTAAACTAAACTATTGCAGTCTCTCAACACTGGATAGTGAAAATGACCATTTATTTAATCTTAATCGAGGGGAAGGTCATGAAAGCCACAAACTTGTAAGGGATGCCTGCATTGGCGGCTTTTCTTGGATCATAGATCAGGTGACCCTTTCCATCATACACTGTGGCTTTGGTTTGTCCGGGTTTGTGAGACCAGCGTCCGTTATCATCCAGACGATACCAATGATAGTCTATGCCTTCAGCTGAGGAATAAGGATGGCAAGAGATTATTATCGCAAAAAACCAAGATCACCATTGTGAAAAAATGCGTTCGTCTTGTTAATTTCTCTTAATACAACATGTACCGCAGGATAGGGTATGGTTTTTGAGGTGCTCAGTCCTTAAAAATTAAAGGGTGTCCCGTTTGGCATTGTGATCCTTGGTTAGCGTTCCTTTAAATTGTATCAGCTAAATTACGGTACTTAAACATCCAGCTAAACGTATTAATGAAACTAGGCTCGGTCTAGTATTCTATGAGAGTTTGGTTTTATCGACTGAGTCGATAAGGTAAATTAGCCACCGTAAAAAGATTCGAGAAAGCTGACGTTTCGAGCGCTAGCCCTTCTTCGGAGCGAATCAAGGGATTGTGGGTAGTGTGTAGTTTAATATAGTAGGTGAAGCTACGCTATTGGTGGAAATTTGGTGACGTGAAAAACAAATGTAAATTAGTTGAATGAAAAGCGTTCCTTGATTCCGTGGGGTTCGAGAGTGCCGATTTGAAAGATGATTTTTTGTTCTAAGTTTTTACGGCTTTCTGTGTTACCCTGGTGTAGGGAAAGGCCACAGATTGTCATGTGTTGTTTAGAATGGTTAGTAAGATTGAAATGACGCGCGACTGGTTTGGATGCGTCTTTGTCATTTTTTCAACGTCTCGGAGATGTTCACGAAAACGGTCGCCCAATCTCCTCCCTGTTTCGCCAATGTATATCTTTTTGCAAAAAGATATACATTGCTTCACTCCCACCGACGCAGCACCACAGTTTCTCTAGAAACTAACCCCATTCATCTAGTATTCTATACCTGATGCTAAACTTTCCATGTACAGAAGATAAATAAAAACGACTTGTTCACACAATACTGAGTTATCGTTTTTCTCTTAAATAGGGTGTCAATTTTCGATTTTCTGCCTTAAAATAGGGTCAGCATTTAAGAACGTATCCTAAACTGACGGCGTACCCCCTCCCTCCCCCAGAGCAAACCCCAAATTCGGTTAACAAGTGAACAAAACAGATATCCTGTGGTGTCCGTAGATGACTATACCTGTAGTTCTTGTGTCAAACGGACATTATGAAAAGCGAGGGAGTTTAACAAAAATTTTCGCTCTGAAAAACTCAAAATGCATTTCTACAACTTAAAGGATATTCAGAGGACAATAAAGAATTTTAGAAGTGAGAACACAAGCGAGAAAGTGCTATGGTGTGTTGACAAAGCAGGGAACTTTTATTTAACGTTCACGTCGAAAGTTAAAAACTTCACAACCAAAAAATAGGTGTTCGGATTTAGTCCTTCTCCTTGATGCGTTTGTAAACAATTCTTTGTGAAGTAACCGCTACGGCTTCGACTAGCTTGTTATTTTACTAGGGAATTGTCTTAAACAGTCACAGATTTTCGAGTTTAATTAGCAGTGTGGAATTCCCTCTGCTAGATTTCGACTGACACGTTAATAAAGTCATTATCATTATTATTATTATTATTATTATTATTATGTTAATTTTGAATAAAAAAACAATTATCTCTCTCAATGTTGTGGAATATTACCGGATCTCATGATTTATCGTTTGGAAGTAGGATAATTGTCAAATATTTCTTATAAAGGAACAGATATTTTTCTTACCAACGACGAGCGCTACGAGGGCTTTGCGACCTTCAGGCGGACCGGGACAAGGATCGTCCGGACCAGGCTGAGGTTCCAGATAATCAAAACCATCGCTTTTGGCAGACTTAAGCACCACCTTAGGAGTCATTGATCCAATCGGATCCCCGCTCGCCCTGCCAGGTTGTGCAAAGGTATTAGTGATCTTGTCATTTGCATAATTGTAGCAGTTGTTGTTCTGCGTTATGTCAGAATGATCATTCCACTTCCTTAGATTAAGATCAGGTGCCTCCGAAATTTTCACCTCAGAGGCGGCCGCTGCAGAGATATCTCCTGCGATGATCATCTGCGAAATATGCTGGCGTAAATCATGTGCTATCACACCTTCTGGCAAGGTATCAAGCAATACTTTTTGCAGGGACGCTGTTTCCATGCCAACGCACAATTCTGGATGCTCCATCTCCTGATGATGTAGCAGGAAGCCTTTGAAGCCGAGCCTTGCGGGCATGTGTTCTCGACGATGGGTGAGTCTTCTAGCTCTCGCTATATCCAGATGCCCTTTGATTTCATTGAAGCTTTCATGTCTGGGATGAACTGTCCACTCAGGATCTGGGCGACCAGAAAATACTGCCAAAGTCACCTTAAATTCTCCTGAATTAAGAAAGAAGATATTCAATATCGTTAGCCGATCCTGCTTCTTTTGGGACTGCTTTGGTTCATTTGATACCCAAGGCGATAAACATCTGTCTACATAAAATTTGCAGGAGAATAAAAATGAAGTTCTCCCTGCGGTAAAGGAAAGTTTATTTGTAAGAAATGTTTTACTAACTACTTCTTTCAGCGTTTCTTTGTGTTAAGCTATCCAGAACAAGTTTTCACAGGAAAAGTTGAAAATTTACATTGTATGTAAATAACATGTAAATAACTTAATGTAAATGATAATTTACATCCTAATTCCCCTTTTACATGTTATTGTCGAACCTGTAAATAACATGTAAATATTTTGAGTGAAACATGTAAATACAAGAGAAGATCCTGTAAATAACATGTAAATCGAAAAGGGGGCTATCATGTAAATAACATGTAAATCGAAGACGGAAGCCTGTAAATAACATGTAAATCGAAAAAGGGGGGCTATCATGTAAATAACATGTAAATCGAAAAAGTGGGGCTATCATGTAAATAACATGTAAATCGAAAAAGGGAGCCTGTAAGGAACCCTGTAAATAACATGTAAATCGAAAAAGGGGGGCTATCATGTAAATAACATGTAAATATTTAGGAAGCTCGCTCAATTTTGGTCTGAAATTTGTTCTGATGAGTTCTTTGGATTATCTGAGTCTGTTGTTATCGATTGCCTAACCTGAGTATCAGTCCTTCCTTAGGTTATCGATTGCCCAATTTTTATTGAACGACACCATAAGGAATTTTTCAAGTCAATCAGCGAGTAATAACCGGAAATCTCCTGAAAACATCTGTCATGAAAACACATGTTAAACAAGAAAAAAGATGCCTTGTGAAAGCATCTAAAAGCTGCTCGATCTATAATGCAAACAAAGGACAGAGAATTATAACTGCAGCAAACCAATTGTTATTTTGACTGTTATTTTTAAATATTATGCTGTGGTATGTTCACAGTGTTTTTCAGAGAGTTAAAATAACTCTTAAAGTGGAGTTAAAATAACTCATTACACATTTTTTTTCCGCGACGAGGAAAACAATTGTTTTTTCGCGTAATTCGTCATCGTTTTTCCATATTTGGGCAAATTAACCAATAACGACTCAGATCGGTAGCGGTGGGACCAATCAGAAATCTAGAAAATCATTATCGAGAGGTAAAAATTTACTAATAATAATAATCGCCGTGACTTGGCGATTCAGATTTAAAAGATCTTATGGAAACTGAAGTCGGTGAAAGTCCCAGTTGTTATTGGAGTATTGGGAACCATCCCCAGAAGATTGGGATTCAACCGGGAACAGACTGGTGTGCGGACAAGATCAGTAACTATCCAAAAGACGGTTTTGTTAGGGACTGCAAGAATTCTCCGAAGAGTCCTTGGGATCTAAGGTGGCTTGTTGTCACCTGACCAGGGCCAGTGTCATCTCCAGCAATGTTGCTGAGTTAATTTGTTATAATAATAATTTTAATGCTTATATAGCGCGTGTGTCATAAGGAGATGCTCTCACGCGCTTTACAATACAAATCTAAAAACATCTATTTACAATAGTATAATGTAATAAAGCATAAATAAAATATCGATTACAACAATATGATAATAATGTTTACAATTACAACTAATTTTGGCAAAACTAAAACCACTGGAAAAATAAATAATCAGTCAGTTAGAGTTCGTAGACCTTTTTGAAAAGCTGGGTCTTGAGATCCGTGAATTTGTGTTATTTGAGAAAAACGGTCATAAAGTAAAGACAATGGTTTCTAGATCAATTATAGTCGGGGGGGGGGGGGGGGGGGGGTTGATTGAGCTAGAAGTCTTTTAAAGTGCACCCAACCCCTAATTTTTTTATTCGCCTAAATGAATGTGCTTGTTTTCTGGAGTGTATCTGTGAAAAAAATTTTGGATTTGGTGAAATCCTCGATTTTCTGTGACCTGTTGAATTGGAAGATAATTTGGTTCAGTACCGAGCAACATGGGATCTGGGGCGAGTGCCTGATATGACGTAGATTCGGGAACCGAAAGTCGCCCAAAGAAAGCATTGTCGAGTACTTTCAGCGGCGAGGCACCTGGCAGGCATAATTTCTTTTTTGCACGAGTTTTGCACGACTAAAGCACAGTATTTACACTCGATTCGCGCAAAAATGAAGGAAATGGTTCCCGAAAGTACGTCACGTCACATGACTAGACCCATGCCCCGTCTAACTCGGTACTGAACCAAACACAGCTCCGTTTTGGCGCGATTTTTGAAATTTCAACAGGTCGCAGAAAATCGAGGATTTCACCAAATCCAATTATTTTTGCACAGATACACTCTAGAAAACAAGCACATTCATTTAGGCGAATAAAAAGATTAGGGGTTAGGTGCACTTTAAAAGATTGCATACTGTCTGCGGAGCGGACTTCATTAGGTAGTTTATTCCAGAGCGCTGGTGCAGCCGCAGTAAAACTACGATCACCAGGTGTGCGTAGAGTTTTTGTTTTAGGTGGTTGTAATAGAAGTTCGCCGGACGATCTTAGATTATATCTAGATACAGACTCGCAGGTGATACGTTCACTAAGATATGCTGGTGCAAGTCCATAGATAGCTTTGTAAGTGATGAGTGAGATCTTAAACTCGATGCGACATTTGATTGGTAACCAGTGGAGCCTTCTTAGGTCTTCTTAAAGTTGGTGAAATGTGATCGAAACGACCTATCTTACAAATACGCCTGGCAGCAGTGTTTTGAACACGCTGGAGTTTCTGCAATTCAGTGGCAGGTAGACCATAGAGAATGCTGTTACAGTAGTCCAAACGGCTCGTGACGAAGGCGTTAACTAGAGTTTGAGTAGTATCAACACTTTAAAATTTCCCGATTCTTCTGCGATTATATAGATGAAAGCGGCTTTGCATGTCTTATTAATATGAGTATCCATTTTGAGTTGGCTGACCCCCCCCCCCCCCCCCAACCCACCCTCTTTCACCACTTTTTCATGGCCATGAAAATTTCATCCCATGAAGAACAAGTCAAAATAACCCATTAAAAACCCCTGAAATTCTAGCCGTTAATTCAAACTTAAAAGGAATTGCTTTTTCATGGCCACGAAAAAGCTGTTAACTGCCTTGCCATGAAATAACCAATAATTTCTTATAATTAATGGCTTTATCATGGCCATGAAAGGTACAAAAAATCGGCGAGGTACTTCATGGTAAAATTAATGGTTATTTCATGACCCTTTCATGGTTAGTGACCATTAAAATCTAGTTGTTATGCTATGAAATAGTGACTACTGTAACATGAATTTCCTTTGAAATTTACATAAAAATGCCATGAAAAATTAATGGCATTTTCACGACATTTAATTTTCATAGTGAAAGGAAAAAGTCACAGGTTTTTACACCGAGGTAAACCCGAGATAGGCTCAATATCTCAGTGAATCAAAGAGTAAAATTGGACGCTTCGCAATAAGTTGGAAAGTCTTGAATCCTGACTTTTGATTCCAGGCGACCGATTTTTACCGAATGGATATTTAGTAATGAAAATTAATCGCGAGACGTTTCGTTCTTCTCCACAGAATATATGAACACTCAATATTGTGCGCAAGAAAGTGAGATGTTTCGCTTCCTACCAACCTATAGTGAAAGGATTGTATTGTCAGTCAAATGTAATTTGCTAACATGTTTAGCCAAACAGTTAATATTTTCTGCGCTATAAAAGAAACAAGCAGATAAACCTCATTACCATTTCGATAGAAGGCACCGGCGGGAGGTCACACGGTTATGACGTCAGTGTATTATTTCTTACCCGTACTCCACTCCATCGCATCTCTTTTCAATGGTATTTCCCTAGCAGCTTTTCCCCTCATTGGTGTGTCGCCGATTGTAATACATGCCTCTTGACCACCTGAAAATGCCCGCAAGATTTGATCCATTGTCAACAAAGGAGTGCGGGTGAGACCGATGCAAATACAGAATAGGCTATTCTAGCAAACAATCATGGGTAAAGGGGTGACATGCTTTCTCGGAAAAACAGGAAGGTGATGATGTCATCCATGAGCTATTTCAGACACTATTCGGCTTAGAAACTTCGTTTTGCAATTTGTTATTACAAAAGACAAAGACAATATTTTATTGTTTTTTATTCGCTTGACAGAGAGCAATGAAAATTTCTGGACTTGATTCAAAACCGATCAAGTCAACTTCGGCAGCTGCGTGACCTTGCTTGAGACACAGGGCGTCCACACAAACTGGGTGACCGTTCGTATTTTTTGTGCTATTTTGAAAATAATAGCTCATTAGCATTCGCAAAGGTACAAGGTTGGTTTGTGATGTTTGTATGTTAGTATGTGTTGGGTTATGTCACATCAAACAGATTGCCTCTAGTATGTACACCGTGCACTATGATAGCCAATCAAATTCTCGCATCGAAAATGGTATTACTGAAGGTCAAAGAAGGGCACTTGACATGAATTGAAAATCAGCCATCTTTAGCTTGCGTTGTTAGCGTCGAGGAGGGGGTAACTGAGGAGAGAAGGGGAAATGTCTTACCGACATTGTCCGTTTTTATACTAGAGACGCATTATCTGTCCAGACGAATAATGCGTCTGTCATGTTATGCGTCTGCGTCTAGTGTAAAGACGGGACGAACAACTAGAGACCCATTATCCGTCTGGACGAACTTGGGCAAACATTTGTAGTTCGTGATTCCATTGTTTGATGTCGGCCCGACGTGTTTGCCTGTGTGACATATCTCGCGACCCGTATGAACAGGTTTTATTATTGAAGCGCGCTATTTTTGTCGAGACAAACAAATTTTATTCATAACGCTCAACTACCAGATAATATAAACACGATAAGAAATAGAGCTATTTTAAAAGATACAAAGATCACATTTGATATATTTTTATATATTTTGAAAAGCGCTTTTTATAATACTTAAATGGCAGTTAGAGCATTCAATTATATTATATACCTTGTTAAATTATATACCCTGTTCAGAACAAAAATGTCAAAAACCATACCCTGTCCAGCGGCACGTCCCCGTATAGGCCATATAAGGGAGTACCCCTCCCCCCTCCCCCGGGCAAGAGGATGTCAATGGGGTTAACTGACTAGCGTATAACAATGGAGTTTTGTTAAAAAACTGACTATTGTATAAAAGGAAGTCGTTTTCTTAGCGTATGTGGTAAATAAAAGACAAATTTTGAACATTTTCTCTGTGCAAATAAAAATTTGAGTTTACGGTTACTTTGTTTAAATCATTTTAGAGTCCATTTTTGACCCTGCTAAGACCTTCTGTACCATTGTTGTCGTTTTTAGTCTGCTGCGTGACTGATATTCGTGACAAACCCTGAGCCTGCGCTGTATCTGCGGCTTTATATAATAGTTCTAGGCTCTCTCACGATCTTCGACCTTGGCAAACGTGGCCAACATGGCACCATTTGTGCTGAGGTCACGTTCTATCGTAATGCCGAAGTTATCGAGCGTTTTCGCTCGAGAATATCGTTTAAAGATGGGCTTGAGAGCTTAAAAAATCCATTGTTATACGCTAGTCAGTTAACCCCATTGACACCCTCTCATCACTGCACTCCGGCTTTCAGTCAATGACCAAAAGCTGACTGCTCGTCGCTTTCAGAAAATTTTCAGTTTCTCCTTGGTCGGTTAATCAGAAATCTTCGTCAAGAAACAAAAAAAAAGAACTGTCGCTTTTACTGTGGATGACCACGTAGAAATGACGGTCCCATCTCCGATGGGGACGAAAAAGAACCACTGAGGACGTAACAAAACCCTGGATGTGACCACCCTCAGTGTAATACATTGTTCATGGGTGGGGTGGAGGAGATGAGATCAACGAAGGACCGACAGCGGCTGCCTGAGGCGCCCTCATAAGCTGACGTCCGATCTCATTCTCATAAGTGTAAAGCGCCATGAGACATGTGATATGTGCGCTATATAAGTCATTCATTATGAGTATGAATATATGAAAATCGTATATGTGAAATGCTGATAAACATGAGTGAAATTTGTGATCCTCGCAGTGTGCTTTCAACTTAAGTAGTTGAAAAAGCATTCATTCATTCGTTCGTTCATTCAAATCCTATAGAATACCTAACGAGAAGAAAACTTACCTTCAGTACAGCTTCCTATCTAGAACTATAAAACAATGGAACAATTTGCCTGCCATGTTGGCTACAGCTCCTAATATTCACTCTTTTAAGACTGGGGTTTGTCAGCTGACGCATTAAGAACTTTAAGAACTTGACCGCGACCAGAGCACATAAGCCTCGAAGAGAGGGACTGCTCTCATTTTGGTAAATGTAATGTAAATAAAATCAAAACCAAACTAATTACTCTGGCCAATTGCAAAAGACGCAGACACTCCAATGGACCAATCAGAACGCGAAGCAAATATAGGTAGCTGGCGCTAAGCGCGGGAAAACACGTGCGACAAGTTATGATTGGGTTTGGGTTTTACGTTTGATTGGTTGATAAAGTGGTGCGAGTTTTTTTAACAAATCACAAAGCGTAGCAAGAACAAATTCGTTTCATTAAATAACATTAGAAGGGGCTTAAAAAACTAGAAGAAAGCTCAAATTGAACATGAAAACAAGTTATTGACAACTGATACGCTTTACTTTAGATTCCTTCCACTTCCTTGAAGGCTCCCTCTTGTTTATATTTTTTCTATTGCAAAATACCCCCTTCTCTTTAGTAGCCTTCTCTTTCCTCCCAGGAGATTGTGCGGGACAGTGAAAAACTGGCATGCAAATGAAAATACTGCAAGCGTCAGCAAGCAGGAAGAATGAGGAGAGACTGGCACCCTCTCTCCCCAGTCTCCTATCTATATTTTCACTCCTTGATACCATCGCCACTATTTGAACGTTAGGCTACCTCTTCCCTGACTCCCTCAAACTTCCCACCCCTTTTCTCCCAGGTTCCTGCTCAATTCATAGAATAGCTTCAAGGGGACAGAAAATTGAGAGAGGGCACTTAATTGAGGAAATGCAGTTTGTCATCTTTAATGAATTTTAAATAATCATTCTCACATATTTCCAATCTCAATTATAGCATCAACCACAGTGCCTTTCTGTCTTAAAGCTTTTACTGCAAGGTTTCTATCTACGCCAAGCTGCTTTACAATCAGATCAATATCATCCTTTTCCAAACCCTCTTCACTCTCAGAAATTTCTCCAAATGCTAGAAACAGGGCTTTGTTGAAGAGCATGCCCTGAATATTGTCACATGTTGCCATCTTACCTTTATGAACAAGTTTTAACTTTGACACAGGGATACTAACACAATCTGAAATCACTTGTAAAATTGTATGTCCATTCTCTGTTATTGGCATGCATAACTCATGTTTCACCCTGTTGTGTTTGACCACAATTGTAACAATTTCCTTTCCAAAAACATTTTCCACTTCTTTGCTTTCCTGAGATGAAGTTGGGCAGATTTGATTTATCATATTGCTTAGTTGAATGCAGTCACAAGTTCTTTCCCCATCGTCTTTGCATTGTTCTTTGCAACTAGAACAGTTATTACTAGTAACTGTTGAAGTTAAGCTGTTAGATTGTTCTTGGAGTCTTTCTTGCCTGTCATTTCCTTTAATTTTGGAACTGTCAACCACTGGTGAAGATGATTTCAAAAACGAAGCATTTCCAGAGCATCCTGTACGAGGCACATCACATTCATAGCTTGATTTATTAGACACTCTTGAACAGCCAGTTAAAGGAAAATCAAAACTGTCTTTTCTAAATTCCAGGCAAACTGGCCTGTGGCACTGCCAATGCTTCATCTGGCACTCCTTTGAGCTAAAGAAATTCAAAATACATCATAAATGAAGGCACAGTGGTGTAGTGGTTAGCAAATTGGACTTCAGATCTGAAGGTCGGTGGTTTGAAGCCTGGTCTCGGCCATCATGTTGTTTCCTTAGACAAGAAACTTTACTCCACATTGTCTCTCTCCACCCAGGTGTATAAATGGGTATTGGTGACAAAATGCTGGAGGTAACCCTGCAATGGACTGGCATCCCAAACAGGGGGGAGTAGCAATACTCTCCTAATTGCCTCATGCTATAGAAACTGGGTTAACCTTCGGCTGTAACAATAATACAATCCATTTATAAACAGGCAACCAGAAAGAGATCAAAATTAATTTGCCAAAAGGTCAATAGCACGAGACCAAAAAAGACCAAAAAATATAGAACAAAAAACAACTTTCTGAAATGCACACGCAAATGACGACTTTCTTAGAGCTGGTTCCCACTAGCAATGTAACCAAAAACCGAGTCAGAAGCATACAGAGCCTTACTTTACTAGTGTAAGGCAGTAAATAAAAAATGGAGTCGCAATCAGAATCAGAAGCTTGATGGAATTGGAATTGGAAGGATCATAGTTAATAGAACAAACTGGTTATGAAGCTCAACAAATTTTGTTCTATTAACTATGGAAGGATCAGTAGGTTTCCTTTTCCTTTTTCTTCCGATTCTGCTTCTGTCGCTTACTATCTGCCTACATCATTTTAGCTTAGTATCTGCCTACATCATTTTAGCCTCCAGGCTCTAAAGTTAATCCATATTTTAGAAGTATTATATTATCTGTAGTTTTTCTTGTTTAGTGTGTTCTTGTAAAATATATATATCTATTGTTATGAGTAAAATAAAAATTGTATTGTATTGTATTGTCCACTAAATCGTAACATTCTTATGATCCTGATTCCGCTTCCGTCACTTGTGGGTACCAGCCCTTAAAGGTGATAAAATACATTGCGTGATCAAGGTGAGAAATAGTTGTCAACAAGTAATGAAAATTCAAATTTACTGGTACAACAAAAATACGTCATCAAAACTGTTACACGATGCACTATATGATTTGACAAGTTCATTAAATATATATGGCAAAATACCTTCTTCCCAAGAATATGAAACCGCTATTAACTCAAAACAAGAGAATTTTTCAAAGATTCATTTTTGCACCAAAGGAATTGAGAAAGAAACTGCGCAATGTATTTTACCACCTTTAATAAAGTCGTCATCTGCACCTGCATTTCAGAAAGTTGTTTTTCGTTCTATAGAGCCCGGCACAACTAAAAGTAACGAAAATTTGGACAGAAATTATTTAGGAGTGGTACAATGCAATGCAAAGTTTGAGAGAGATTGATGTCGGAAAATAATATAAGATGTGGGATAATCAACTGTAAATCTTGCTGAAAAGGAAAACTAACCACTTCTTGAGGGTTGATCAATCCAAGGATTGGATAGAAGAAAGAGCTACATGTATTTCTACCCTCCATCATAATTCAGTGGACAACTATTGAAGACATTTGCAGTTCAAATATATGATTTTCATATATTCAAATTCATAAGAAAGTACTGTGTTGGCATAATTCCCTTCCATAGAGCAGCACAATACAAGTAAATTTAAATAGAGAAACAATTACCAATAAAACGCTTGCCCACAGGCGGTACACCGCTTCATAAATCTTTTTCTATGTCCGCAGTTTGCACAAAAAATGATGTTTTCCTTCTCGCCCGCCATCTTGACTCGGCGAAGACTGGGAACGTACTAGGCATGCGCAGATGCGACTCAAACTTTATTTTGGTTTTCGAGAGGTTTTCGAGCAATTATCAAGATTTGGCTGAGTTCAGGTTTTTTTTTATGGAGTATAAAATGGGTTAAAAGAATGGGTTGAACAACAGACATGGTACGAGTAGCTTTTCTATGATCTGTTAAAAGTGATCTTGTCAATATGCAAGCCTTGTAACTGTCCGATTTTGATTTTCAGGGTGTAAACGCTTCGCAGCTGGAGAAAGAAATCGGCTCCCACGAATTCCCTCAGAATGAACACTACTTTGGTCTGGTTAACGTAAGTATGCTTGAATTCGTTCAGTTGTTTTTGCAAAAAAATGTAAATGTTAAAAGGTTAACAACGAACTAAACTACATTTTAATTTTATTCTTTGCAGTTTGGTAACACTTGTTACTGTAATTCCGTGCTGCAAGCGTTGTTTTTCTGTCGGCCGTTTCGCGATAGGGTTCTGGGGTATAAACCTCTCTCCAAGAGAAAGGAATCCTTGTTAACATGCTTAGCTGATCTTTTTGGCAACATCGCTTCGCAGAAGAAGAAAGTCGGTGTCTTGGCACCCAAAAAATTCGTAGCAAGACTCAGGAAGGAAAATGGTGAGTGTTAATGTTTACATTGCAGGACGGCGTATTTCCATCGAATAGATTTGTACGAATATCGACTTAAAACTGACCAAAAGGTGGCCGCAGCTTACTTTTCTGAACAACGAATGCTTCGTTCAAGACTGATTTCTATAAAAGTGTACGGCTTACCGTTATTATCATTAATTTGTTGCTCCTTGACAATTTGTTTGGATAAGAAATCTTGCAAAAACATCATTATGAAAATAATATCACAATGACACGTAGTTTATTTTAGCTTTCTTCCGCAATCTACAAAACGGAACAAATAAAGGAGCAATTTCAGAATACCCCGCCACTTATTTACATATCCCAGAACGTTTTATAGAACGAGGTATATGAAAACAAAAGGAACCATTCTTATTCAACGAGATGCAAATAAGTGGCGGGGTATTCTGAAATCTAGCCCAAATAAATAAAACGGAACTTGAGGTTCACAATTTTGTTCTAACCTACAGTGTAAGGAAAATCTGTTATGAAAATAAGACTAGAAGCTAAACAAATTATGTTTGCTTCCACAACAACGAAATGATAACCAAATTCTTACTCATATAATTCAAAACATTAAAATACAATATATAATAGCATGTTTTCTCTGATGTGTGAATATTTATATTTTCTTATCATTATGTGATTCCAAGTTTGGCAGATGTGTCCCATCTGAAAAAAAAAACCCTAAGTAGGGGTGCGATTATTATTATTTTTTTTTGTGTGTGTGTGTGTACAAGAATTATCTTGGTTTCCACTATCGACATAACCAACCTAAGCAGAATCAGAAGCGAATCGGAATCGCAAGAACCTTATAATCTAGTGGAAATCGAAACAACGGAAGTGGATAGTAAGCAATGGAAGCAGAAGCAAAATTGGAAGAAAAAGGAAACCTTCCAATCCTTCTGATTCTGATTCTTTCTAGCTTTCGATTGCAATTGGGAGTCTGTTTTTTATTTCCACTAGAACGTAAGGCTCCTTACGCTTTTGACTCCGGTCGCTAGTGGGAACCAGCCCATACTCACGACAGATAAATGCTTCCTCTTGTATATATGTTGTAGGTTAAAATTATTTTAGGTTAAAAATATTTTAAACTAGGTTAATTTTTATTTTCCTTTGTCCCAGATTCATTAACATAACCTCAGACAAAGGAAAATAAAAATTAACCTAGTTTAAAATAATTTTAACCCTTAATAATTTTAACCTACAACATATACATTATAACATGCTCTTCTCTGAGTTAATGCTGCTGACTGATCCCGTAATGCAACATGTTGAATGTTAAGTTTTTAACCTAACTCAAACATCAATTGTGAATGGTAGAATTTGATTTAGTTAAAAAATCTAATCCATATGTTTGATAAAATTCAAGTTTTTGATTTTGGGTCATTTGTCCAATTTTGTTCTATGTGATTCCTGGGCCCAAAGGTGCCCCTCCCATACTATAACAGATAAACTTAGGGAGTACTGTTAAAGCTCTATAGGCCCAGCTATATTTTATAACCCCCCTCCTTTAATTTTGGATTTAAGGTGGCTCCATATAGTTATTGGCCAGTCTTCCAAATAAAATATACATCATTGATCTTTTTGCTGTCTTTCCAGAGTTTTGTTTCACGATGTAAGGCATAATATACACATACACATAGCTTAGGAATTCTCCATTAAGGAGAAGTCTAGCTTGGCAGGCTTGCCTTGTTACTATGGCAACCACTGATTGAGGTTAGCAAACCTGTCAATGGCTTTTCTCTGCTATTTATGGTAAATATTCACAATTTTTGGTGAAACAGAATAAACATTCAGTAAGTCTCATCTGACAAAGCCATAAAAAATCGGTACATAATTTTTGGCAATTTACTCACTTTTCGTTTTTTACATTTATTGGGTTTGTGTATGTACAACAATATTGTCGTCTTTCTTTATGATTGCAAACCAATAAAAACTCCTACCAATTTGCCAAATTTTGAAAAAAAAATTACCATGTGGAACATGTGCAATAAAAGTTTTAGGTACCGTAAAAACCTCTTTATTTTCATGATGTCATCAAAATAAACAACGTGCACTCACCATTATGCTCATGCCTTGCCTACCAAAAAACTATATGGAGCCACCTTAACCCATTGACACCTGAACCGCCCGTAACCGCCCATACAAGACTCCACTGCTTTAAAAAATTGTAACTTTCTCAATCGTGCGAACATTGCCTTAACTAGCAGTTGTGAGCATTGACTAGAAAGTCTTTCAAATTGAGATACCCAATAAACACAAAAAAGTCAGCGATTTTTGCAGAATATCAGCGTTTGAATTTGGACAATAACAAAAATTACCGTTTTTAACGTCATAGAAAAACAACAAAAATCACGTTTTTGCCTTTAGTTTTTTTTTATTCAAATCATCGTGGCAAACCCAAAAGTCAACATTTACAGCAAAATTCAGTCCTAGTCCTAGCTTAGCAGTGAATTTTTTTGCTCTTATTCGTTGCTCGGGCCTAGCTACAGCTTCTTATACTAATATACTAGTGCATACTCACCTTGCCTCGATTTTCAACATCACCACCGCACTGCATGCTGGGAAATAAACAGATTTTTTTGACAGCGTCCATTCCGTCCTCCACAATTTTCATATATATACTAAGTCCACAGCCACTCTGACCCACCGCCGAAATTTCGCGCTTGTTGTGTTCTCCTGTGGTCGCAACTTCCAAAATATGCCGCGGTAGGTCGAGAAATTCATCCAGAGTCGAGTCCCAAAGCTACTTCGTTTCCAGGCGGCCATTTTTCCAGTTCAACGAGCAACGAGCCAAATTCGTAAACGAAGTACAACACCTAACTCGCTTCATTGAGAAGTGGACTCTGAACTACCTCCAAGCTTAATGATGCTCATCAGGCAGCTACTAAAGATGAAAAATGGCTGTGAACTTACCAAAAATCGTAGATAATTCATATTGGACCCTTTATTGCAAATCAACCAAGCAAAATGAGATCGTCACAATGACGTTTCCAGTAAACTCGAGCCTTCAGTGTTTTAGAACAGCAGCACTTACAATGGTAACTCCAAATATGAAGTCACGAAATCCTATGGGGCGTGTGTATGCAGAAAATCACTCAAAAACGTAAGGTGTGAATGGGTTAATGAAGAAAAATAAAGGTCACGTGACCAGGGCTTTTGACACCCCTCGGTAAAAGTTAGGGTTAGGGATAGTTCAAATCTAGGGTTAGTGTTAAGATTCTAGGGTTAGAACAATTTCTAGGGTAAGGTGTAACTTGGCTCAGGGCCAGGCCTAACTTAGGGTTAGGTCCCAGGTTTGGGGTTGGCCAGTTCACGTGATAGGCAATAGTATCAAACTTGATCACCCAAGATGAACTGACCCTCGACTACTGACTGTCACCAGCTGTTCTAACTCCACCTCTTATGTCTAGTTTTGAAAATCACCACCCCTTGAAGTTGGCTTTCATGCAACTTTCACCTTTGCACTAAATATTGGCCAGCAACTAGCACCCTCCCCCCCAGATCTTGATGCATATGCCTGTTTTCAAATTAAATAGTGATGACATGTTCCTAGTCTTAAGGGTTTTTTGTTTGACTGGTTTAAGAGCCAAAACTATCAACCGCCCGTACAAAATTCAGTCCTAGTCCTAGCTTAGCAGTGAATTTTTTTGCTCTTATTCGTTGCTCGGGCCTAGCTACAGCTTCTTATACTAGTGCATACTCACCTTGCCTCGATTTTCAACATCACCACCGCACTGCATGCTGGGAAATAAACAAATTTTTTGACAGCGTCCATTCCGTCCTCCACAATTTTCATATATATACTAAGTCCACAGCCACTCTGACCCACCGCTGAAATTTCGCGCTTGTTGTGTTCTCCTGTGGTCGCAACTTCCAAAATATGCCGCGGTAGGTCGAGAAATTCATCCAGAGTCGAGCCCAAAGCTACTTCGTTTCCAGGCGGCCATTTTTCCAGTTCAACGAGCAACGAGCCAAATTCCTAAACGAAGTACAACACCTAACTCGCTTCATTGAGAAGTGGACTCTGAACTACCTCCAAGCTTAATGATGCTCATCAGGCAGCTACTAAAGATGAAAAATGGCTGTGAACTTACCAAAAATCGTAGATAATTCATATTGGACCCTTTATTGCAAATCAACCAAGCAAAATGAGATCGTCACAATGACGTTTCCAGTAAACTCGAGCCTTCAGTGTTTTAGAACAGCAGCACTTTCAATGGTAACTCCAAATATGAAGTCACGAAATCCTATGGGACGTGTGTATGCAGAAAATCACTCAAAAAAGTAAAAATCCTCAGGTGTGAATGGGTTAAGTTGAATTTTGAAATACATGTAAGGCCTCTCCTCCCACCACATCTCATCGGGGCTTGATAATATAATAAAGCTTATTTTCAGTAGACAGCTACATCGAGATCTTGACCGTCATGACCTTGATCTTTTCTATTACAAATTAAAATTATTTTTCTTCACAGAACTGTTTGATAACTACATGCAACAGGATGCCCATGAATTCCTAAATTATCTGCTGAATACAATAGCTGATCTCTTGCAAGGTAAATAATACGGTAAACACTGGCAGATAATAAGCCAGACTTTTTTTTGGTGGCCCTGGTCAGTTTTAAATCATTTTTTGCTACCGGGTGCCCTTCATCTAGTCATTTCAGTGTCGGTCTCCAACTGGTCAATATGAACATTTGAACATTTTAAACCAGTTTAATTTTTGTTTTCCATTGTACACTTTGCTTCATTACCACAATCTAAGACAAAGGAAAATATTTTTGAAAATTTCAAACCAAAACAATGGTAGCCTGTGTACAGCCACCCCCCTCCCCTCAGGAAAAATCAGAGAATCCTCCAATTTTCCTGAGGGGAGGGGGTGGCTGTACACAGGCAAACACAAAGGCACTTATGGTACATACCAATTAAGGCTCTTATTATCATTCACTTGAAATACAGCACATTCCACACAACTGGTAAAAAAAAGTATATTCAAAGCTGATGCGTTAAGGTGGCTCACAACAGTTTCTAGTATTTTTCAGTACTTACATTTTGATGGATCTATACTACTGACATTATAAGATAGTGCTACAATAATGGTATCAAACAAATGCTCAATCATTGGTGAACAAGTTGTGGTCTTTTTTATGATGTAACAGGTTACCATAGTAACAGTATAACCTGTTAAAGACACCCTTAATTTTAGCTTCACGCGCTTATAACTAAAAAAACGAAAATACAAAACTGAATGCAAGGCTGGCACTACGGCAAAGGGCAGATTTATTAATGGCCAATATTTCGACTAATAGTATTAGTCTTCCTCTTTTTCAGTACAGCCCTGGCCCTGAGGAAGACTAATACTATTAGTTGAAATATTGGCCATTAATAAATCTGCCCTTTGCCATAGTGCCAGCCTTGCATTCAGTTTTGTATTTTCACATTCAAGTGACGCCTGGCACGAGATCTTTCACAAGGAAGATCCGGCAACTACCAGCAAGTTTAATTTCTGCGACGTGTGGACCTCTGCATTCAAAGGTTTTTCTAAGAAAATGAGCTGGATGACCCCCATTTTTTATTTTCGCATTGTAATTGGCATAATTTTTTGTAATTGGCCACCTTAAATTTAAGGTGGCTCTGAACCCTATGTACAGAACTTTTTTAAACTTTGAAAAAAGTTGTATCTTAACATGCCAATTACAATATTATTCGATAATAAAAATGGGGGTCATCCAGCTCGTTTTTTAGTTATAAGCACCTAAATCTAAAATTAAGGGTGTTTTTAACAGGTTATACTGTTACTATGGTAACCTGTTACATCATAAAAGAGACCACAACTTGTTCACCAATGATTGGGCATTTGTTTGATACCATTATTGAAGCATCAACTGATAAAGAATTATAGTATTGATTCATCAAAGTATAGGTGATGGAAAATTCTGGGAACTATTGCTAGCCACCTTAAACAGGGCTTCTGATATTACGCGATAAAAAAATGGAAATTATGTGATTTTTTCGTGGCAAATTATGCGATAAGCAAGGACTATTATGCGGAAAATTATGCAAATTATGCGATTTTTTCTGGAACTTTTTTATGCATGTTTTACTAGGTTTCAGAGGAAGAAAACGAAAATACCTGTTTTAAAACGGTGCTTGCTATCTTTGTGGGACATTTTGAAGCTTTTAGCTATGAAGGAACATCCAAAATGAACGACAGAATCCAAGAAAAGAGTCTGTAAACCAGCGATTTTTCGTGAATTATGCGATCGGATGCAATTTGAAGCCGATTATGCAAAATCGCACCATCACGTAATATCAGAGGCCCTGATTAAAGGGCTAGCACTTGAAACATCAGCTTTTGAATCTCTTTACAGTAGGCATTTTATGTTCTTAGTTCTTGACTCATTCTATCAGTTGATTAAAACCATCTTTTTGTTTTACAGTTCCCCACAGACACAGCACCAAAGTTTCTTTCGAAATTAACCCGTTTACTTATTTATAGCACAAAGGCCAGTGGGAATGAACATTCAAACAAAAACAAATACTTCAAGTTGAAAATAACAAGGTTAAAACATCCCAAAGTTCTGGCAGGAGGCAGACCAGTTGGATATTTGTCACTCCAGAAACTTCAGCAAGACTGTCAGAGCACCAGCTTTTGGCACTAGGCTTTCTGGGATCGTTTGGGTAACCAGCATTAGTTACGATTGGTTGATGGTTTCTATGGGCAACCATTAACCAATCATATTGCATATTAGTTATCCAAACAATCCCAGAGATCTCAGTACCAACAGTACCAAAAACTGGTTTTTTAAAGCTAAAGTTTCTGGAGAGGTGAATTTAGAAGCGTGGCAGGGGAGCTGAACTCAGAACTACTACTGTGAAATAACTCCAGCTAGTGTTCAAAGCAGGACTTGAACTCCAGACCTCCAGATTTTGGGTCTGGTGCACAAACAACTCTGCCTCCCTGACAGACAATACATTATTTTCAATTAAGTCACAGTGACATTTTCCGTATCCTAACATAATGTATTGTCTGAAGTTCATGCCACTCATAACCAGTGAATGGCAAACTGTGTTTTTTCGTCAGGAAAAGTACAGTGTGTATAATATTTATTGTATCTGTCACATTATTAAATAATATTTTAAGTCCATTACAGTCTATCACCAAAAACATTATGCTAAGTGATACTAGAATTCTAAATTAAAGGAATATCATACCAATGTCATTTACAAATTTTGTATTTTAGGCGAGCGGGCAAAGGAAAAAGACAAAGACAAACACAGCAGCACTAGCAGTGTCAGCAGCAAAAGTAGCATTTCTTCTGTGGGAACGACTAATGGCGGATCAATTCAAAATGGCAAAACAGAACCTACATGGGTGCATGATATTTTCGAAGGAATTCTGACAAACGAGACAAGATGTCTCTGCTGTGAAACGGTAAGTCGTTGTTAAAGATCATTTTTAACTTGTTAATAAAATTATGCAAAGCATAATAGGATTACGGAGCGTGATAGGAGCGTGATAGAATGCAGAAATTTTTTTTAAATTATGTGGAAATTTGGGAACGTATTATGCGCAGGGTTGTCATAAAGTTTCGAAGTAGCCGACTGTATTGTTGGAGTAGGCAGCTGAGGTTGGGGAAAAGACCATCCCTTCTAAAGAACAGCCCAGCTGAGTAACTGGCCGAGATAACAAAGAAGGTGGTAATTTTTGCCGGCAGCCGGCTACTTTTGACAACCCTGTATGCGGGAAAATGTGTCGATTATGCAGCCTCAAATTGTCAAAATACCTGTATTTAAACAGTGCTCGCTATCTTTGCCAGACATTTTGAAGCTTTTAGCAATGAAGGAACATCAAAGATGAACAAAAGAAACCACAGAAAATAGTCTGTAAACAAGCGGCCATCTTCGTTAACCTTATTAACCAGGCTAAATAAAAACGTGCTCAAGAAATTTGCACAGTTACCAAGCTTGTTGTGGTCTTCCTTCCTTCCTTCCATCCTTCCTTCCTTCCTTCCATCCTTCCTTCCTTCCATCCATCCTTCCTTCCTTCCTTCCTTCCTTCCTTCCTTCCTTCCTTCCTTCCTTCCTTCCTTCCTTCCTTCCTTCCTTCCTTCCTTCCTTCCTTCCTTCCTTCCTTCCTTCCTTCCTTCCTTCCTTCCTTCCTTCCTTCCTTCCTTCCTTCCTTCCTTCCTTCCTTCCTTCCTTCCTTCCTTCCTTCCTTCCTTCCTTCCTTCCTTCCTTCCTTCCTTCCTTCCTTCCTTCCTTCCTTCCTTCCTTCCTTCCTTCCTTCCTTCCTTCCTTTCTGCTTTCCTTCCTTCACTGCTTCCTTCCTCCCTCCCTTTTTGTCCTAGCCACTGATCTGCATAATATTGTTCCCTATAATACTGCTGATGAAATCACTGCGAGGTTGTGCTCTAAGTGTTATCATAGGGAGTCCAACTATAAAATTAAGGGTGACTAGCAGTAAAGCAATGTGCAAAAACTATGTTTCTTGTCACCCGAAGGCAAAAGTTAGTCACCTATGGCACCCAGACACTGCTAGAGCACGGCTCTGCATTGCCTGTTTAATTATAGAAAAAGTTACTGCCTGTAAACTTCATAAATTAAAATTAAAATAAAGATTGTTTGTTTTTGTAATTTTAATATTTACAGGTTAGTAGCAAGGATGAATCATTTCTTGATCTTTCAGTGGACGTTGAACAAAATACGTCAATAACACATTGTCTCAAGTAAGTTTACTTTTCTCGCTGTCAAAAAATTAGATATTAAATAGTTTGATGTATATATTATATAATTAATACATGTATCCCTTTCAAAAGTCCAAACCTTTTCTCACATGTATGTATTTCACTGTACATTGTAGTTCTAGAATTAATTTTGTCGGTTATCCAAGCTATTAATAATTATACTATAGAAAAGATAGGGTGTTTTGAGTTTGCTAAACATAGACACATGGCTTAAATCAATGAACATTCAGGAACATTCATTTGTTACCACTGAACTATGGTACCTGTTATGTATTGTTTATAAAAAATGATCTAGTTTACAGAATCTATATATATTATCTAGTAAGATATTTAATTGTTCCATTCTAATTTGTCAAGTTTCTTTTTAAAAACATTAGTATCCTGTCCCTGATAAGCATTTCAAAATACAAGCACCCTAGGCTGCTAAATACAATATTACTTAAATTAGGTTAAGAGTGCTAACGTACCGGTCAATTCCAAGCGCGATCGACACCTTTTAGTGTTAATTGACTGATGGTTTCTTAAACCCATTCACAAGTCTTCCTTTGATTTCATTGACAAAGGCATGTACTATTTGAAAGCTTCAAAACTTCCAAATAATATTGCTAACCTCTTCTTCTACAAGTAGGTAATTAAAATATGTTTTTTTTTTTGAAAACCCATCCAGTGGGGCATTAGACTGCTAAATTTGCCCACCTAGTGGAGAATTTGACCATTGTTTTTCAGTGGGCAGGGAATGATTGCTTTTGAAACTGACTGATACATAATTTTAGTGCCTGGCATTAATTTCACTAACAACATACAGTAAATTAAATGTTAATAAGACACTGAAAAGTTTTATTCCTTTTTTTGCTTCTCAGAGGCTTCTCGTCAACTGAGACACTTTGCAGTGAACACAAGTATTTCTGTGAAACATGTTGCAGTAAACAAGAAGCACAGAAAAGGTACATGTATTTTATGCCCCGGGGTGGGAGATCACTCCTCTACAAAAATGACGGACCAATGATTGTTGTACTTATGTATGGTTTGCTTCCAATTTGTAAAGGTTTTAAATAATTATGTCACGCAATTCGTCATGCTATTTCAGATAAGCCGTGAAAATAAACAAAATTGAACCAGTTGAAAGTTTTTTTTGCATTATACATGGTTAAATGTATAAGCCGATTTAATAATAACTTATAGTGAATCCAATCTTTTGTGATGAGATTTTTGCGTAATTATGACTTTAAAGTTTTGGCTGCCATGTGGGTGTTCTGAAGTAGTACACCTGGATGGCCGCCCCATACATTTTTACTCAAAATGTCTAATACTTGTTCCCCTATAACTCTTGAATGCAATGCTCTGGCACTTTAAAATTTGGCCCAGATGTGTAGTTTCAAACTCTCTACAATTCCATATAAAAATTTCGGAATTAATGCTTCTGAATTTTGATATGACATAAGTGCAAACCAAGAATAACAAGTAGCCCGTTAGGTTTGTAAAAGTGGGCTGAGGTGGGGGGGAGGGGGTTACTCCCTTATATACGCTATATAGGAATGTGCCGCCCGATAGGGTAGGGTGGGTTTTTGAGGTGCTCAGTCCTTAAATAGGGTATCCTTTTTGGTATTTTTGGTATTGTAATCCTTAGATAGGGTCACTAAATTGCAGTATCCACCCCAACGCGCAAAACGAAAAATATACAGGCTGTTAAAACTGTACTACACGCCTGAATTGGGCCTTGAAAAGGGTATCAAATCTCGATATTCTACCCTTAAATAGGGTCAGGGTTTGAGAACCTTGGCGGCACACACCTATCCTTCATTCCATTTTACAACGTCGTTAACACGTGTGTTTCTGTTGCATTTTCGTTGCAAAAGTCTTGGAATCACCAATCAAAAGTCCTCATGGCTTGTAGTGGAAGTTTTCGATCCGAGACCAAAGACGTTTTTGGTAAGCTGTCACGTGAGCAAGATTCGAGAAGAATTGAATCCAGTTCTTGTCTACACGAGAAAATCTTTTCTATATTTTGCTTGAGATAATCAGGAAAGGATGAATTGGGTTGTTAAGAACTCGGTATAAACCTAATTCAAATAAGGTTGCTTTGGGCATTGGGCATTGAAACTACTGAATACAATGCAATTCTTTGCTTGAGTGACCACCAAACAATGGCGCTCAATGACCAAAGCCCAAATCCCAAAGCAACCTTTATTGAAATAGGTGTATATGTTGTAGCACGAGAATTTAGTTTTATCGACTGAGTCGATAAGGTAAATTGACCACCGTAAAAAGATTCAAATAGCTGACGTTTCGAGCGCTAGCCCTTCGTCGGAGCGAATCAAGGAATTGTGGGTAGTGTGTGGTTTTATATAGTAAGCGGTGGAGCTACGCTATTGGTGGAAATTTGGTGACGTGAAAAACAAATGTAGATTAGTTGAATGAAAAGCGTTCGTTGATTCCGTGGGGTTTGAGAGTGCCGATTTGAAAGATGATTTTTTGTTCTAGGTTTTTACGGCTTTCTGTGTTACCCTGGTGTAGGGAAAGGCCGCAGATTGTCATGTGTTGTTTAGAATGGTTAGTAAGATTAAAATGGCGCGCGACTGGTTTGGATGCGTCTTTGTCATTTTTTTCAACGTCTCGGAGATGTTCACGAAAACGGTCGCCCAGTCTCCTCCCTGTTTCGCCAATGTATATCTTTTTGCAAAAAGTACATGTAATGCAGTAGATAACATTTACGGAGGTGCATGTAAAACGATCAGTGATTTTAATAGATCGTTTGGGTCCTGTTATTTTGTCCGCGTTGTGAATGAAAGGACAAGTGTTACATCGTGTGCGTGTGCATTTGAAAGTTCCCGGTACATCGTCAGATTTCAGTGCGCTCGTAACTAGAAAGTTGCCTATGTTTTTGTCACGTTTGAATGAAATTAGTGGGGGTTGTGAAAAAATTCTGCCAGTTTCGGGGTCGTTTTGGAGTAATTTGAAATTTTTTAAAATGATGCTTTTGACTGTGTTGTTGTGTGGGTGGAAAGTGAGGGTGAATGGAATTCTCTCGTTCTCTTCCTTCTGTGGCGTTTGTAGTGCTGACTGTCTGTCGATCTGTTGTGCACGTTGTTGGCCCGTATTAACAACAGAGTCAGGGTACCCACGTTTCTTGAAAAACTGGCACATTTCTTCTGATTTGTTGGAAAAATCAGAGTCATCACTACATAGACGTCGAAGTCTGAGAAATTGAGAATACGGAATGGCGTTTTTAACGTGCGATGGATGTGAGGATGAATGTAACAGATAACTGTGGGAATCTGTAGGTTTGTAGTGCACACTTGTGGATAAACTGTTACCGTTGATTGAAATATTAATGTCAAGAAAAGCGACTGAGGTTTCGGAAATTTCCCAGGTATATTTTAGAGCTGGATGAAAAGTATTGACAGAAGTTATGAATTGATTAAGTTCCTCTTTACTGGAAGAGGTAGCGCCAATGCAATCATCGATGTAACGGCCGTAGAGTTCGGGTTTGGTTCCGTGGTACTGATTAAAAAATTTGTCTTCGATGTGGCCTACAAAAAGGTTAGCGTAGCTTGGTCCCATTTTGGTGCCCATGGCGACTCCATTTACTTGTTTGTAGTAGTTTTGGGAAAATGAAAAACAGTTAAGTGTCAAAACTAATTCGGCTAAGCGGAGCAGTGTTTCTGAGCTTGGGTTTTGAATGGAGCGCTGGTCGAAAAAATATTTTAGTGCTTGAAGTCCTTCGTCATTGGGGATGACGGTATATAAAGAGGTAATGTCCATAGTGAAAATTAATTTGTTTTCGCTGGCAAAACTGAAATCCCGGAAAATTTCGAGTGCGTGATTGGTGTCCTTAATGTACGAGGGTAGTGATTTGACAATGGGGGCCATGATTTTGTCTAAATAGCTAGAAATTAGTTCGGTAGGACAGCTACAAGCGGAAACAATGGGTCGGCCCGGATTGTTTGGTTTATGAATTTTAGGTTTGAAATAAACGCGTGAGGTTCTAGGAGTAGTGATGATGAGATTGTTGGCGGTAACTGGTAATTGTTGTTTAGTAATGAGGTCTTGGATAGTTTCTTTGACAATTTTTTGGTTGGTAGAAGTGAGATCTTTATCAACTTTGGCATAGAAAGCGGTGTCAGAAAGTTGCCGAAAAGCCTCTTGTCGGTAAAGGTCGGTCCGCCAAACAACTACCGCCCCGCCTTTGTCGGCCGCTTTGATAACAATGTCGCGTCGTTTGCTAAGACTTTTGAGCGCTGCCCATTCTCCTGTTGAAAGGTTGGAAATTTTGGTGTGGCGGTTAAATTTAAGTTTTTGGACATCGTGACGACATTTTTTGACGAAAAAATCTAGAGAAGAAAACTGGCCCTCTGGGGGAGTCCATTTTGATTTGCGAACGTTGAGTGTTTCAAAAACATCTTTTTCCGAGGTGTTAGAATTGTCTTCTTTGTCGTGGAAAAAAGCTCTTAATTGCACGCGGCGAAGGAATTTTTCAACATCGTGTTTGACTGAAAATTCGTCGGTTTGTTTCGCTATAGGAACAAAGTTTAAACCTTTACTAAGAACGGACCTCTCTGGGTTAGAAAGCGGCAAATTTTCCGGAATGGTAACGACGCCATTGTGACTATCGAATGAATGGTCGCCGGATAATTGAGGACCTATTAACTGTTCAAGTTTTTGGGTCTTGATTTGGTTAAGGCTGTTGAACAGTTTAGCATTGAGTTCTTGAATTTTAGCGCGAATTGATTGTACTAAGACAGCTGGACAAATTTTGGAAAGTTCGGAACGGTATTGGATAATTTCCTTTTCGAGATTGTTACGTTTAAGGCACATAGCTCTGATAGTGATCCTCATAATATTACGCGAGAAAGAATTTTGGGCATGGTGAATTTCGTGGAAATATTGTTGATTGGAATCAGAGAATGTAGAAGCGTGAAAATTTGAACGAAACCCTTTAGGAATGACTTTGGATTGGAGGCAACGGCCGATGAAATTGATGTGACTACAGAACCTAGTTTTGGTAAAGATGTGAGTGGCTAAACGAAAGGCTAAATTAGTGGAAATGGGGGGAAAAGGAATAAGATAACTTACGATTTCCTGGCGTAGCTCCTTGGTGAGTGTCTTGAGGTTAGGCATCGTTGTCTTCGGTTCGTTCGGTGAGAAAGCTGTTGAGTAAGAAATATTGATGTAAAAAGTTAATGGTCGCAGCGAATAAACAACAAATGAATGGGGTTAGTTTCTAGAGAAACTGTGGTGCTGCGTCGGTGGGGGGATGAAACACGAGAATTTAGTTTTATCGACTGAGTCGATAAGGTAAATTGACCACCGTAAAAAGATTCAAATAGCTGACGTTTCGAGCGCTAGCCCTTCGTCGGAGCGAATCAAGGAATTGTGGGTAGTGTGTGGTTTTATATAGTAAGCGGTGGAGCTACGCTATTGGTGGAAATTTGGTGACGTGAAAAACAAATGTAGATTAGTTGAATGAAAAGCGTTCGTTGATTCCGTGGGGTTTGAGAGTGCCGATTTGAAAGATGATTTTTTGTTCTAGGTTTTTACGGCTTTCTGTGTTACCCTGGTGTAGGGAAAGGCCGCAGATTGTCATGTGTTGTTTAGAATGGTTAGTAAGATTAAAATGGCGCGCGACTGGTTTGGATGCGTCTTTGTCATTTTTTTCAACGTCTCGGAGATGTTCACGAAAACGGTCGCCCAGTCTCCTCCCTGTTTCGCCAATGTATATCTTTTTGCAAAAAGTACATGTAATGCAGTAGATAACATTTACGGAGGTGCATGTAAAACGATCAGTGATTTTAATAGATCGTTTGGGTCCTGTTATTTTGTCCGCGTTGTGAATGAAAGGACAAGTGTTACATCGTGTGCGTGTGCATTTGAAAGTTCCCGGTACATCGTCAGATTTCAGTGCGCTCGTAACTAGAAAGTTGCCTATGTTTTTGTCACGTTTGAATGAAATTAGTGGGGGTTGTGAAAAAATTCTGCCAGTTTCGGGGTCGTTTTGGAGTAATTTGAAATTTTTTAAAATGATGCTTTTGACTGTGTTGTTGTGTGGGTGGAAAGTGAGGGTGAATGGAATTCTCTCGTTCTCTTCCTTCTGTGGCGTTTGTAGTGCTGACTGTCTGTCGATCTGTTGTGCACGTTGTTGGCCCGTATTAACAACAGAGTCAGGGTACCCACGTTTCTTGAAAAACTGGCACATTTCTTCTGATTTGTTGGAAAAATCAGAGTCATCACTACATAGACGTCGAAGTCTGAGAAATTGAGAATACGGAATGGCGTTTTTAACGTGCGATGGATGTGAGGATGAATGTAACAGATAACTGTGGGAATCTGTAGGTTTGTAGTGCACACTTGTGGATAAACTGTTACCGTTGATTGAAATATTAATGTCAAGAAAAGCGACTGAGGTTTCGGAAATTTCCCAGGTATATTTTAGAGCTGGATGAAAAGTATTGACAGAAGTTATGAATTGATTAAGTTCCTCTTTACTGGAAGAGGTAGCGCCAATGCAATCATCGATGTAACGGCCGTAGAGTTCGGGTTTGGTTCCGTGGTACTGATTAAAAAATTTGTCTTCGATGTGGCCTACAAAAAGGTTAGCGTAGCTTGGTCCCATTTTGGTGCCCATGGCGACTCCATTTACTTGTTTGTAGTAGTTTTGGGAAAATGAAAAACAGTTAAGTGTCAAAACTAATTCGGCTAAGCGGAGCAGTGTTTCTGAGCTTGGGTTTTGAATGGAGCGCTGGTCGAAAAAATATTTTAGTGCTTGAAGTCCTTCGTCATTGGGGATGACGGTATATAAAGAGGTAATGTCCATAGTGAAAATTAATTTGTTTTCGCTGGCAAAACTGAAATCCCGGAAAATTTCGAGTGCGTGATTGGTGTCCTTAATGTACGAGGGTAGTGATTTGACAATGGGGGCCATGATTTTGTCTAAATAGCTAGAAATTAGTTCGGTAGGACAGCTACAAGCGGAAACAATGGGTCGGCCCGGATTGTTTGGTTTATGAATTTTAGGTTTGAAATAAACGCGTGAGGTTCTAGGAGTAGTGATGATGAGATTGTTGGCGGTAACTGGTAATTGTTGTTTAGTAATGAGGTCTTGGATAGTTTCTTTGACAATTTTTTGGTTGGTAGAAGTGAGATCTTTATCAACTTTGGCATAGAAAGCGGTGTCAGAAAGTTGCCGAAAAGCCTCTTGTCGGTAAAGGTCGGTCCGCCAAACAACTACCGCCCCGCCTTTGTCGGCCGCTTTGATAACAATGTCGCGTCGTTTGCTAAGACTTTTGAGCGCTGCCCATTCTCCTGTTGAAAGGTTGGAAATTTTGGTGTGGCGGTTAAATTTAAGTTTTTGGACATCGTGACGACATTTTTTGACGAAAAAATCTAGAGAAGAAAACTGGCCCTCTGGGGGAGTCCATTTTGATTTGCGAACGTTGAGTGTTTCAAAAACATCTTTTTCCGAGGTGTTAGAATTGTCTTCTTTGTCGTGGAAAAAAGCTCTTAATTGCACGCGGCGAAGGAATTTTTCAACATCGTGTTTGACTGAAAATTCGTCGGTTTGTTTCGCTATAGGAACAAAGTTTAAACCTTTACTAAGAACGGACCTCTCTGGGTTAGAAAGCGGCAAATTTTCCGGAATGGTAACGACGCCATTGTGACTATCGAATGAATGGTCGCCGGATAATTGAGGACCTATTAACTGTTCAAGTTTTTGGGTCTTGATTTGGTTAAGGCTGTTGAACAGTTTAGCATTGAGTTCTTGAATTTTAGCGCGAATTGATTGTACTAAGACAGCTGGACAAATTTTGGAAAGTTCGGAACGGTATTGGATAATTTCCTTTTCGAGATTGTTACGTTTAAGGCACATAGCTCTGATAGTGATCCTCATAATATTACGCGAGAAAGAATTTTGGGCATGGTGAATTTCGTGGAAATATTGTTGATTGGAATCAGAGAATGTAGAAGCGTGAAAATTTGAACGAAACCCTTTAGGAATGACTTTGGATTGGAGGCAACGGCCGATGAAATTGATGTGACTACAGAACCTAGTTTTGGTAAAGATGTGAGTGGCTAAACGAAAGGCTAAATTAGTGGAAATGGGGGGAAAAGGAATAAGATAACTTACGATTTCCTGGCGTAGCTCCTTGGTGAGTGTCTTGAGGTTAGGCATCGTTGTCTTCGGTTCGTTCGGTGAGAAAGCTGTTGAGTAAGAAATATTGATGTAAAAAGTTAATGGTCGCAGCGAATAAACAACAAATGAATGGGGTTAGTTTCTAGAGAAACTGTGGTGCTGCGTCGGTGGGGGGATGAAACACGAGAATTTAGTTTTATCGACTGAGTCGATAAGGTAAATTGACCACCGTAAAAAGATTCAAATAGCTGACGTTTCGAGCGCTAGCCCTTCGTCGGAGCGAATCAAGGAATTGTGGGTAGTGTGTGGTTTTATATAGTAAGCGGTGGAGCTACGCTATTGGTGGAAATTTGGTGACGTGAAAAACAAATGTAGATTAGTTGAATGAAAAGCGTTCGTTGATTCCGTGGGGTTTGAGAGTGCCGATTTGAAAGATGATTTTTTGTTCTAGGTTTTTACGGCTTTCTGTGTTACCCTGGTGTAGGGAAAGGCCGCAGATTGTCATGTGTTGTTTAGAATGGTTAGTAAGATTAAAATGGCGCGCGACTGGTTTGGATGCGTCTTTGTCATTTTTTTCAACGTCTCGGAGATGTTCACGAAAACGGTCGCCCAGTCTCCTCCCTGTTTCGCCAATGTATATCTTTTTGCAAAAAGTACATGTAATGCAGTAGATAACATTTACGGAGGTGCATGTAAAACGATCAGTGATTTTAATAGATCGTTTGGGTCCTGTTATTTTGTCCGCGTTGTGAATGAAAGGACAAGTGTTACATCGTGTGCGTGTGCATTTGAAAGTTCCCGGTACATCGTCAGATTTCAGTGCGCTCGTAACTAGAAAGTTGCCTATGTTTTTGTCACGTTTGAATGAAATTAGTGGGGGTTGTGAAAAAATTCTGCCAGTTTCGGGGTCGTTTTGGAGTAATTTGAAATTTTTTAAAATGATGCTTTTGACTGTGTTGTTGTGTGGGTGGAAAGTGAGGGTGAATGGAATTCTCTCGTTCTCTTCCTTCTGTGGCGTTTGTAGTGCTGACTGTCTGTCGATCTGTTGTGCACGTTGTTGGCCCGTATTAACAACAGAGTCAGGGTACCCACGTTTCTTGAAAAACTGGCACATTTCTTCTGATTTGTTGGAAAAATCAGAGTCATCACTACATAGACGTCGAAGTCTGAGAAATTGAGAATACGGAATGGCGTTTTTAACGTGCGATGGATGTGAGGATGAATGTAACAGATAACTGTGGGAATCTGTAGGTTTGTAGTGCACACTTGTGGATAAACTGTTACCGTTGATTGAAATATTAATGTCAAGAAAAGCGACTGAGGTTTCGGAAATTTCCCAGGTATATTTTAGAGCTGGATGAAAAGTATTGACAGAAGTTATGAATTGATTAAGTTCCTCTTTACTGGAAGAGGTAGCGCCAATGCAATCATCGATGTAACGGCCGTAGAGTTCGGGTTTGGTTCCGTGGTACTGATTAAAAAATTTGTCTTCGATGTGGCCTACAAAAAGGTTAGCGTAGCTTGGTCCCATTTTGGTGCCCATGGCGACTCCATTTACTTGTTTGTAGTAGTTTTGGGAAAATGAAAAACAGTTAAGTGTCAAAACTAATTCGGCTAAGCGGAGCAGTGTTTCTGAGCTTGGGTTTTGAATGGAGCGCTGGTCGAAAAAATATTTTAGTGCTTGAAGTCCTTCGTCATTGGGGATGACGGTATATAAAGAGGTAATGTCCATAGTGAAAATTAATTTGTTTTCGCTGGCAAAACTGAAATCCCGGAAAATTTCGAGTGCGTGATTGGTGTCCTTAATGTACGAGGGTAGTGATTTGACAATGGGGGCCATGATTTTGTCTAAATAGCTAGAAATTAGTTCGGTAGGACAGCTACAAGCGGAAACAATGGGTCGGCCCGGATTGTTTGGTTTATGAATTTTAGGTTTGAAATAAACGCGTGAGGTTCTAGGAGTAGTGATGATGAGATTGTTGGCGGTAACTGGTAATTGTTGTTTAGTAATGAGGTCTTGGATAGTTTCTTTGACAATTTTTTGGTTGGTAGAAGTGAGATCTTTATCAACTTTGGCATAGAAAGCGGTGTCAGAAAGTTGCCGAAAAGCCTCTTGTCGGTAAAGGTCGGTCCGCCAAACAACTACCGCCCCGCCTTTGTCGGCCGCTTTGATAACAATGTCGCGTCGTTTGCTAAGACTTTTGAGCGCTGCCCATTCTCCTGTTGAAAGGTTGGAAATTTTGGTGTGGCGGTTAAATTTAAGTTTTTGGACATCGTGACGACATTTTTTGACGAAAAAATCTAGAGAAGAAAACTGGCCCTCTGGGGGAGTCCATTTTGATTTGCGAACGTTGAGTGTTTCAAAAACATCTTTTTCCGAGGTGTTAGAATTGTCTTCTTTGTCGTGGAAAAAAGCTCTTAATTGCACGCGGCGAAGGAATTTTTCAACATCGTGTTTGACTGAAAATTCGTCGGTTTGTTTCGCTATAGGAACAAAGTTTAAACCTTTACTAAGAACGGACCTCTCTGGGTTAGAAAGCGGCAAATTTTCCGGAATGGTAACGACGCCATTGTGACTATCGAATGAATGGTCGCCGGATAATTGAGGACCTATTAACTGTTCAAGTTTTTGGGTCTTGATTTGGTTAAGGCTGTTGAACAGTTTAGCATTGAGTTCTTGAATTTTAGCGCGAATTGATTGTACTAAGACAGCTGGACAAATTTTGGAAAGTTCGGAACGGTATTGGATAATTTCCTTTTCGAGATTGTTACGTTTAAGGCACATAGCTCTGATAGTGATCCTCATAATATTACGCGAGAAAGAATTTTGGGCATGGTGAATTTCGTGGAAATATTGTTGATTGGAATCAGAGAATGTAGAAGCGTGAAAATTTGAACGAAACCCTTTAGGAATGACTTTGGATTGGAGGCAACGGCCGATGAAATTGATGTGACTACAGAACCTAGTTTTGGTAAAGATGTGAGTGGCTAAACGAAAGGCTAAATTAGTGGAAATGGGGGGAAAAGGAATAAGATAACTTACGATTTCCTGGCGTAGCTCCTTGGTGAGTGTCTTGAGGTTAGGCATCGTTGTCTTCGGTTCGGTTCGGTCAATTTTATCCTTGAACAATTAGAACAATTAATGATTGGAATAGTTTACCATCACAGATTATAAACATGACCTCGACCAGTAATTTTAAGGCAGCTGTCAATGATTATCTCCTTGCCTAAGTTAGACTAATTATCATCATTTTTATTTGCACTATTATTTACATTTCGCACTTTGCATCGAAACTTGCTGTATGTCCATTAGGATTTTGCAAGTAAATCATGTAGATGTAGATGTAGATGTTGGTTCAATTTTTATTTTCTATTGTCCTATTCTATGTTAAATATGATAATGAATATAAAACAAAGGAAAATCAAAATTGAACCAAGGATAAAATTGAAACAAATATACATGCAACAACGACTGCCGTTAAGGGACTGGATCGCCGCCACCGTCCAGCTTTGCGAAACCTTTTGACAAACTGTGATGGAAAATAACGACACCAGAACTAAAAAGCTGTAAAAAGTTACAAGGAACTTTTACTTTTAATAGAAAACAGTCAATAAAAGGAACACTTTATGCCGAAATTGCGTCCTGCGGACGGGAGCGATCGATGAGAGGCGCCTGTTTTTGCATGCAAACCAAAGCTTGCTTGCGTGACATTTATGTTTGGTTTAGATCTTTTGTGTGGATGCTTCAACGTTATTGGTCTGTTTACGAAAAAGTTAGCCATCCTTTGTTCTCGATTTATGTTGCGATTGGTTAATTTTTTTCGCACTGTAACAAGTCCTCATTAAGAGGAGTGAGTGAGTGCGAGCGACCTTAGTCTCCTACGCCAACATGTCCTCGAGACGAGATTATCTCATATCAATAATTGCTATTTGACACCGAATTAACGATTATAGTTAATTCCGAACACTGTTTCCCAGGACATTTCAGAAAAGAAGAAATAAAAAAAAACATGTTATTTGGACTGCGGGATTCGAACCCGGAACTACCGCTACTGGGAACGTCTTCTTACCACTAGACTACCGAACAACAAGGCGATGGGAAATTATATCTGCAAGATATTTATTTGAGTCTTGCATAGAATATCATTGATCTACAGTGATTAGGCCTAAGCGCTGATTTCAAATGGTTTGCTTTTTGTTGAGGTTTGGTGATCAAGCTTTTCCATTTACTTTCTAAAATTATTTTCAAGCGAGTGATTTTATAGGCTTACTACAGGGTGTAGAATAAGCGCATGAATTTTATTATGTTAAAAAATTGAGGTTTGCTCAACCAGCAGCGTGGTGGTCCAGTGGTTAGACGAGAGGATAAGTCAGCGAAGGGTCGTAGGGTCGTAGGTTCGAGTCCTGTCCGAACACTAATTAACTATAATCGTTAATTCGGTGTCAAATAGCAATTATTGATATGAGATAATCTCGTCTCGAGGACACGTTGCCTACGCAGCCATTATTAGGGCTCGTCACGCAACGCGTGACGAGCCCTAATAACGGCTGCGTAGGAGACTAGAGCGACCTCGGACCGTCTAAGAATTTATAGGCCAAGTTTTGCTCTGACAATATCGATTCGCGCGGTGAAATGCTAGGGAAAGACTCGCAATGGCGTTCTTTGTTGAAACGAGAGAGCATTACTACAAGAGTTATGATGTATTCAAAAAGAAAACAGACCAATCTTTCAAAAGTATTGAGATCATACGAGATCACATGCCGTCATTGATTCAAAGGTTGCCTCATTTTGGAGAAGAACGATCCTGTTTAAATATCTTGAATGTTGGAGGTGGAGACGGGGACGTGGATTTGGAAATCTTGAAAATACTGAAAGAAGAGCTGCAGCGTAGGCAAGACAGTCATCAGATAAAGTTGTATAACCGAGTGATCGAGCCAAATAAATATCATTGCGATGTTTACAAAGCCGCTGTCAAAAGCCTCGATGATCAACAGATGGATTTCGATCTTCGTCAGCAGACATTTCAAGAGTATAAAGACGAAGGCGCCGAAGAACCAGAAAAACGCACGAAGTTCGATGTGATTTATTTCATTCACAGTATGTACTATGTTGACATCAAAGAGGCTTTATATCATTGCATTGAAAATGAGCTTGCTACCAACGGAAGTTTACTTTGTATTGTGCAGAGACGAGACCTTTTCTATCGGGTTCTGGAGAAGCTACGCTTTCCAGAGTGGACCCGAAAACTTGACGATCTAGCTGAGAAAATATTTGAGATTGCGAGGGAACGTGACTGGAAATATGAAGTTTACAGCCAAGAATATTCGATTGATGTTACTGACGTTTTTGATGAAGAATCAAGTGAAGGTAGTCTGCTTCTCGACTTCTTGACATTAAGTAAGAATTTTCGTGAAACGGCAGATAAACAACTGGTGAATGAAATACTCGCGCTGATTAAAGATTTATCAACCTTAAAAGATGGAAAGCATTTTGGAGAGAAGAAGGAATCACTTATTTGTATCTATAAGTAAACTTATTGCCTGCATTGAATTCAATGCAGTAAAAACCCGCGTATAAGTGATACGGCAGGAAATTTAGAATGAGTGAGTTTTGTTGTCGAAAAAGCACGTAGTAAATATTTATTCCAGTTTTAATTTGTCGTATTTACTCGCAGTTAACCATTTATACCATGCGCGATTTAGGGGTAACACTTAGGCCCGGTTCAAACGTCGAGCTTCACATGTGCCGAATCTAATGCAAAAGAGCAAGAACAATAGATTTTGCTCATTTGCATTAGATTCGGTACATGTGAAGTTCGACGTTTGAACCGGGCCTAATTCTTTTGTTAAAACAATAGAATATTAGGACAAGAACGACAATACAATAGAATACAATAACATAGAATACATAATTTTACCTAATACAATGGAGGTGTACAATGGCGCTGACACCCTAAATCGGGCATCATATGTAACCATTTTCTTATCTTGTTTCGTAAAACCAAAAAAGTAGACTCTTGGTCGCTCGTAATTTAGCCGAAGTATTTAGATTTCATAATTGTAACACGTGATGGTGTTATCGAAATTCAAGTTTTATGACCTGCAAAGTAAAACACGACTTTAGCGGTTACATTGGTTTATATTAAAAGCCAGTCAACTTAATTGGTATAAATTGAACTCCAAGTCATTAATAATGTCACATTTTGTTGTATAGACCTTTACCAAAAATGAGAAAAAAACATATCCTATCTAGCTTCGGGAATACAAATGTTGCAAAAGTGAAAATTTGAGTGTATGGTGAAATTAGTTCCGATTTTGTTTATGCGCGTGGGATCGGTTAAAAGCCCCGACGTATTCATATACGTGTAATTTTGGCTCGTCTTGGCCAGGCCAGCTAGTTGTTCACATGCATCTTTCTCGTGTTACAAGTTTTACGAATCATTGTTTTTATCGATGACTTCGACGGTTTCTACAGCAACAACTGGAGTGCGGCCTAAAACTTAAGGCAGCAGGATCGTTTGACTAAAATTAGGATTTTTTCTGGGATTCAGATGAGCGATTACGGAATGCAAGGCCACTTTGGCCCACCTCATTTACATGTGTCTTGAAGAACAAGGCATAACACATAAGCACTATTGTTACACCCAATTCAAAAAAGGTTGCTTTGGTCATTGGTAATTGGGCATTGGGAAGCTATTGTTTGGTGGTCACTCAAGCGAAGCATTGCATTGTGTTCCGTATGCCAAATGCCAATTCCCAATTACCAATGACCAACTGCCAAAGCAACCTTTATTGAATTAGGTGTATACAAAGACATGCAAATAGTTTCCCTGTATTCTGCAATTTAGCAGCCGGTGCATGTCACAGTGAGATGTGTTTCCTAAGGGCGCGAAGAGTGCGACTGAAATTATCCCGGCGTATCTAATGGAACGAAATCGACGGAATTTTAATCGAACTCAATCCTTGGATGGAGTGTAATTAAGTTCAGCAATTAAACATGAGGTCAACATAATCTACATGTTGTAACTGACAAAAACTGAAGTTTTAGGTCAATCGAACGTTCGATTTTCGATCACTCTCTTTTTTTCTGGAGAATTTATTACTGTGATTACTTTCAACAGAATAATTTTAAGCGTGCCATGATTGTAGGTGATCATTGGTTGGTTTATAGACTGGAAAACAGTCGTATTTTTTGCGTTGGTCATCATACGAATGCGCGCGGTCTTTGAACGAAAGGTCTGGAGCGAGTGTGAATATGGAGAGTGGGACTGGGGAGAGACGCTATGCTTTCGGCGCTTCGCGCCTTTGTGAGCGAGGCAGCGGAAAAAAACCCGACCGTTTTGCAGACTAGTTGGTTTATTTAACACCTATCAGTTCATTCCAGACTGATTGATTGACAGTATTAGTTGTAATTCAATGAAGCCATCCAACATTCGCTTCAGTTAGCTTCAGAGGGGTGGGTGGGGAGTTGGACACGGGGTGGGGGGGGGGGGGGGGGGGGGGGTGGGGGGGCGGGATCGGTGGAGCAAAACATCTAGGAGAGGGGTGGGTCCAAACGTTTCGTATTCACGTGTTGGCTCATAGGAGCCTTTGAGTAATGTTTCTGCCTTACCCATGGGGACAGCATTGGAGGGAGGGGAGGGTGGGGAGTTGGACACGGGGTGGGGGGGGGGGGGGGGGGGGTAAGTAATGTTTCTGCTTTTGGTTTACAATGTTTCTGTTTTCTTATTCAGAATGAGAGTTAAGAAGCTTCCAAAGATTTTAGCTCTTCACTTAAAGCGATTTAAATACATCGAGCAGTTACAAAGATATACAAAGCTGTCTTACCGTGTGGTGTTTCCTTTTGAGCTGAGGCTCTTTAACACAGTAAGTATACCATTTTAGTGATCAGCATCAATTTTCTCCTTGTAATATCAATGCATTGTCAAGCATACAAGTCATGTTAATTAATGGATTAGTCAACCACGCCTATGTTTTTGTTTATATGTCGGTCGCGGCGGGGAGTTTAGTTTCAAATTACGCGTGACGAAAGGTCAAAACCGCGTCGATCGGGAAAACTATTAAACTAGACTTGGGACGAAATTAATAATTTGAATTGAAAAATAACTGACAACAACATAAGCTTACTTGAGATGGGTTCCTAGACGTCGTTTGCAGTTTGTTGAAAAGAACTGATTCTCTCACACGGAGCTACTCCTAACCTTCCGAGGTGTCCTTCGGAGCTAATTTTTTAACTTTTGAACGTCGCGTAAGGAA
This sequence comes from Dendrophyllia cribrosa, assembly GCA_024195265.1. Taxonomy (NCBI): domain Eukaryota; kingdom Metazoa; phylum Cnidaria; class Anthozoa; order Scleractinia; family Dendrophylliidae; genus Dendrophyllia; species Dendrophyllia cribrosa. Next base: position 8,523,455 of record JAJLRJ010000005.1, read on the forward strand.
CATTTAGACATTGAGACATTAATATGTATTTTTTTTAAATTGAATATCTTTTTACTGTATTTCCAGTTTTTATCCGTTTTTATCATCTACATGTATATTTTCATTGTTATTTTAATGTTTACTATCTCATTTATGCAGGGCCCCACTGAAAACCACTTATTGTGACGTGGGCTCCCTGTTTAAAGATCGTTTTTTTTATAGCAGTATAATTTTGAACAGCGTCGAAATTCACATACAGTTTACACTTTAGTGCTTAGTATTAGACTTTGCATCGCCGGGGAAATTCAATTCTTATCTCGCATGGAGCTCCTCGATGTTTTGATCGAGCAAAATCTCCGCAAATGGGCTGTGACTTAGACCAGTGATAGTCAAGCTTTTCTTCCTTTCGTTCCAAAGCGGAAAAGTTGACTCGCGAAGAGTAATTATTGCCTTAGGTGTACCGTGCTGAGGATCGTGAAAGGCCATCGAACAGCGCTAGTTTAACAGAGAAATTTTTATCCCAAACAAAACATAAAAGGATACAAAAACTAGTGAAATATAAGCACCGATAATTTACCGAGGAATTTGTGGCAGTTTCAGTCCTTGGTACAGAAAATACACAACGATGCACTTGGATTTTGTTTCGCTTTATGAAATGCCCGAATTTCGATGGCAGAGAAAATGGCGGATATCACAGTTGACGCGTGCAAGGAATTGTAGTTGCCTAAGATCCTTTAAGGGTACTCCTAACCTTCGCGAGTGTCCTTCGGAAAAAAATTCGTACACGCGCCAGTTTGAAGAGAAATATGACAAACTTTATATCGATAGGAAGCTTAATGAATGTAGTTTCCGATAAAAATATAATTTTAGCGACTATTTCTTTTACAAGCAGCCAGGAGCCGATAAACCGCCGAACGGCCGGAGGTTGTTCAATTGAATTTATCAGGTATCGAATGCCATGGCATGCAAGATCGAAATATCTGCACAGTGTTATTTACAAGCGATCAATCAACAAAACCGTGTCAGGCTTTTTCGATATTCTGATTGGTCAGCGAGATATCTGCGTCTAAAGTTGGAGTAGCTAAAAATACGCGAGGCATGTTGCGTAAATGGCACCCTGGATCCAGAGGTCCGTTCTCTAACAACAACAAAACAACAAACAAACAAAAATTTATTAGACATATAAACTTAAATATCATGAGTGAAATTAACCGCATAAACGGTTGGAAGAAGATTCGCCGGTTTTCACTAAAAAAAACCTCTGGCACCCAGGGTACGTAAATGGTCGCCACAGGAAAAATATTTTAAATATAAAAATTTCCTGACCTGGTTTTGTTTGTCAGTCCAGAAATGGTTTGGCCAAATTTCACGAAAATCCTTCAAATCTACATTCCCTATAAATTCAGTTTACCCACGGGCGTTTGGCGGTTTATCGACTCCTGGCTGTTTGTAAAAGGAAAAGTCGCTTAAATTATATTTTTATTGAAAACTACATTTATTCAGCTTTCTATTGATATATGGTCATGTATAGAGAGGTTTTCAATGGAGTGTCGAAAAACCAAAACCAAAGTAATTACTTTGGCCAATCACAACAGACGCAGACAATCCAATGAACCAATCAGAACTCGAAGCAAATACATGTAGCCGGCGCCAAGCGCGGGAAAACGCGTGCGAGCAAGTCGCGATTGGTTTTGGTTTTACTTCTGATTGGTCGGTTGATAAAGTGGCGCGAGATTTTTTAGCCAATCACAAAGCGTAGCAATGCAAAACCAAAGCAATCACGAACTTACTTTCGACACTCAATTGAAAACCACTCTAGTTTGTGATATTACTCTTGAAACTGGCGCGTTTACGAAGTTTTTTTTTTCCGAAGGACACCCGCGAGGGTTAAGAGTACCCTTAAGGAATTAATCACCAAAGATGAACTACCAGTGAGGAGATTATGTCCCATTGATGAAGGGCTATCCCGAAACCCTTGGGTTATTTCAGTAAGAAAAACCATCTGACACACTATTTTTTAATTATCGAGGATAAGGGAATTATGTCTGTTGACATTGCCGGGGGTCAACTCAAAACAGATGCTCTGAGCATAAATAGAATTCAAGCAGCTGTGTGGTCTACTTTGTGCTGTACTTAACATTAAATGAATAAAATTAACTGAGCTATACCCTGTTTTTATACCTTTGGCAGCAGACACTCCCTGACTGTCCTGCAAATGACTTAACGTAGATACTGTACTGTGTGAAAGTAGTGAGAGCGAATTTTGTCCAATTTTGACAAAAAGCAAAAAACACTTAAAATTGAAGTTGATAAATAATGATAATATGGCTGCATTTCTGTGTAGTTAAAAACTGAAACCAATATTATGTCTTTTATGCTGCTAAGGTCTTCTATTTTTGTTTTTGTTTTGTTTTCCAGTCTGATGATGCAATTAATCATGAGAAACTTTATGACCTGGTTGCTGTTGTTATCCATTGTGGCAGGTACGCAGTGAGTTAATATCCTATAGTTACAGTACCGGTCAATTGTTGACAGTCTCTTGAAACTCGACCAATTCAACTCGATCCTTGATCCTGTGCTTCGTGTGAGTGGAGGTCGCTTTAAAAATTTAAATTTCTTACTCTTTGATAAATATATTGCAAGATATACATCTACTGAAGCAAGATGCAGAACACAAAAGAAATTCCAAGCCCTAGTTTAGACTCAACATTAGCAGTGATGATTACAACTGCTCCGAAGAGAAAAGAAAAAGTTTCAGCATGTATTCTCGAGGATGCACTGAACGTGACAAACTAATAGATGGAGGAAAAACAAATGAAAGTTCACCATGGCTTATTTGATTACACGATCTTAAATTAACAGCTGTTTTCTTTATGCATTTATTGATTGATTTATTTCGTGACAAACAAAATCTTTCACAAGAACGTTTTGTAATTTTGCATGGCGCACAACAACACAAAACTGTAAAACATTTGTCATTTTAGTCGTAATGATGTACTAATTTGTTTGATTATTCTTGTTGTAGTGGACCTAACAGGGGTCACTATATAACGATTGTAAAAAGCCATGGACTTTGGCTTCTTTTTGATGATGATATTGTAGAGGTAAGCTTGTTTTGTTGTTATGTTGGATGCGTATGCTTGATAAGATTGCGTGCTTTAAACTAAATATTTGACTTCTTCACCTTTACGCCTCAGTATTCCATCCCCCCGGCTTCCTGGTCGGGTTGAGATATTAATCAGTATACATCACACACACATCATCTTTATTTAAAAACACGGGATCACCTTCATTTTAAAAATGCTCTTCCAATGAGCCGTGGACTACTACATTCAATAATTATAAAAAAAATTAAAACCTTACACGTTATAATCACAACTATCCAGTATTTAAAGCAAATGATTCTTCATGTAAATATTTTTGCGTCTTTGGTGGTGACATGTTTTTTTTTTCTCTTTTTTGTAGAAAATTGAAGCTCAAGCAATAGAAGAGTTTTATGGTTTGACATCAGAAATCCAAAAGTCATCAGAGTCTGGTTACATACTCTTCTACGAAGCAAGAGGATAAAATGAACTGATCATGGGAAACGAGCACAAAAATATACAATGAAATTATTAAGGCAATACAATGTATATTTACCCCTAGGATGTGTATAATATATTAAGGGTACATGTTGTTGTCTGTATTTGCAGACCTTATTTTCCGTCATAAAAATAGGAAGAAGAAACTTATGGGAATTCACAGCATGTGGGCGACCCCGTAGCTGTCCAAACGATGTCTGTGATTGGCGAACGATACAATTGATTTATCACTTAAACAATGCCCCTATTCCTAATCCCTATCCCAGCGGGACAAATCTGTTGTTTTCTTAGCGAATCACAGACATCGTTTGGACAAGTGCTGGACCATCCGGCAGCATGTATTTGTAGAGATTATCTTGATAATAGTAGTGAACAATTGTCTTTTTTTGTCTTTATCAGTAATTTTCATCTCAAAACTTCTCTTATGAAAATTCTTGAAGTCCTGGCCAGAATACCAAAATGATTATGCAGGTTGTCCCTTTTAACTCGTGAATACAAGAAGCGTGATGAACGAGTTAAAGCAGACAGGGACAAATACCTTCATTGCCAGAGTCAGACCTTTGAATCGTGTCAGTTTGATGGTTCAAACGTTAGCCTGCGAGCAGGCTCACTTGTTTGGGGTATCGCGCGAGTATCTTGGCGGCGAAGCCGCCAAAGCGAGCCGGCTTCGAGAAGAAGTGAGCCTGCACGCGGGGTATTGATTTTTGAATTCCGCCCCTTGCGAGGTGTCAAGTCGGCATTTGACCTGTATCAGATAACTATCCAATAGGAGCAAAGCAAAATGTAAACAAACATGACAGAAAGTTGCACGTGAAGATTTTCGCGGCAGATAGCAATTTTGGAAGTGGGATGTGAAATTGCCCTCGTTTTTGTCATAATTATGAAGCCTGTCATTTTTAACCAATCGGATCGCCCCGTTCGTCGGCGAACGCGGTGAATTCAAAAATCAATAGCCCGCGTGCAGGCTCACTTTTCCTCGCCCCATTCTTCTCGCCGGCTCACTTTGGCGGCTTCGCCGCCAAGATACTCGCGCAATACCCCAAACAAGTGAGCCTGCTCGCAGGCTATTCAAACGTTTGAGTCTGCGCACGAGATTCTGATGCTCAATCAATACACATTTCTTCCTTATGATCCTGTTTTCAGTATTTTACAAAATGATATATTTTGGTTATTCTTTTTGGGTTTTTAAATTTTGTTTTCTTTGCCACTCGTGGCAGGGTTTAAATTATAATGTTTTGCTTATAGCTTCTTCCTCAATCCACAAAGGAAAGTAAGGACTGCTTACATTAAACATCTATGATCTAAAGTCAAGACTTCTTTGTACATTTATTTCTTATCTATTGAAAAACAATTTCTCAACTCGAGAAGTCACCATTACCTGTTATAGGGCATCAAGGTTGCTCTTAGAACGTAACATAACTGGTTCCTGTTCAATTGATCTGGAAACGCTTATTAAAAATGTGTTGTTCCAGAAAATTTCCTCCCATGGAAGGTTTTTCTGTTTAACCCCCCCCCCCCCCCCCCCCCCCCTTGTGGATAATCTTATTTCCAGAGACCTTTCAGTTCACACGGGAGATGGGGGGGGGGGGGGGGGGGGGGTAATTTCCTGGAACCACACAATGTACAGTTTATCTCAAAGGTCGGAACACATGGTGTAACATTGTGCATCGCCTGCTTGAAACGTCTCACCTTTGCTTCACGCGGAGCGAAGGAAATAGAAGACGTCTGCACACAGGCAATATTGTGCAATGCTGCAATAAGTAAAATTGCATGGAGCAATTTTAAGGGGGGAATTTGAGTCTTTAGTCTTTTACTTGTAAATTGGTTGCAATTCTGTTTGTCTCTTTTTTTGTTTAATTATTAAATAGGTTTTAATTTTGTTAATACTGATAAAAAAATATAATAACTTCATTTTTTCTTTGTATCATTTAGTATCGTCATTAATTTAAGGGATGTAAAAGAGATGTAAAAGAGATGTAATTTTGACGACTTTGATAAAAAAAAATCTCATGGCAAATTTGACACGAGGGGACGCGACATGCATCATAGTCCTCTCATTTTGCATGAAGTAACCAAAATAGTAGTTTTATCTATGGTATCAACAACACCGAAATGTTATCGACTGAAATACCCATGGGGGATAAAGTATCTTTTTTAATAGTTTCTTTCCACATTGGTGGCTTCACTATATATATATTTGTATAAACTTTCAACTAGCAAGCCGCCAAGCAGCTAAGATGTATATCCTTCGCATTGAATATAGAACTTTAAGTAGACGGGAGGCGATTAAATAAGCTTATATTGACCTCCACAATCAATAAACTTCAGAATCGGCAGAGAAGATCGGCCGAGTCGCTAATATACATGATTGTACTACAAATATATAATTCGCGTTCGATAGACGCTAGTCACCGAGCCACTAAAAAAGAAATGTATAAAGCCTCTGCGTTCAATAAGCTTTCATCCCAACTGGTGAACCACTGAAACGCCGTGCTACTAAAATGTATACCTTTCACGTTCAACAATCTAAATCAAAGTTCCTCTTCTTCATATTGACTTCCGGCATAGTCAGTTCGCCTCATTACGGCAAATCTACAGTGGACACGATCATTTCATTTGATTAAAAGTGATCCGAAACTGATCCCCTTTACCTTCAGGTGACAGTAAAGATAGAGATTAAACGCTGTCAGACATTTGTACGGCCAAAAACGTTGGCAAAAATGACCATCACACTAAATGATTCCAAGAGAATTATAGCATAAACAAATTAACGTGTCATCCTTTCCACCTATAAATTTTATACGTCATCATTCACTCCCACTCGCCCCAGGCTCTCCAAAAATTGGAGTCACTTTTCAACCGAAGTAACGCATATTTGAGCAGCGAAAAAGCGAATTTCCTTTTCGTTCTTTGGTCATAATAAACTACAGAAAAACGAAGAAAAATATTTCGCTTCATAGGCACTTCAAAGGCGGCTATAAAAATATATATTCAAATATATATTGTTGAACAGCCATCTCAATGCCTTGCTGAAATGTTTACTTTCTACAACAATTTTAAAAGATTCAGTTCAACAACTGAATAGGAGTAATAGGACATTTTCACCTGAGGTCTCGCTGGCCGTACCAAACAAAAAAATTCTCAATAGCGTCTATTACTTTCTTTTGTTCTGTCCACCAGCATGGTCGCTGCGCTTTTGTGCTTTAAATCCTCAGGGAATGGTGCAAACCACCTATAAAAATTTCTCTCTCCGCCGCAGAGGCCCTTGGGACGGGAGAATCAAGTGAGCCACATGAGTACAAGATCGGGTGTCACATTCAGGAATGCATCAATAAAATTAGAATGACTTGTATTGAAACCCTAAGCGGGCTTGTTCTCCCAAAGGTCAAAACATACGATGCACTATTGCGCCGACAAATTCGAAGCATGTGTCCAGTAGCCACGCACCTCTTCAGAACCTCTAATTTCATTGGACCTGGTTATCACGCACTTGTATTGTTTTTAGGGCTAGGGTCTAATGTTCTGTTGTTTGTTCTATTGTTTTCTCAGCCAATCTTGTGAGGCGTTCCGAGAGGTGCGTACCGCCCTCTAAATGCACTTCATGTTCCACTCAGATATGTTTTGGCACCAATTTCAGGGTTGCAACACATGTTGCGTGTAACAGTGCTCGCAATATTGCACTGGGCCAGCACTGGGCCACCACTGAGCCAGCTTTGGCCAGTTTTAAAATGCCGGTTTCCATAATTGAGGCTCTGCAGTTTAAAGCGGGGTCATTTTGCAATTTCGGGAGGTTCGTGTGTCGCTGTCAATTTCCGGTACACTACTATGCCACAAGTTTCGCAATTTCACGGAATCTTCTTGTCGTTCGTCCTCATTTTACTCGTTGCTGATGCCGCTATTTGGACGCCACGTCGCCCGTCAGATTTAACCCTAACAAGATTGCGAAATCAAAACATGCGAGTGCAGGCAGTTTTTGTGCATGCTCGCATTTTCAGTCGCAGGATGAGGGGTGTTAAGCCTGGTTTCCACATAATCGCAAAGATCGCGATTCTTGCGATCGCTGAGACCTCAGGTTTCCATTTGATCGCAGCGATCGCAAGGAAATGTCGAGTAGGCCTGAACCCGATTAACTTTAAGTGCATCATGGGATACAAGGCTTTGGGGTGCAATGCTTTCTGGGACATTTTGGATCGCAAGAGTTGTTTTCATATAAAAACCTAAAAACCTCTCTATCGCAAGGATCGTAACGATCGCAAGGGTTGCAAAGTTTTTGGTTTCCATATGATCGCAAGGGTCGCACAACACTTTTTTCTGCGATCCTTGCGATTATATGGAACCAGGCTTTAGTGAATACTAGTAACGTTAAATAGTGTTACAGACATGACTGAGATTATGAAGGGCTCTGATCAAGAATATGACTTTTCAGGGAAACAAACTAACATATTATTTTATTGAAACAATTTGCAGTTACATCAACCAAAAACATAGCAATATTCTCTGTAGAGGTGGCGAATGTTAAATTTGAGACTTCGCAAGAGGGCGAGACTAGCCTTTTTTCTGTGACCCGGAAACTTTTTTACTTTTCTAAAATGCGAGACAGACTCGGAAACGGCTTCATGAAAAACAAAATGACACGCCAAGATGCGGAGAACTGCTCAAAAACGAGACCAAAGACTTTCCATCAAATTGTTCACAAGTCTACTGGATTTTAGACGTTTATAAGACACGTTATTTTTTAAAGACCCTTCGCCACCCCCTTCATACGACTCTGAAGATGACTTTCGCTCTGGTTTCCAAAAAGATCAGAACTTGTTAAAGGGACACTGTCCCGGCTGAAATAACGTGTTTTTCATGAACTGTAATCCACTTCAATCCTTGCAATCCTGCACTTTATCTCCAAACTACTGCTTTTGTTTTGCTCTATACATGTAGAATCTTTTTATCCAACTTGTATATTTAGTGGTATTTGGCGATATAACGTGGAAATGGAAGCTCAGCGAAATTTTGCTATTTTAGCGGGACAGTGTCCCTTCAACAACAAGTTCTGTGCTACATTAACCTATTTTCGTTTCGCTCGATTATAAGTCGTTTCCACGGGAAACGTGAAACGAAAAGAGAGCCCTTAAAAAGTTGGTCGCGTCCACTGAAAAGACACAAGAAAAAATGCGCAGTGGTGATGTGCAATGCAATACTTAGGAATCACTTTAAAAAGAAAACGTCGCTGAGGATGTTCTTTACTGGAGCCCCAAAATAATATGTTGTGATTTTCTTACTGTGATTTATTTTATTATCAGGTCTTTAACTCACAGTTTTCTGTAACATGTTGTACTTTTGAAAGTTCTAGAAAAGTGTGTATAACTCAGTAAATTTGTGACACAACGCAATATATTAGGACACTACAGCATTTACATTACAAAATTCCAAAAGACAAAGAAAATAACCACAACATTTACTTGAAAGGTTAATTGAACATCTGCACACAGCATTCATTCTTCCATCAAGGACGACTGTTCAAGAGTTAACCCCCCACCAGGAGGGGGACTCCCTTGATATAAAAGTGATGGAAGTGATCGTCTTACCTTTTAGGATTTAAAATTTGTGGTTTGGTTCCACTAAGGTGTTTGAATCGAAAATAACTAATATTGGAGTTATTCTGGTATTTTTGAGGGTGAAATAAGCTGATAGAAACAACTTTTCAGAAAAGAATGGTTCTTCTTAGCGTTAGTTTAAAGGCCCATTTACACATGCGATTTTTGTTGCGCTCTCCAATGCAACTTTTGTCACAAGTGTAAACTAGCGGCGATTTCCTGTGCGATTCGGGTGCGACATTTGCTTTGATTTGCTGTGATTTCCCAAAAATCGCCGCCAAGTTGCATCAGGTTACGAACACTCTGCGACATCGCGCGACAAATCGCGCCCAAATCGCCGCCCGTTTACACATGCGATTTAAAGATGCAACTTGCGCGCGACAAAAATTGCATCGACAAGTGCGCCAAAAATTGCACAAAAAATCGCCTGTGTAAACGGGCCTTAAGCCACACCCACAAGACGAGTTTTTGGTACCTTGTAGGGATTCCTTTCAAAATTCCCAATCATCACCCCCATCAATTTTAAATGGGAGTCCCAAACTCTCCGGGAGTTAACCCGCACAATGTATGTTGGATTTTGTAAACAAACTCAAGTTACACCGCGTCATTCTGTTTAAGATCTGACACTTTTAGACGCATACTTTTCACATTTCACATCCAGAGACAAACCTTGAATTGTGTGATGTGGCTCTAACTTTTGAACCTGGATAAAAGCCTTAAACTTGTATGATCAATCACAAGAAAGCTTTTGAACAGTACTTTCTTGTGGTACTGTTTATCATGCTGTACAAGGTGGTTCTAACATTTGGGTCTGGATTAAATCCTTAAGTATGACTATATTTCAAATGAAAGCCATTTAACAGTACTTTCCTGTGGTGTTGTTTATTATGTTGTCCAAGGTGCGTCTGTAGTTCAAATACTACACTGCGACTTTCCAATGAAAGCCACAGAGTAGCATTTTCTGTTTTACCGAATGTTACTTTTTTGGTATTTTACAACACAAAATTTGCCATTTCTTTCAGTTTTGATATCTTGGTCTTGGGATGAAAGGGTTAAAATAAAAACATTAATGATCAAATCCGCCTCTGTTGACAGTGTACTCGTCAGGGAAGTCAAAAAAGAACTTGTTCTGTTGGCTGATTAAAGGAAGGATGCCAGCATTGGGAATTACATTCCAGGATAAGTACAGGCTCACATTTTTGTTTCCCCTAAAAAAGAGAAAAACACAATAAATGGGATCAGATTTTTTTACAGAATCAATGAAGGAATAAAGAAACAAAAGAGATACCCAGGGAATTATGAATAAAAGGAGCAGCATTGTTATCAAATTTTTTAGGAAACAGGAAAATGTTTTTTTTTTTTTTTTGGGGGGGGGGGGGGGTGGGGTGGGGGGAAGGGGGTGGAAATATTTCTTAACACCTAACAGTATGATTTCAATTTTTTGGTTTTATTAAAAAATGGACAAAATATTGTAATTGGATAGCTGTAATTGGACACCCCATGAATGCACACCAATTACATAAGAAATAGGCATGTGGATGACCAATCACAAAAGAGAATTTTGTTATTGATATGATTATTATTATTATTATTATAGGCATTCTTAATTACGAGAGATAAATAACCATGTTGTTTAATTTACATACTTGAGTCCAAGACCATCGTCAAAGAAGTAGTACTTTGTGTTCATGCCATGATAGTTAAGCAGTGCATTGTCTCCTCGTAGGATGATTTTGTCCCATATCACTACTTGGTTAACTTTCTGATTTGCAAAATAAAATTTATTCAGTACAGTGGAAGCTTGATTTCACGAAGTCGCTGGGGACCGGACAAATTTGTTCGTTAAATCGAGGGTTTGTTATATCAAAAACCTCAATATAACGAACTTGAGGGGAAACGACCAAAGTTTTTGTTATATCGAGGTCATAGTTAATGATTGATTTGTAACACAGGTGACTTGTCACGCAATTCAATGCAATTTTCGTCGCCCAGAAGTGCCGCATTTTGAGATGCAATTCATTGAGCATGGTGACTTTCAGTAGCAATTATTTTCACTTTTGAGCAGACGCGCAGCTTTTGTTTACAAAAAACGACACTATCTGTCACGTGTTGACATTGTAATTCGTTATATCGAGGTAGATTTTACGTTTGGGCTTTTATGTTCGTTATATCGAGGAATTCGTAAAATCGAGGTTCGTTATATCGAGGTTCTATTCCATACATTTTACTGTAACTTTGGCTGGGACATAGAATATTGTTCATTATATCGAGGACTTTGTTAAATAGAGGTTCGTTAAATCGAGGTTCCACTGTAAAAGTAATTTTCAACAATGGAGCTCTTTCAAAATATTAAAAATTCTGTAAACAAAACATTCTGTTTTTTTTATTTTTATAAACCATTTCATGCTTAACCTGAAATCATGGTACAAAATGTAATGCAAACACAGGGGCATAGCTAGGGGGGGGGGGGGGGGGGGGATCCTGTAGTGCCCATGATAAGAAATAAGCTCACATTGTTTTCACAATAAATCAATAATTCATTTCAATATTGTTCTGCACTTTCTTAATTTCTATTTGAAGCTGTACAGTGTTCTTTGAAAGTGTCTATAATTAAGGAAACAAAGAAAAGTAGAGGAGGACGGGGGGTCATAACGGGAATATTTTTTTGTTTACAGGTAGATGGGCTAATAAATGGGGGAAGGGGGGAGGGGGCTTTTAACCAGAATTTTATGATAGCAGGGTTGTTCACAACAGCACTCACACCAGATGGGTGTATAGGCAGAGCAGTCAATAAGGCTCAGGGGCCAAGTATTTTCACCTGCTATTATGTTTGACCCCCAACTATTTAAATGGAAAATCAAAACATTGGCCAAACCAGAAACCAATATTTTCCCCAGCTACTTTTTTCACTTCCCACCTAGATAAAAAAATTACTGACAGCCATGAAAGGGTATTGATTGCTCAAGTCTACAAAATACAGTACCTGACAGAAGTAACCTAACACCGAATGCATTATTGGGATGCTAGGGATTGCAAAGTGGAAAACTAAAGGAACGCTAATGGGATATTTTCCACTTAGCTATCTCTGTTAAGTTACTTCCGTCCAGCACTGTAATATTGCATAACTAATGCACGTACAAGAAGGAAGATAAGGGTAACTTACATTATTCTTGGTTGTGTACTCAGCAGTTAGATACAAGAAAAGCTGTTTAACATTCCAGTTGAAAATTCCTTTCAAATGTGCCATATATTAAAGAAAATATTGGGTTCAAAGGATGACTCCTGAACTGAACAAGGAACATCTTACTTTAGTATATACTGAAACAGTGGATAGCATTGTTGGCGCGCTCTGATTGGCTACTGAAACTCGGAATAGCAAGTGCTATTCACCTCCCAGCAATTTGCGCGCGAAAATTGTAATCGTTGACAGGAATAAATGAGTTAAAAAGCATCATTTTCGTTATATGATCTCACTGTTTCAGTATATACTAAACCAACTATTCACCTCCGTGTAGGTGGGTAGTGGTGGATATTTACCTCGCCGCTTCGCGGCTCGGTAAATATCCACCACTACCCACCTCCACTTCGGTGAATAGTTGTTAACTATTTCTGCAAGTGTTTATAATAAGTCACTTTCTTCATTATGTACACAGTACAGTGCTAAAAAAAACTTGAAAATGAGAATAAAAAATTAAAATAAATTTAAAAAAATTAAATGACCTTCTAGTGGAGCTAAGCATTTAAAAAACAGAAACAAATTCAAATTGAACATAAGTCATAACATGGTAAAAATTCCAACAAGCAGGAGGCAGAGCAGTTGGTTATTTTACAAGTGAGGCCAAGGAGTTGAACTCAGGTCTACCGTGAAACAACTCCAGCTAGAACAGGACTTGAACTTGGGATCTCCAGGTTTCAAGTCTGGTGCTCTAACCGCTTGACCACTGCCTCAATAGCCCTTTTCACGGTTAACCTTTCTTATTTGCATTACAATAAAATTCAACATGATTGCAAGGCAATTTCGGGCAGAAACTACAAAATTGCCCAAAATTGCCTCGCTACCACATTGAATTTTATTGTAAATTATGCAGACGAGAAACGTTAACCGCAAAAATGGCTATTAGATTCATAGTAATACTTAAAAATAATAAAAATGCTTGTATAGTGTGCTATTTACAAAACATCTAATGCTGCTTAACATATACATAGACAGAAGATATAAACAATAAAATACTACAACTAATTAAAAAATAAAACAAGGGCAGTGCATCGCTCTGGTAGTTACTGTTTTTCATAGGGGTGGGGGGAGGAGGGTAAGTTGTTAACCCGGTGAACTGAAATAAGCTACATAAGCTTCATATATTAAGCTTTTATCATGTAGCACAATAATTTATCTTGATATTATTAACGCAGCATAAAAGGATATCTCCTTCTAGATCGAAAGTAATGAAACCCAAGTCATTTTTATCCTTGGATACACTGAAGTCTTGAACGTTTTTCCTAGCAAGATTAAAAAAACACGTGTAAGAACAAGAAATTTTAAGAGTCATTGTCGTCGAGGCCATACTTACACCAAAACTTTCTTTGTTTGAAGATGTAGGGGCGCCTTGTGAGTGTTAAAAAGCGTCGATAGGAAACATAGGAACGTCAAGGCTGCGAGAACAGTTAGCGTAAACGCAAAGATGGTATTTAAACGGGAAAGAAACGTGTTCATTTTGCTGTCATAAAACTTTCCCTTTGTACAATTTGGAAAGTCTGAATCTCTGAAAAGTGGAGTTGTAAACATTTCATTGGACAGTGGATTTCGATTCAATCAAATGCTCAGGAGTGTATCTGTCTACGGTTGACAGCTGGTCTAATTGTGCGGGCTCCATCATGGCGGACGAAGAAAGTTGCACAAATCGTTTTTGCCGACTTTTTTACGTCTTTTTAGTGAGCAGATTGAATTGAAACATCCAAAATGACAAGTTCTAGCTTCAAGAGTATTTGGCGGGTCTAATACGGGGAAAATCAACTCTGTTCAAGACAAGAGTGCAAGCAAAATTAGCCATGGAGACACTTGACTCAATTTTTGAGACGTCCGCCCGTTGCTTCCCCAGAAATATTGCCATTACTTTTAATTCTGGCTCAATCAAAGAACAAGCAACATATCAGGAACTTAACGAGAAAGCATCCAAAGTCACGAACTTGTTAGGCACCTTATGCAAAGAGCAGGAAGTAATAGCGATTTATTGCAAACAATCGATTGGTTTCGTTGCCTGCATTCTTGGAGTACTGAGACATAAAGGTTGCTTTGCGCCAGTGGATCTGAGCTGGCCTGCAAACGCGATCTGCGCCTTTTTGTCAAAATTAAACGTTAGACTCGTGCTTGTTGACAAGGAGCTGCTTGAGTCATTTCAAAGGTGTTTGTTTCATTGGAAGCATAGCCTACCACACGAGTGCAAGTTTGAGCTTGTTAGGAATGAAGTACTTGATGCCAATGGATTTGTACTTGTGAGAAAGCTGTCAGATGTTAAGCCTGATACAGAGACTGATGAGGGACTTGCTTACGTCATGCAGACGTCCGGAACCACCGGTGTACCCAAAGCTGTCAGAGTTCCACATCGATGCATAGTACCAAATGTAATTGATTTAAGGTAGGTTTGCAATTTAAAATAAATTGGGCAAGATCAGTGGTACAGTACTTAACATGACTTACAGTCAACGCACTTCACGCGTGAACGCACAACTTCAACTATTCATCGATTAGGTCATTCTTCAATTTCATTCTTCCAAAAATTTTCCGATTATTCGTATCTTTTATTTTATAATCGAATCATGAATTTCGTTATTAAAAATAATGTTCATGACAGTGTAAGAATGATAAGATTTTTCGTCCGTTTAGATAAAACTGTATTTTTCATAAGGTAGCTTTTTTTCTTACACGTAACTTTGAATAGTTTCAGTGTTGTGCGCCGTGGGAATTTAATTTAATCGCGAGCATTAATTTAACCGCCCAAATTAACGGTCTTCATGAGATCTCAAGACACGAGTTTATTTTTGAAACGATGGCAAGAAATTCGCTTGGGGGGTTTTACAATCCTGGTAAACCTTTACCTTTGCACATTAGAGACGAAATAGTTAATCTTTTCAATGCTGGATTTGGGCCGTCAGAGATTTCACGGAACACAAAGGTGACCAAAGGAGCTATTCATAACATAGTACAACATTATTCACTACACGGGACGACTCAACCATTTTCTTGTGGAGGCAAAGATCCAGTATTGATAACAGATGATATTCTTGAAGTAATCGAAATTTGGAAACTTCGAAAACCAAGTGTGTATGCTTCTGAAATCCGCGACAGGTTGTTACAGGAGGGTATTTGCACACCGGCTAATCTCCCATCCATAAGGCAAATACAAAATGTAACAAACAAAAAGTTAGGAATGAGCTACAAGAAACTTGCAAGTATACCTAGTGAATATATGACACCTGAAAACTTAGCCAAGGTAGATGATTATTTGAGCCAAACGTCACGGTTAGATAGAGGCAATTTACACTTTTTCGATGAGTCATCTGTAGTTGTTACTTCTGGTAACCGTATTTATGGTAGTGGTTTTCGAGGACAGCCAGCAATTGAAGTTCAAAGATATGCTTCAAACGCGAACTACACTGTTAATTTGATGCATAGTGTTTTCGGTGTCGACCACTTTAACATTATCCCAGGTCCCTCAAATGGACAAGAACTGTTAAACTTTTTCCACAATGTTTTGGATATGGAGCGTGACAATGGCGTCAGGATATTGATACCAGGTGATGTTGTTATTATGGACAATTGTGGATTTCACCATGGGAGAATTACAGAAAGGCTCCTACGAAATATGCTGGAAAGCCGGGGTGCTCAGTTACTTTTTCAGCCTCCTTACTCACCACATCTTAACACATGTGAACTTTGTTTTAGAGAGATGAAAATAAGATTCTAGTGGTTTGGCTAAGCAGCTACTCTTCCTTTCTACGAACGCAATTGCGTCCGGCTTTTCTTTCAGTTTGATTTTGAGAAGAACTTCTTCTGTCATATTGTTTCGACCGCGCTCTCTGTAATTATTTATTCGAAACTAAATCCTTATATTTGAAGCTATCTGCAAAGTAACATTAATTCAATTTAAGAATGAAATATACACGTGAAGAATGGAATAATCTAATTAAGAATGGAATGTACACGTGAAGAATGCAATCTTCGTTGTGTGGGCGTTCATGCGTGAAGTGCGTTGACTGTAACATGCACATACACAGTCTGATTCTCAGACGGTCAAGACTACAAGTAGTCCCTATTTTCTATTTTCTAGTCGAACGGAAAATCACGCAAGCGAGCACGAAAATGGCACTGCATACACCTAATTGTCAGATCAGGTTTCAAAAGAAAAATAGGCATCCTTTTTACATTTCACGTGTACATGCATGAAATATTGCTGTAATCACAGCAAGCATGAAGTCATACCAATTTTGTTTCACAGGGATATATTTCAGCTGGTTCCAGATGATGTGGTGTTTCTTGCTTCACCCTACACCTTTGATCCTTTTATTGTGCAGATGTTCATTGCATTTGCTGCAGGGGCCAGACTTGTGATTGTGCCTGACGGTGTTAAAATGATACCCTCTAAGCTCTGTCAGATCATTTTTGATGAGGAAAGAGTGACTCTTTTACAGGTAAGAATGTGATATTAATCAATTTTTTTTAAAACTTACTTTGTCCCATAAAACACAGAAAATAAACCCAGCTATCAATTGCTGGAAATGACCTCAGGAAGTTGTATTTTCCACTGGCTGAGGAACGAAATAAGTGGAAAATGTTTTCTCACACACCTCTGGGGCCTGGGACCGAGGGTCTGTTTTTTGAGTCACATGCTCACTGTGTTTTGTCAGTTGCTGTTTTGCTGTCCGCCATTGCTGACGTTTATTTTGAGCCCCAGTTCCCACCCAACCCTTCATTTCAGTTGAAAACATACACTCTGTTGGTTAGATACTCTTTATTAAGACTGTCAGCATAAAGTCGTACTAAGCTTATGATTGTTGTTTAATATTACTGTATTTTGCCTACATTACGTATATGCTAGGCGGTATTTGTTTGTGAAATAAAAGAGTCAGTTGGCGGCGGTCAGCTTGACAATGGCACCCAGAGGTGTGTGAGAAACCCCATTTTGTCATGTGTCACATGACAAAATACTCCATGATTCTTGGATTTTTTTGGCAGCCGTGCCCAGGAGGTTATATGCCCCCCCCCCCCCACCCCCACCATTTTGAAAGTGGAGAAGCCCTGTGGATGACGTTGCCCGTAATACCTGTAAAAGGTAGCTTGAGCACCCCTGTAACTTTAATGTACAATTCCTACTGATTAACTTTTCTCTTTTTTAATTGAAAACAGCCAACGCCGTCTCTAATGCACTATATTGGCCAGGACCTGATCCAATCAAAGGTACTCCATGAAGATTCATCTCTCAGAGTGCTTGCTTTTGGAGGTGAATCCTGCCCCACCCTGTCCACCCTCAGGCAATGGAGATCTCCAGGGAGTAACACAATGATTTATAATCTCTATGGCACCACTGAGGTCTCCTGCTGGGCTTCATACCATCGCATTCCTAGTGATCAGCTGGCAGAGGAAAGATCTGGTGATGCAGATTATGGTAATTTGATGGTTGAAGATGAAGAGAATTTTCCAGTTGGCCTTGTAAGTGATGTACCTCTTGGCATCCCTCTATTGGACACTGTCATTGAAATCCGGGATGAAAATAACGAAGTTGTCAAAGAAGGTGTGGGGCAAATCTACATTGGTAAGTTCACTAATTGAATCTCTGGTTAGTTAACTACATTTGTATTGTTCAATAAAATTTCATAATTTCCCACTTATGTGTGTTTCAGAAATAATAATATACATGAAATAATTACTCAATTCTGATTGGCTAAGAGCAGTGCAGTTCAAGTGTACCGGTGCAAAAAGTGTAGCACTAGTGCAAATTACAAATCTAAAAAAAAATTTTTTGGCAAAAAAAAAAAAAAAAGAAAAAAAAAATTTTGCAAAAAAAAAAAAAATTCCAAACAAAAATGGATGCAAATTTTTTCATGTATAATTATTAATAAGTAATCATACGGTTTTCTCGTTCAATTTGGGATTAATTTGCACTTGTGAGGTTTTCAAAAAGCTCAAATTGCCCTCGCCGAAGCGGCCTCGTGCAATTTTGAGCTTTTTGAAAAACTCACTCGTGCAAATTAATCCCAAATTGAACTCCAAACTGTATGATTACCAGTAAAATATGATTACCAGTAAAATATGATAAAATATGAAGTATAAAAAAATTGAGAATAATAATTTCTTATTTATTTTACAGGTGGTTCAGACCGTGTTTGTTTCCTTGGTGATGAAACATCTGTTGCCGCAGGAACAATGCGTGCAACGGGGGACTGGGCTTATGTGAAAAACCACTGCATTCGGTTTTGTGGGCGCAGAGACCGACAGATCAAACGCATGGGAAAGAGAATAAACCTTGACTGGGTGGAACACGAGATTTCTGAAAAACTCCTTAACCGTACATGTTCACTGGTTTTAGACAATTCAGTCAGTACCGATAGCATTCACTCCAGAACTCATTTGTTTGTGGTCAAACAAACTTTGTCATATGATAACAACAAGGAGATATCATTGAGAAACGATCTGCTTAACCTGCTACCAGATCACGCTCAGCCTGATTTTGTTCACGTGGTTTCTGAACTGCCAATGACTGCTCATGGTAAGACTGACAGGAATGCTTTGTTAAGTGGTCTTCAGAAATCATCTATTCCTGGGGATATAAAAACTATGAGAGAACTTCTTCAAAGTGCTTGGAAGGAAAGCTTGGAGGTGAACGAGGCAAAGAAAACAAAGGAAAAACTACCCTCTGACAGACTTGGTC
Organism: Dendrophyllia cribrosa; assembly: GCA_024195265.1. NCBI lineage: Eukaryota > Metazoa > Cnidaria > Anthozoa > Scleractinia > Dendrophylliidae > Dendrophyllia > Dendrophyllia cribrosa. The sequence continues at coordinate 8,542,526 of JAJLRJ010000005.1, forward strand.
TTCTCAAGAAAGAGCCTGGAAATTTATGCAGAAAGAACACAGAAGATGTAATGGTAGAAGATATGTTTATTGCCAGTGGTGGAACATCATTTGACGCTGTGCGATTGGCAGATACAATTGAATCATGGATATCCAAAAGAATGAAGACTCCAGTAAAGCTTTCAGAGTTATTGGATGTTATTTTAAGCAAATCTTTTGGCACCCTTTGTTCCTATGTTGAGGGTAAACTTACTCAAAATGAAAGTGGTCTGGTCAATATGTGGACACCTCTGGGATACAAAAATACAGACAGTAATGATGATAATTTGGATGCACGTTTTGTTCTGCTTGAAAAGGACGAAAAGATGTCGCTTAATTTGAATTCTGACAGTGATTCCATTCAACAAGGGGTGACTCATTTATTGAAGAGAAAATTGTCATCTCCAGCCAGTGGTACTTTTCCAACAGCTAAGAGGAATGTAAAGAAAAAAAGATTAATAAAACATTCTAGCTCAGAGGGAAACAGGAACTCAATTGAAAGTGATACATTTACTGCTTTAGAGCTAAAAAACTGTTTTTGTTCCACACGTAGAGGAAACCAGTGGACTGTTTGCAATTTTTGTTTGTTTTCAAGACCCAGTACAAGTGGTAACGTCACAAGTCAAGCTGAAACATTCGCTTCTGATGAAACTTGTGCCCAGACTTCCTCTCTAACTCATGAATCATTTCCGTTAAAGAACCAGTCCCAGTCCCTCTCTTCTTCCAAAGATGTAAATGCTGCTGGAAACCACATAACCATCACTTGTGAGTGGCGTACTTGTCTGTACAAATGTATTGATGCCTCTCCTCTTGTGGTCTACTCACCAGGGAGGTGTGAGGGTGAAGTTTTCATTGGTTCCCATGGTCATGTATTCATGTGTATTAGACTTGGCGACGGTAAAGTTCTATGGGAGCGTAGGGTGGGAGACAGAGTAGAATCATCTGCAGCTCTCTCCATGTGCGGCAAATATGTCATAGTAGGTAAGGAATTTGTGTTCATTTAAATTCTAAATGATTCTAAACCTTAGTATTATTATGATCACTTTTTATGGCTGCTCTAAACAATTAAGCTAAGTCATTTTCATTTTCTTAATGTGACCAGTGAGCACCTTTTGGAGTTCTCAACAGCTGTGTTTTTGGTGTGAAGTGTTAATTACTCCCAAAGGTGTTATGCAATCCACATTTGATAAGAAACTAATTAAAATGCACGAGAATTTAGTTTTATCGACTGAGTCGATAAGGTAAATTGACCACCGTAAAAAGATTCAAATAGCTGACGTTTCGAGCGCTAGCCCTTCGTCGGAGCGAATCAAGGAATTGTGGGTAGTGTGTGGTTTTATATAGTAAGCGGTGGAGCTACGCTATTGGTGGAAATTTGGTGATGTGAAAAACAAATGTAAATTAGTTGAATGAAAAGCGTTCGTTGATTCCGTGGGGTTTGAGAGTGCCGATTTGAAAGATGATTTTTTTGTTCTAGGTTTTTACGGCTTTCTGTGTTACCCTGGTGTAGGGAAAGGCCGCAGATTGTCATGTGTTGTTTAGAATGGTTAGTAAGATTAAAATGGCGCGCGACTGGTTTGGATGCGTCTTTGTCATTTTTTTCAACGTCTCGGAGATGTTCACGAAAACGGTCGCCCAGTCTCCTCCCTGTTTCGCCAATGTATATCTTTTTGCAAAAAGTACATGTTATGCAGTAGATAACATTTACGGAGGTGCATGTAAAACGATCAGTGATTTTAATAGATCGTTTGGGTCCTGTTATTTTGTCCGCGTTGTGAATGAAAGGACAAGTGTTACATCGTGTGCGTGTGCATTTGAAAGTTCCCGGTTTATCGTCAGATTTCAGTGCGCTCGTAACTAGAAAGTTGCCTATGTTTTTGTCACGTTTGAATGAAATTAGTGGGGGTTGTGAAAAAATTCTGCCAGTTTCGGGGTCGTTTTGGAGTAATTTGAAATTTTTTAAAATGATGCTTTTGACTGTGTTGTTGTGTGGGTGGAAAGTGAGGGTGAATGGAATTCTCTCGTTCTCTTCCTTCTGTGGCGTTTGTAGTGCTGATTGTCTGTCGATCTGTTGTGCACGTTGTTGGCCCGTATTAACAACAGAGTCAGGGTACCCACGTTTCTTGAAAAACTGGCACATTTCTTCTGATTTGTTGGAAAAATCAGAGTCATCACTACATAGCCGTCGAAGTCTGAGAAATTGAGAATACGGAATGGCGTTTTTAACGTGCGATGGATGTGAGGATGAATGTAACAGATAACTGTGGGAATCTGTAGGTTTGTAGTGCACACTTGTGGATAAACTGTTACCGTTGATTGAAATATTAATGTCAAGAAAAGCGACTGAGGTTTCGGAAATTTCCCAGGTATATTTTAGAGCTGGATGAAAAGTATTGACAGAAGTTATGAATTGATTAAGTTCCTCTTTACTGGAAGAGGTAGCGCCAATGCAATCATCGATGTAGCGGCCGTAGAGTTCGGGTTTGGTTCTGTGGTACTGATTAAAAAATTTGTCTTCGATGTGGCCTACAAATACTTTTCATCCAGCTCTAAAATATACCTGGGAAATTTCCGAAACCTCAGTCGCTTTTCTTGACATTAATATTTCAATCAACGGTAACAGTTTATCCACAAGTGTGCACTACAAACCTACAGATTCCCACAGTTATCTGTTACATTCATCCTCACATCCATCGCACGTTAAAAACGCCATTCCGTATTCTCAATTTCTCAGACTTCGACGGCTATGTAGTGATGACTCTGATTTTTCCAACAAATCAGAAGAAATGTGCCAGTTTTTCAAGAAATGTGGGTACCCTGACTCTGTTGTTAATACGGGCCAACAATGTGCACAACAGATCGACAGACAATCAGCACTACAAACGCCACAGAAGGAAGAGAACGAGAGAATTCCATTCACCCTCACTTTCCACCCACACAACAACACAGTCAAAAGCATCATTTTAAAAAATTTCAAATTACTCCAAAACGACCCCGAAACTGGCAGAATTTTTTCACAACCCCCACTAATTTCATTCAAACGTGACAAAAACATAGGCAACTTTCTAGTTACGAGCGCACTGAAATCTGACGATAAACCGGGAACTTTCAAATGCACACGCACACGATGTAACACTTGTCCTTTCGTTCACAACGCGGACAAAATAACAGGACCCAAACGATCTATTAAAATCACTGATCGTTTTACATGCACCTCCGTAAATGTTATCTACTGCATAACATGTACTTTTTGCAAAAAGATATACATTGGCGAAACAGGGAGGAGACTGGGCGACCGTTTTCGTGAACATCTCCGAGACGTTGAAAAAAATGACAAAGACGCATCCAAACCAGTCGCGCGCCATTTTAATCTTACTAACCATTCTAAACAACACATGACAATCTGCGGCCTTTCCCTACACCAGGGTAACACAGAAAGCCGTAAAAACCTAGAACAAAAAATCATCTTTCAAATCGGCACTCTCAAACCCCACGGAATCAACGAACGCTTTTCATTCAACTAATTTACATTTGTTTTTCACATCACCAAATTTCCACCAATAGCGTAGCTCCACCGCTTACTATATAAAACCACACACTACCCACAATTCCTTGATTCGCTCCGACGAAGGGCTAGCGCTCGAAACGTCAGCTATTTGAATCTTTTTACGGTGGTCAATTTACCTTATCGACTCAGTCGATAAAACTAAATTCTCGTGTTTCATCCCCCCACCGACGCAGCACCACAGTTTCTCTAGAAACTAACCCCATTAATTAAAATGCAACCCTACAATTATATAGAACAGTCGTGCTTGAGTTGTGTTCAGTTGTATGCAGTTCTTGTTGTGTGTAATAAAATTGGTTTAAGAAATGGAAAGGCTGCGTTGAACGAAGTACACATACATACATACATACATAAACTTTATTATAGTGTCTGGTCGTTCTAGCGCCTAAATGGCACTAATTGGGGACACACAATAAATCATGTGAAATCATAATAATCAATATTAAAAAAAAAAATAAAACATTAACTACCTACTAACTAAAATGTTCTATTTACAATATAATATACACAACATTTGGAAATTAATTCATTAATTCTACTCTACCACATGCATGATATGCATAAATTGATAAAAATTAAAAACACTGAAACATTATCTTATAAAATCCTGACTGCATATATGTTGGAGTTCAATTTGACTTGTGGTACAATTTGAATCTGAACCAGTACAATATGTTTTGAACCAGACTTTTGGTTCAATTTACAGCAAAATTAATGTTTTGTGCATGCAAGTTGATTTTAAATGGATATGTACCTGAACTTGACTTCACCCAGTCAGCATGACCACCCCATTAAAATGATCATGCAGTGCATGTCGACCTTATAGCCTCTATGTGAGAGCCAAGAACTGGCTAACTCAGAGCTGAATCTCCCATCTTGTAACTTTTGGAACTTTGAACTTTTTAGACTGTGAATGAAATCCTAAAGTGTGACCATTCAAATGAGAGCTATTGAGCAGTACTTTCCTGTGGTGCTGTTTATTATGCTGTACAAGGTGGTTCTAACTTTTGAGTCTGTGGATGAAATCCTAAAGTGTGACCATTCAAATGAAAGCTATTGAGCAGTACTTTCCTGTGGTGCTGTTTATTATGCTGTACAAGGTGGTTCTAGCTTTTGAGTCTGTGGATGAAATCCTAAAGTGTGACCATTCATATGAAAGCTACTAAGCACTACTTTCCTGTGATGCTGTTTTTTTTTAAGCTGTACAAGGTGGTTCTAACTTTTGAATCTGTGAATGAAATCCTAAAGTGTGACCATTCAAATGAAAGCTATTGAGCAGTACTTTCCAGTGGTACTGTTTATTATGCTGTACAAGGTGGTTCTAACTTTTGAGTCTGTGGGTGAAATTCTAAAGTGTGACCATTCAAATTAAAGCTATTGAGCTATTAAAGCTTTTATTATTCTGTAGAAGGTGGTTCTAAGGTTTTATTGTGACCATTCAAATAAAAGCTATTGAGCAGCACTTTCATTTGGAGTTGATTGTTTCTCATTATTTTTCAAAATAAATTAATTATTTGGTTTACAATTTTTTCTTCTTATGATCTTAGACACTCATAGAAGTGAAAGTTAACTGTCTTTGGTTTTGCATTTTTGTTGTAGGTTGTTATGATGGGAAGGTCTATGTATTCAATCATTCCACTGGGGAAACACATTGGACATTTCAAACTGGTGCAGCTGTGAAAAGCTCTCCTTGCATAGACTCACAGACAGGGGTGGCCTGGGTTGGATCACATGACCATCATTTATATGGCCTTGACGTCAAACGCAAGCAGTGTGTCTGTACAATAAACTGTGGTGGTGGATCTTGCTTCAGTTCTCCTTGCATTAGCAATGAGCCTCATTTAGTTTTTATTGCAACCTTGACTGGCCACATTCTTGCCATTGATGCTACTGAGCATGTAATCCTTTGGAGTCAGCAGTGCCCCAAACCAGTGTTTGCGTCACCACTCTTGATACCTAATGGTGTCGTGTGCGCATGTGTGGATGGGCTTGTTTATTGTTTTGACTTTCAAGGAATAGAGCTATGGCACTTTGAAACACGCACTTCAGTTTTTTGTTCCCCTACTTACATCGGGATGGAATGTGATTCTAACAGCTCTGGTTACATTGTGTTTGGATCTCACGACAGAAGTGTGTACTGTTTATCACTGAATGGGAAACTACAATGGAGTTTTACTACTGATGGACAAGTTTATTCAAGTCCTTTTGTTGCTAAATTGAATTTCAAGCCACAGACAAGCTGTCATGTAAGCTGTCATGCAATGTGTCATGCAACCATGCCATTTGAGTTGGACTCAAGACAAACTCAAATGGCAGTGTTTGTCATGTCGACTGTAGGAACCCTGTTTATTTTGGAACTTTGTTCTGGTGTTCTTTTAAGTTCTTATTCATTACCTGGTGAAGTATTTTCTTCTCCAGTTGTTGTCGATAAGCGATTACTTGTTGGGTGTAGAAATGACTTCCTGTACTCACTTGAATTGTCAAATACGAGTTGAATTTTACAGCATTCATTTTAGAAATTTAAGTACTTTTACTTGATCTTGTACCCAGAAACTTGATTTTACTTCGTTTATATTCACAATCTTGAAATGTTGTCATGTTGTGCAAAGCAATTTGTAGGGACTTGGTCATGCTATTTAACTTATTTTAATGTCTGTCATCTTCAAACAGATCATAAAATTAGATGAAACCTCTAATAATTGTTTAAATCTGTGACATTGAATTTCATTTTCAAGTTTGCATTCCATAATAGAAAAAAGACTATATTTCTTGGCAATTTGATTCAATATCCCAAAGTCGGTAATTATTAGTACTTTTAGAATGTATTAAAAAATGACGCAAGGAGTGTATGTAATATGTAATATGTTATCCAATATGTGTAGCGTAGTTTAATATTATGTGTAAAGTGTAATACTAGTAGGTGTGAAATAAATAAACTTTCACAAAAAAATGTCCTGTAATCTACGCAAAAACGCATGATACCATCGAATTTCTTAACTAAAACGACGGGAAATCTCCAAGGCGAGGTTGAAGGCAGATACCACGCAGCTCTTTACAACCTCTAATTTCATTGGACCTGGGTATCACGCAGCTCTATTGTTTTCAGGGCTAGGGTCCATTGTTATGTTGTTTGTGCTATTGTTTACTCAGCAAATCAGAGAAGACCTTGTAAGAGCTGCGTACTGCACCGTTGAAGGAGAGATGGCGTCATTATTGAACATCTCAATTATTTGTTTCTCAATTCCCTCGTTGTTCACCAAAGTGCATCGATGGGATCTAAGACAGATTGGAGGATGGTTCCTCGTATCGATGGGTTACATACAATACTTTATTCAAAATACCAAAAATAGATATAATGAAAAAGGAAACCCAGAGTTTAACCCTGTATTAAGGATCTCCTAGTAATAAATGAAAAAATATACATCACTATAGTAATAAAAAATAAAATAAGCATCAATAAAAAACTAATTATTATAAAAATATGTAAAAATCACAGAAATATCATTAAAAAAGTATATTCAGTAAATGTTCATGTGTTTCTTCAATCTCAGTTTAAACTTGTTGACATTTGGACTATCACGACAATTGATTACATTACTTGGAAGATCGTTCCAAAACTTAATTATCTTAACAAAAAAAGAATATTTATAGCAATTTAGTTTTGCGAATTTAGTTTGTATCTTATATGGATGGTTGGATCTTGTCTTAGTGCTCCTGCAAAGGTCAAAATAATCACTGAAATTTAGAACATTCAGATTGAATTCTGTCTTGTAGCACTCCACCAGGGATAGAAATTCTCTCCTTCGTTCTAAAGAGTTCCATTTAGGATTATGCAAAAACGTCTCTGTAGGCATCCAACAACGCCCTTTAGAGACACTGTCCCGGCTGATATATCGTGTTTTCATGATTATGCCCAGGAGCTTGTTTTAAGCTTGCTTTTTTTTAAATCTTGGAATGGGAAGAAAAAATCGCCAAAAGTGATAAATGCAAAGAAATATTAACTGCAAATAATAAAATGTCAAAATTTCACGAAACAAGAGGCTACACTGGTATCCTGTACTCATGCGCTTGCATAAGAAAGTAAAAGTTTATTTTAAGGTGGCTGAACACAGTTTCACTGTACCTATGCGTCATTCATTGTCATTTTAAAACCACTAACGTCTGGGCGCCCAAAATTGGCGAGGCATACGATTAAGCAACAAGTTATATATTTTGATATTTTTGTTGAGCTTTTAGGGTGTTGCCATGGCAACACGGTGGATTGTAAATCAGCCTGTAATATTTGGTTTCGTTTATTTTCAGAAAATCTAGTCATTAGATTTTGTCCATCATTTGTCTCCAGTAAACTCGTAAAAATATTCGCATGTTAACACTGGTCTCATGTAAATTTGACAGAGGGATCTTCCGTAATTTGTGATTTAATATGTTTACGTTTTGTAAAATTTTCCTCTGTTAGATTTCAAATTTTTGATGGTAGGCGAGTTCGGCATATTCGGAACTATTATTGTGCCAAATTTCGTGAAATTCTAATGAGTGGTTTCGTAGAAATCAGCACGTTTCCGAGGAAAGTCGCTAAAACATCCAGTCACAATTTTTTGGTCAACTGCGCATGAGTTGCATTTGACTGGGTTCTTGATCCAAAGACAAAACCGACAGCAGTATATTTCTTCAATGGTTCTATATATTATCTATTGATTCAACAAACATTTTTACGAACAACAAATTGTTTGATTTTAAGACGAAAAACAACACTTTCGCGATCCACGCTGAGCAAAATAAAATAATCGCTGAATAGGCGCCACGTTTGTTTTTCTCAAAACTCTGCGCGCGCTGACTCACGTAAGCAGCTGAAATTGAAGAGCGCGCGCAAACTGTGTTCAGCCACCTTAAATGGGTCACGCATCCCTCCCCCCTCAACGAATTTTGCGTGACACACTAAAGAACACGCTAAAACACGTTTTCTGTACTCGCTTTGAATATTTAATTTATTGATTCCCAATCAAATACACACTCGTCTTTTATTTCCCAAACCGTGACTTCTTTCTGTTACATTTGAAAAGACTACTTTTAAAACCAATGAAATCAGCAAACGACCGGGCTATTTTTTCAATGTTAGTGAATCTCAATAACAGAATTACGCGACCGTGCACAAAAACTTTTACTCGGTCTAGACTAAAAGTATGACTAATTTTTGAATAAAATACACCAGTTGTATCAGAAATTGCCCTAGAAACTGATTTGGAAATGAAAATTGCAAAACATACACAGACATCTTTGCGTATTAGGCGACGCGTGTGAAGTTAGAACTACAGGTATAAAATTAAGTCTTGTTTTGTTTACATAATATCAGATGTCATTACGATTGAATTTTAACATGTTTTATAAATATTTCTCCAAAACTAACCAGGTAAAGTCCCTCGTCTGTTTGAAAATTCTTTAAAACTCTGCTTCTTCGGTTTTGATCGCTCCACACTGATAAAAGCGTATGAATTTCCTCGGAGCAAGATTAGTTGCTAAAAGGTCTCCTTTTTCTCCACTATAGCGGCTTTGGGTATTCCTTAAAGCTTTCTCTTTCCATTTTGAATATTTTAAATGTGAGTTATTAATCCGATGACACGAAACTACGGTTTTAAAAACCAAGCACATGCCGAGCGCGGCAGCCATTTTTGTAGAATGTTGGTGACCCGAGGACCCGGTCACTAAAATATGCGTGCATAAATTTGCATGCAAAATCTGAACACAAAAGATAACAAGAAAAACGAAGCCGGAACCTTACCTCATGCGCGCTATGCGCATGAGTAATAATAATAATAAAAACAAGAAAAACGAAGCCGGAACCTTACCTCATGCGCGCTATGCGCATGAGTAATAATAATAATAAAAACAAGAAAAACGAAGCCGGAACCTTACCTCATGCGCGCTATGCGCATGAGTAAATAGCAATTTTGATTTCTTGACTTCCTGTCGCGAAATCAAAGTTGATGAACTGTAATCCACTTCCATCCTTGTAATCCTGTACTTTATCTCCAAACTACTGCTTCTGTTTTGCATTATAGAATCTTTTTATCTAATTGCGTCGACGAAGGAGACGCTTCCTAATCTTGTCGGCTAAGCGGAACGAATCGAGAAATGTGTCGGTACCAAATCTGCGCCATTTTGAAACGTCACAATAGTATCCAGCATGCTTAGCGCGTCGTCTAGGCTAAGCGGAACGAATCGAGAAAAGTGTCGGTACCAAATCTGCGCCATTTTGAAACGTCACAATAGTATCCAGCATCGCGTGGAAATCAGGCATCATCCTGGGGAGCTGGGGTTCCGAAATGTCACATGTGAATAATCTATTTGTCTTGATTTAGTTTCGGATATTTTCCCGATTTTGGAATCGTACGGCTCCATATTTCAATGCCTAGTAAAAGTACGCAGTGGAAAAATTGGACGAAGGTTCTTCTCCGGACCAAGTAAGTTGTTGGGTCTCTTTGGAATCAAGCAAGAAGTTACAGATTTTCCTCGCTGCCGTTCTGGTATGTTTTGAATGTTCTATCTTGATTTTGCTGTGGTTCTCTGCCTGATTTGGGAAGCTTTCACCTAAATACCGACGTCGTTCTTCGCGATGTTCTACGGTACGGTGCAATTCGCTTATGTCTAGTTGTAGCAATAATTCACTGACCGGACGCGCCAGGCGAACGCAGATAATTTAACTTTACAGTGCTCGAAATTGCGCCTGTATCGGGCGCTTTTGCGACTAAAGATTTCGCAGTTTTGTGACTAAAATTTGTCTAGCTAATAAAGGAATTATATTCAACAGTCTTGTGTCTTACTTGCAATTGGTAGTTGTAATTTTATCCGAAAAATCTTGCGAAATTTTACGTTGAATGTTGCGTGACTTAAACGTCGAAATTTCTCATTTCCGGTTCCGGTATTGGTACATGTACTGAGGAATATGATTTCAGAATCGGAGAAATAACCGAAATGAAATCAAGACAAATATACTATCTATATGTCGGGAAAATCTGAGACCTTTCGGAGTACACAGCACGGCAGGATTTTGCCCGATTCCACGGCGATAGCGTGAATTTGTTTGATGACGGCCCGACGTTTTTGCCTGCGTGACATATCTCGCGACATAGCCCCTTTCAACAGTGGCTGAATTAATTCATGAAACTGAGGTACTAGGCTAAGACGAGGTGCCACGGGATAAGGAGACGCACTATAATCTATGATTACTACTAGTTAAGTTGTATATTTGGTGACAAAACATGAAGAAAAAAAGATAAGCGAAATTTTGTTATTTCTGCGGGAAAGTGTCCTTTTAAGTTTTAACTTTTGTTCATCGCTTAGTCTCTCCATGTTTACGTCACGTGGCGTAGGAAAATCACAATCGACAGCCGTAGTTATCTCCCTACCCGCCTCAGCTTCTTTATTTGGCTGATGTAAATCAAATGTGACATTGTCTGGTTCAAAAAAAGGTAATTGGCCTAGGCACGTCCAGCGATAAATATGTATGAGTTGATTCGTAATGTCGAGAAGCCTAATTGGAACAGAATTATATAGTAATAATGATGATAAAAATGAAAAACGTTTACAAGGCTAAAAATTATTAAAAGTTACCGAAAGTCCTCAGGCTCCTTGCTCACGACCCGCTGACCAAGAAGCCTGAAGACTTTGGGTACGAGATTGTGGGATATAGGAATCAACTTGTTCGACGATAATACTGAGCCCTTTCGCGGTTAACCTTTCTTATTTGCATTACAATAAAATTCAACATGATTGCGGGGTATGTACTAAAACCAGGAACACCCGGAACACCGGAACAGCCTGGAACACCGGAATACCCCGGAACACCGGAACAGCCCGGAACAGCCCGGAACAGCCCGGAACACCGCGGAACACCCGGAACAGCCCGGAACAGCCCGGAACACCGCGGAACATGAAAAAAATTAAATATATGTATCTAATGGATTTTTGAAAACAGGTCCCTCTGAGTAAGCACGTGGGAATGTGTTTCTCGTTTTTGTTGTTGTTCAAAAACTATGTACAAAGTTTACAATATAAAAACAAAACGCTACTGCTAGTAGTTTTTCTCTCGCTCTCGCTCCCTTTCCCTTTTCTCTCTGTTGTCTGTGATTTTCGGGCTATTCGGGGTCAGCCTTGTTCGAGTTTGTTGTAGTGAAATTGCTGTAATTTTCATTAGCCACGTTTTCAAAAATTCAACTATTACATAATGCATAGTGGTAAGTACATGCGGTAATATGATATAGTGGTTAGCACATTATTACTCGTGCCGGATACGGCAACGAGGTAAGGTATGCACTCCGGTTTTCTTTATATTATTCGTGTTTATGTTTTCTTGTCTCCTTTTGTGCATCGCATTAAGCCTGCCGCACACTTGAGGAAAGTGCTGAGCAAAATTCCACGCGAGGTAGTTAGCTCAGCTGTTTCTTCAAGTGTGCGCTGGAGTTTTTGTGAGTTTTTCGCCTCGCGAGTTCGTGAGGCAAACATCTGTCGTGTTTGAAATATGCAACGTATGCAATGGCCTCGTCTTCAGGCTGTATGAAGATTCAGGTTCTCTTTTCATGATCAGTTGCTGGGAATCTTCACCATTAAATATCGAAAGCCTACACCTCTTACATTTGCATCCTATTGGGTAGTACGTAATTTACTGGAGGATCTTTGATCATTTCGAAGAAACTTTGTGTTTTTTCGAGCGTTTGAAATGTTCGACAAGGTCGAGTTATCGATATGTCAATCATTGCAAATTCTAGCTGTCATGTCTGCAAATTTTTACTTTTGATTTGCAAGTGGCGATTTTTGCAAACATCTAAACAGGAATTCTAGCGAATGTCAAAACAATGAACAACAAAAAAAGCGAACTTTTCAGGCTTCTATGGCGCGTTTTCAGGGTCAAAATTAAGTGTATAGTTACGACACAAATTGAATTGCCAAATAAATTGTTAACGTGCGTGATGATTTCTGTTAATGGCCTCTGTTGACTTGCTGTCTTGCAATGGAATGGTTTTGTTGCGTCATGACTTTCAAATGTGCACTTCTTACTCGAGTTTATTTGAGAATGGTTTACGCGCATGCATTATAACTTTTGAAATCTCTTTGCATGCTGACTTGCGAATGCGCTTGTGTGATGCAATTCCCCCAACATGAAAACGTATGCATTATTACTTTTTGAAATTTCTTTGCATGCTGACTTGCGAATGCGCTTTTGTGATGCAATTCCCCCAACATGAAACGTATGCATTATTACTTTTGCGAGTAGAAACGCGACATGCAATGACTTTTGAATTAACTTTCGTCTCACCGCAATTACTTGCGAATTTTCAACCAGGCGCTACCTACCCTACAGGGCGCGGAAAGAGTCTGGAAAATAGGTCACATACCAACCTCCTCCCCAGTGTCTTTGGGTCAAAAATAAAAAATGGCGGCAGGCGTCACGCGTCACGCAGCTCTTTTTTTTCACTAAAGCGGCTTCTGAGTATTCTTTAAAGTTTTCTCTTTCCATTTTGAATATTATGAATGTGTGTTATTACTCCGATAAGACCTGATAAGACGGAATTTAAACGGTTTTGAAACCAAGCACTTGCGCGACGTCGCACACGCCCGCGATCTAGCCCTGCGCGACGTCGTACGCGCCCGCGATCTAACCCTGCACGACGTCGTACGCGCCCGCGAAACATTCCGCTAGCCTTTGTAGTCATTGCAAGTAAAAGCATTGTCACTGCATACAGTATTTATATTTCGTATAATCGTATTTTGGACTTCCCAATTACTGATTCGGGGATTCGTGAGTTCTCTTTTCGTGACTTTCGGGTTAACACTGTTTTGGGATCCTCTCAAAATGCTTAATTGACCTCTCACGCTATCTCGGTTTATCAACTGTCAATCTACGTATTTACCGACTGTATAAAGTAACCGTATATTTATCTTGGTATCTTAGAATACTGTGTATTAGTTGCCTTTGTAGTCATTACTGCGTACAGTATTTATATTTCGTATAATCGCATTTTGGACTTCCCAATTACTGATTCGGGGATTCGTGAGTTCTCTTTTCGTGACTTTCGGGTTAACACTATTCCTGATTTCGACATTATCAATGTCGGCTATCGCACTGTTTGACGTTGCGGCCGGTTTCATCTGTTTGTAGAGATAACACCTGTGCCACCAACAATAGTGACTCTGCGGGTTTCTCCTTTTGTGGAGATACACTTTATGATACTGTGTAGATCACACTTGCGTTTTCCTGTTTCTGAAAAGCGCCTTCACTCGCTTGCTGTCACAAATCGTGACTTTGTGAGTTCTCCCATTTCCGGGGAACAAGTTAATGGAACCTCAAATCGTGACTTTGCGGTTTCAATTCGTGACAAAAACACTAATCGTGACTCCGTGATTGATCCTGATTGTAACGATCACCAGAACACTCGTGTTGCCACAAATCGTGACTTTGTTGTCTTCTGTTTCTGAAGATAACCAACCGACGTCTAATGCGGTTTTTTTTCACATCAGCCACGACATCAGTACCGAAACATGTTTAGAGTAAACACGTTTCAATGAAACACGTTTCCCGTTATCATGTTTGCAATTTCATTGTTCACAAAAACACGTTCACGCCTGCTTCTATAATTTATGCTGTTTTACAAAACATTCATAAGCTTGCATGCGTGACGCCTGCCGCCATTCTTTATTTTTGACCCAAAGACACTGGGGAGGAGGTTGGTGTGTGACCTATTTTCCAGACTCTTTCCGCCCCCTGTAGGGTAGGTAGCGCCTGGTTGAAAATTCGCAAGTCATTGCGGTAAGACGAAAGTTAATTCAAAAGTCGTTGCATGTCGCGTTTCTACTCGCAAAAGTAATAATGCATACGTTTCATGTTGGGGGAATTGCATCACACAAGCGCATTCGCAAGTCAGCATGCAAAGAGATTTCAAAAAGTAATAATGCATACGTTTTCATGTTGGGGGAATTGCATCACACAAGCGCATTCGCAAGTCAGCATGCAAAGAGATTCAAAAGTAACAAGAGGCTACACTTAGCCTATACTCATGCGCAAGAGACTCTAAGACGCGCGATTGAAGTTACCAATTTTTCTGTGCTCGCTTTTAATATTTAATTTATTGATTCCGATCAAATCCACACTCGTCTATAACTTTCCAAGCTGTGAATTATTTCTGTTACATTTGAAAAGACTACTTAAAAAAATAGGCAGTAGATGACATGCTGTAAAGAGAAATTTGATAATCAATATAAAGATTTAGTTTTCCTGTGTTACTTAATCGCATGCAACCAGTGTAAAATGGGTTATTCCAGAAAAAATCCCCCCCGCCCCCCGCCGACGGATGCAATATTTTTTTACCCCTCCCCCGCCCGGATTTCCCGGCCAGGCCGACCAACCCTCGCACCTTGATTTTTAACCCAGATACCCCTCCTGCCCGGATGGCCATTAACTTTTTGTAGGCCCTAAATAAACAGGAAATCGCATTCAGGAGATCCAGGATTTTTTTAAAGATTTCAAATCTTTGGTGAGAATTGCTATGAATTGGTCAAACATTTTGTAAATAAACGTTGCGTGACGCATTCACTAAAATCTTTCCGTGATTTTAAGACCAAATCGAAATGAAATGTTTCCATAACTTAAAGCTGGTTCTTTAAAAAAATGCTTTGATTTTGCCATCTGTAATAAGTTTTTTCCAAGCTTCACAGTTTCTTTAAAGTGTTGTCGCAAATACACAATTTTGCTTTGTGCAAATTTTATGTCAAATGTAATTTGATATCAAGCTGTTTTTATAATCACTGAATCTAAAATATATTTTCTATAAAAGGTCAAAACTTTTGAATGAAACTCATATTTCCTTGAATGAAAATGTCTTTCCTTTGATTAAAAGAGTCAAACACTTTTCAGAATTCAGTGATTTTCTGCTTCTGGAGGTCTTGGCGATATATTGTATCCTAATTACTGCGAGGAACCGGCTAGCGTCTGCGAAAATATAATAAACATCACAAAATAATTCAATTCAGCAACCTATTTTTATTATACTTTCTAAAATCGCCGACTTTTCCTGTGTAATAGAATGCCAATCTTATCCGGAAAAATGATTCGTATAATAATGCTTTCGCTAATAAAAAAAAAACAGTTCTGAATGGTCAAAGGTACAGAAATGAAATGCTGGCGGCGTTTGAATCATGAGTTCGGATAGCTCATGGTCTGCTAACAAACACTTCGATTCACAGCTCGATTTTTCACTTAAACCTTTTTCCAAACCACGAAAATACCTAAAATAATATTTGAAAACAATACTTGGCCACATTTGGTGAAAGCTGTGCTTGGTAAAGCAGTAAAAATAACGAGAAAGCTCCGTTTACCTTTTCCACGAATCCAAAGCGCGCACGTACAAACAGAACTGCCTTGACAATCGAGTCGTCTAATCCGAAGCTATCAGAACTGTCTCATCGTACAGCAATCGGGTGAACTTGGCACAACTTCGCGCTTCGGAAAGTCGGACTTACTTACACAGGTGACAGCATAGTGGTTACTAGTAACCTAGTAACCACAAAAAGCAATAAAGTCAGTAAAAATCTACATTAATATGACACGCATTCCCTAGTCCATAATCCACAGAAGTCCAGTCCCAAAGTCCAGATGTTTTATTAAATCTGATGGGCTCAAGTGACGACGCTGTTTTGCCGTGTGTTTCTATTGTTCTTTCTTGAAAAAAGTCTTGAAATTACTCACCACAGGCAGCGAGGACTGCTCCGATACAGACATTACAAAGAATCGGCAGTAAAACGGGAAATAAATTGCGAGTGCGAGAGATCGATGTTTGACATTTTTGCCTCGGAAGAACTCTGATTAAAAATAGCTCTTAGTTTTTTCAGAATCGCGACAAATTCGGCTTCAAGTTGTATGCTGTGTATAAAAGCAACGTTCACCTCTGTGGGAGAAATACAGAACTGACTTATACACCAATAAGACCAAATGACGGAAAATGTTTGTCATGCGCATGCGTATCAAACATTTGTTTTATACTTCAATGTACCATAAGAAAAGAAGCAATTTAAATTTTAAAAATTTAAACAAGATAAGAAGACGTCCGACATGGAGAATTCAGTCATCGTACCTGTAAACCACGTTACTATTGAATGTTTTATAAATGAAGGCTGTACCACAATGAAGCCAGTCATTGTTGTGAAGATAATATATACCTGACGTGAACATTACTGATGTGAGTAGGGTTGTAGGAGACGCTGTCGTGACACTTCAGTAACGATGTTTTGCCGGAAGTGAGAGTAGCCGGAAGTCACTAAACCAGAAGTGTAAAAAGGAAAGCTGTGAACCGGAAATACACAATTTAAATTATGCGTGAATAAATTTGCATGCAAAATCGTGACACAAAAAATAAAAATAATAAAAAGAAAAACGAAGCCCATTTTATAACTCATGCCGCTACGCGCATGAGTAATAAAGAGAAAAACGAAGCCCATTTTATAACTCATGCCGCTACGCGCATGAGTAATAATGCATGCGCGTAACCCATTCTCAAATAAACTCGAGCAAGAAGTGCACATTTGAAAGTCATGACGCAACAAAACCATTCCATTACAAGACAGCAAGTCAACAGAGGCCATTAACAGAAATCATCACGTACGTTAACAATTTATTTGGCAATTCAATTTGTGTCGTAACTATACACTTAATTTTGACCCTGAAAACGCGCCATAGGCTTCTGGCTTATATTAATGTAAGTTCAATCCAAATTAAAGGGTTTTCTTAGCTGTAGTCTACGGAAAGAGTGATCGAGATGTAATAAATCGCCCATCGCAAATTTATTTCTTAACAACCGACAGTATTTATTCGCTATTCATCTTTGTTTATATTGTGACAGTGTATAAATGGAGAGGTTTCTTTTACATGTGAAAAGTGTGATTTTTTTCCGGAGCGTTAACATCTTACACTTTTTAATTTATTTTATGTTCCGAGGTGTTCCGGGCTGTTCCGGGGTGTTCCGGGGTGTTCCGTGGTGCTCCGGGCTGTTCCGGGTGTTCCGCGGTGTTCCGGGCTGTTCCGGTGTTCCGGGTGTTCCTGGTTTTAGTACATGCCATGATTGCGAGACAATTTCGGGCAGAAACTACAAAATTGCCCGAAGTTGCCTCGCAACCACTTTGATTTTTATTGTAATGCAAATGAGAAAAGTTAACCGCGAAAAGGGCTATTGGCTGTGAATCAAAGTTATCACGATGAGGTCACTTGATTTTCCTGTTTGATAATTACGCAGTGAGTCTCATTTTTTCCAAATTTGACAGCTTATCTTTAATCATGTTAATTAATGTTACTCATTTTAATTAAAGATCAGGTGGTCGACAATGATTGGCCGTGGCTTTGAATCAGTGAAAAGCTATATAATTACTATGAAGAAGTCATTTGGCGTTCCTCTGTCATGACATAATTGTTCTTTCCGCCTCTTCACACGTATTCAGAGTATTAACGTTTCCTGGTTTAGTTAGAAAGGAGGAAATGGAGAACATATCAACTACCACAGCCTCAATCAATATCTCTTCGTCATCTATGGTGGATTTTCCATCTAAACCAGAAGGAATCGCATGGTGCAGCGCTTTTGCTTTAGAAGCTGTCTTAATTCTCGTAGGAAACTTGGTTGCAATTGTTCTCTTTGCAGTTGATAAGAAGCTTCGTAAGAAAAGCTTATTTCTTGTCATCAACATGGCGTTTTGTGATGCGATGGTTGGAGCTGTGGCACCGCCCATTGATATTCTCTTCACCGGGACTTTACAGTATCAGCTGTGGCCGACAGGAAAGTGGCATTTATCTTCGCATTTATTGTTTCAGATCGTTCAAAATATTTTCTTATTCGCCTCATTAATTTCTGCGTCCTTAATATCCAGTGAGAGATTTTACGCCATCTCTTGGCCCCTAAAGCACCGAACATTGTCAACGCGAGCATACCGCATTGTCATTTTAATTGCCTGGATATTAGCTATTCTTTCTTCCATGGTTCTTCTCTTACCACCTTCAAACATACTCGTTGTCAATCTTGTGATGTCATTATTCATGTTGGCTCTACTATTCGTTATATGCGGCCTTAATATCGGTATTTGGAGAAGGTTTCACCAAGGAAATATGGCTTCACATCAGCAAAACAGAGTCTTGCAAAACAAACGTTTAACAAAAACCCTGTCGTTTGTATCTATTACTGCTTGTTTGTCGTGGCTCCCCATATTTATTTACTTTTGGATCAGTTTCTTTAAGGTGTTCATCCCGTTAAAATCAATTTATCTCATGGCTATCTTTCTCGCTTATTCCAACTCTTTTTTCAATCCACTCGTGTATGCATTAAGAATTCCCGAGTTTAAGCAAGCGCTGGGTTTGTGCTGTTTTAGAAGGCAGTCAAGGCAGATGGTGATAATAAAAACAGATGGCAGGGCTCTCGCTTTGTCGCCGATGACACAGCTAAGAACATTGCAAAACGATCGCAGTCATCTGCAGTTGGCGTTTGAACAGGATGTTATGGACACCAAATTGTGATCAACCATGCTGTGCGATGAACTGTAAATAACTGCACTTAGAGAATAGATTAAAATAAACGAGTGTATATAAAAGTTTTTTTAACACCGATAATAAAGGATAAATGATTAAAGAAACCATATATTTTTTCAGTTTCAGTTCATCTGTATATTTACACCCTTAAGAGCTAGGTAGCCTTGAAGCATTCATTGTTTTTGTTGGAATTGACTGTTGTCGATTCCCGTGTAAAGCTAAAGCCTTCAGGCTTCGCGACATGCAAAACAAAAAACACCTGTCGGCTAGGCTGCTTCTCTCGGCAATGTTGATGCGGAGTAAACATTTCTTAAAAATACAGAGCTGAATTGTTGAAAACATTTTGGGGGGTATTAGTCACTGAGGAACATTGTACTTTACTCCAATTTTTAGCAGCTTTACATCTTTGTAACGTTATCACGAGTTAACCTAGTTCGTTAACATGTATACTAATTTCTCCGTACAATACCTATACATTATCAAGCAGACAGGTAAGGAGAAAAAAGAAAACGAACAATCATGTGATAGTGTGATATATAAAGTCTTCATGTGCCACCAAATTCTCACAACCTACACCAGAAAGAAATGTGTAGTAGTCGGCAAAAGGAAATGCTTTTTGATCTTAGGGGTAAAATAATCGCACTTACAAGTTTTATAGTTATTTTTTCCTGATGATAATGCCCAAATATTTTTATAAGTTTTGTGCTTAAAGTTTCTTTTTTTTTTTTGCTCAATGATAAGCTCACAGCTAATTTAGCTGTTTCATTCGAGGCTATAAAAGACGATTTTCTTGGACACTTCAATGAGTAGATCGACATCATTAATAATCAATATGTTTATTTCCATTTCAAATTCTTTTATCATTAATTGAAACCCATGTGAGTTTTTTCCAATATCTTTTGATAATGTTATTCAAATTCCGTATTTTAATAATGACTACTCGCTTTTTTATGAATTGAAAAGTTTAATGATGGGCACGTTTATTTTATTTTATTTTATTTACATCCTTTTTTGTGTTTATAATAATGTATCCCGTAATATTTTAACAGTTTTGGACATGAAATGTCAAGAATATGTCACAGCATGCAACAGTGGATTGTTAAGTTTCACAACATGATCTATGTTCCCAAATAGCGCACTTTGTTAACCGCGAGAAACTGAGAGGTAACAAATCGTTCGGCAGCGGTGTTTCCAAAGTTTTGCTAGTAAAGCGTTTTAGTTTAACCGTTGTATATAAGGGCGATTAAAGTTAAAAATAATTCCCTACCATCAAAAAGAGCGAACTCGCTATTTTTGGCTCGCAGACGCTGAGTAAATAATAATAATAACATACACCTTATTCATAAATGGCGGCGGATTATTATTCTTTTGTGTTTATTTTAATTAGCCTCACAAGCCTCGTTAGCATGTGCAAAATTCAAAAGAATTTACACGCTAAAATGAGGCTAGTGAGGCAAATTAACATAGATATAAAAGAATCATGAATCGGTCGCCATTTATGAATAAGGTGTATATAGTTTTTATTTGATGCGGAAAATGAAAACAGAGTAGCAGATGGTTTACTTCAGTTACTTTGACCACCAGTCAAGACAGAAGCTTATCCGTTATGAGCTTCTGGTCAAGATTAATGCACTTTTAGCTCGAGGGAATAGACTCTCTCTCACCAAATTCTCACAACCTACACCACAAAGAAATGTGGAGCAGTCAGCAAAAGGAAATGCTTTTTGATCTTAGGGGTGAAATAATCGCACTTAATTACAAGTATTGTAGTTATTTTTTCCTGATGATAATCCCCAAATATTTTTTATAAGTTTTGTGCTTAAAGTTTCTTTTTTAAATCAAACCAACTGCTCAATGATAAGCTCACAGCTAATTTAGCTGTTTCATCTGAGACTATAAAAAGATTTTTCCCATATCTTATTCAAATTCCGTATTTTAATAATGACTACTCGCTTTTTTATGAATTGATGAAATTGTATTAACGCTTTCGATTGGTAAAAACCCCATTTTATCCAAAAAATCCTAATTAGAAAACTGAGGAGGTTTATAAATAACTCCTATTACCAAGTCAGCAGATTCTATCCAAATATTTTCAATATCAGGTAGCTTGAGATCGTCTCTCGCTATAAAAGTATGATCCTGCTTAACATACAATGCAACTCCACCACCACAGGAAAAGGTACGGTTATCAGTAGGAAAAGGTACGGTTATCAGTAAGAAAAGGTACGGGTATCAGTAGGAAAAGGTACGGGTATCAGTAGGAAAAGGTACGGTTATCAGTAGGAAAAGGTACGGGTATCAGTAGGAAAAGGTACGGTTATCAGTAGGAAAAGGTACAGGTATCAGTAGGAAAAGGTACGGTTATCAGTAGGAAAAGGTACGGGTATCAGTAGGAAAAGGTACGGGTATCAGTAGGAAAAGGTACGGTTATCAGTAGGAAAAGGTACGGGTATCAGTAGGAAAAGGTACGGGTATCAGTAGGAAAAGGTACGGGTATCAGTAGGAAAAGGTACGGTTATCAGTAAGAAAAGGTACGGGTATCAGTAGGAAAAGGTACGGGTATCAGTAGGAAAAGGTACGGGTATCAGTAGGAAAAGGTACGGGTATCAGTAAGAAAAGGTACGGGTATCAGTAGGAAAAGGTACGGTTATCAGTAAGAAAAGGTACGGGTATCAGTAGGAAAAGGTACGGGTATCAGTAGGAAAAGGTACGGGTATCAGTAGGAAAAGGTACGGGTATCAGTAAGAAAAGGTACGGGTATCAGTAGGAAAAGGTACGGGTATCAGTAGGAAAAGGTACGGGTATCAGTAGGAAAAGGTACGGGTATCAGTAAGAAAAGGTACGGGTATCAGTAGGAAAAGGTACGGGTATCAGTAGGAAAAGGTACGGGTATCAGTAGGAAAAGGTACGGTTATCAGTAAGAAAAGGTACGGGTATCAGTAGGAAAAGGTACGGTTATCAGTAGGAAAAGGTACGGTTATCAGTAGGAAAAGGTACGGGTATCAGTAGGAAAAGGTACGGTTATCAGTAGGAAAAAGTACGGTTATCAGTAGGAAAAGGTACGGGTATCAGTAGGAAAAGGTACGGTTATCAGTAGGAAAAAGTACGGGTATCAGTAGGAAAAGGTACGGTTATCAGTAGGAAAAGGTACGGTTATCAGTAGGAAAAGGTACGGGTATCAGTAGGAAAAGGTACGGTTATCAGTAGGAAAAGGTACGGTTATCAGTAATCATTTGATATAAAAATTTCCGAGCAACCTACAAAGTCAAGGGAAAAGGGAAAGGAATCAAAAATATTTTTGAATTCATCAAAATGTTGATTAAAACTCCTAATGTTAAGTTGAAGAGCGGACAATTTAGGCTTAACAGCTTTGGACAACAGATTGAGTTCATCTATTGTGAAAATTCCATGGTCATTTAATAGAGCATTGAAGATGTAAATCAGGATTATTCACCGTAGCCTGACTCATATCACGGTCTTTAAATATAAACAAAATTCAATATCTAAATAGTAAATACAAGAGATACCAATAAAACAGAAGATGATATCATACCATGGAAAATTGACATTACAGCTAGTTGTTATGAAGAACGCTATCTATATACAGGGATTCTGACAGGGTGCGGGAAAAAATCTAAAATTGTGCGGGAGTTTTGAGGCAAATTGTGCGGGAAATATCTTCGATTGTGCGGGAAATTGTGCGGGATTGCGCAATCTTGTGACCAACCAAATATTCGATCACCAGTGTTCTAGCCAGGCCAGAAAAATATGACAGGGAGGAAATTCTGCATAAATGAAAGATACAAATAGATGTTTTACTTTGGGGATTAAAATGTACCCAGCAATCGCCAATTTGCGGCTGTTTTTCTTCACGAAAGTTTATTTGTCTCAACAAAATCACATTGCGTGACACGATAAACTCGATCGGGTAAAACCGAAATACCACCTTTAAATGAAATGTTTCCGGTCTGTTGCGAGTTCCTTTATGAAAAATCCGTACATTTTATGTAGTGTGAATAATTTCCATTAAAGAGCATATGACACGAAATGTTTTTCTTCGGTTTCTTGTAGTTCAATATGTATAAAAAACGATTTCACGCTTTTACAGTGCTTGAATTTTCTAAAAAGCCTTTTTTTCGCCTTCAAAATACGCGCCTTTCAGCCTAAAAAGTGTCCCGGAGACTGGGATCTAGTTTAGACCACGCGACGCAATTATGACGTCAGTACGTGTACATCGGCCATGTGAGTTCTATAACAAATGTTGACCCAAATCCTCAATGTTGAGCGATTTGAAGGATTCGTCGACGTAGGAATTGACTGAAGGCTACATGGAAGAAGAAGAGAAACCAGGAGAAGAAGTGTAGGTTGTTATTGGCGAGATCGAACGAATAATACGAAGAAGAACCGGTCGCTTACTCTGGGTGTTCATGTAAACAGTGCTGGAAAACCTTTTCAGGCACCCTCGACGTTTTTGTTTTCAAAAGAATACCACTACTACTCGCTTTCGATGGCTCAGTCGAAACAATATGCTAAATTCCGTACTGAGAAACACAACAGTCTTGTTTTCGTGGCTCAGGGATAAAAATGGAAAGCCACACCGGCAATGAGGAACGAGTGAATATGGGTGAGTAACACTAACAACAAAAATGAATACAGATCTCTAAAACACTGTTACATTTCAAGCATTAGCTAGAAATACATTTGTATTTTATGAAATAAATTAACCCATTACTCTGTACTAAAATATAAGCTTTGTCTCAAATTTGCATTTCACATGGTTTTCCTTTTCTTATTTTTGTTGTTTTCGGTACTTGGGGATAGTTTAAAAAAAAATGTGCTATAAAGCTGGATCTCTCTCTCTCTCTTATATCACTATTTTCCCTAAGTAAATTCCCTGTTGTTGTTGAAAAAAATAATTATTATTTTAGCCGTGTTCCACATAATATTCCCTGCATAAGGCCTGGGGCTTATATGCCACCAACAATAATTTGAACATGTAGACACAAAGGTGGCAAATGATAGTTATATATATACCAATTATTATTTATCGTGCTAACCTTATCCAGCTTATTAAATGTTGAAAGAAAGAGTTGTTTTGATTGAGGAAAGTTGTATGATTGAAACTCTGACTTATTTGTGCTATTAGCCTTATTTTCATCATGTCTGTTGGAAATGAAGATTTCTCAGAGCAGCTTGTAACATGGTTGTTTTCGAATACTTGGGCTGGGACAAAACTAGACCCATACCATCTTGTATACAGTGTACATGTATATGCCACTGACCATTATAATAATTCAATTTTAAGATTGAAAGCCACTCATCGCATGGCCTGGGTATTCCACTGCACAAGCAAGAGAACAGCATGGCCTTTACACCAGGCTGAAGTGAAAGTTTTGCTTGATATGTACATGTAAATGACAATAAATAAAAATTATCTTTTTATCACCCAGATACTTCTTATTTCATCAGAATAAAAAAAAAACACTCGACCTTTGGGAGACAGGGAAGTAAACCATTATGATATGAGGACATTTCACAAAACAGATGAGAAATACAGATTAGTGTTTTCTTCTATGGGACACTGCTCGAAGACAAGCATGATATCTAAGGTTTATTTCCTGGGGATAGGGGTTTGGTACTACCAAGGGTATTTGAATAAAAAATGACCCGTCAGGAGTTATTCTGATACCTTTTAGGGTTTTAAGTCAGAAAATATGCTGACAGGAAATATGCTTAGGGGTAAAACATGATGTGAGCCAAACTCACAAAACAGGTCTTTAGTACCTTTTAGGAGTTCCCTTCAAAATTTCTAATGGTCACTACTGTCCATTTTATGTGGGAGCCCCCCACCCTATAGGGTATATGTCTGGCCAATTCTTAGTTAGAATCCATGGGTACTCCTGACCATCATGCATTACAAGATATATAGCTGGTTACGGTAAGTGTCGCCCCAGCGGTAATGGAGTTTGAGCATCATCTTTAGCTTTGCAATGTGGTGTCATGAGTATTGTGAGAATGTGTGGAGTAATTGGCATGAAAAATGGAAACCTTTTAAGGTTAATGGTCCCCAAGTAAGTATAAGACAAACTCATATAGCTATTTGTCCATTTAAAGCACCCTGTAATCTTTTCTTAATATCCCTTTGTGCTATTGGTGTACTTGCAACACTGTGACTGCTGTTGTGGACACAAAACCATTAACCAAAATACTCTGAAAACCATTTTGAAGGATAATATAAAGATGCACACTCAAGATTTATACTTGTTAGTACTTTTAACACTATAAAGATTAGGACCTACAGTGTACTCCTTTGCAGCTGTAGACAACTAAATTGGACACAACTATTATAAAAAATATACAGATTTAGGCAAGGTACAATAATTTTAATAGGAAAGAGAATTGTTTGAAATCCCTATACTAATGGATCTTCTGAACCAGAATATCTTCTGCAGACAAATGAAGGAAATAATTCTGAAAAGCACCTTGTTTAGTCTAATTAAATATGGAGGTGTATACTGTTTTGTCATACTATATTTAAGAAGGTTTTCGATTTATATAATGAGTATAAACAAGATGCATGCTCTTTGGGTTTTTTATTATTTTTTAGTCTGAACCAGACCCAACATGATTAAACCAGATCTAGAAAGAATCCTCATACTTCAACACCGCACCTTCGCTAAAATTATCTCATTTCCAAGCGGGCTTCTTCGTTTGTGGATCCTACGTAAGATAGCGATCAAAGTGTGCATGCCAAGTCGCCGCGAGTCGAGCTATAAAGAAGCAGTGTGGCATGTGGTTGCTCTCGGATTCGAAGAAGTCTGTACGGTTTTGTTGGAGAAATCGAACTCAGTTTACTATACCTGTCGGATAGGAAGAAAAGTAATGCACTGTTTGGTCCGGAGTTATGAATTGCTAGAGCAAATTGTCTTTTTAGGCGCTCAAGCCAAGCATTTTTTTCCAGTCTTTCGGTCTTTCCTCTCTTTCCGCCATGTTTGTTTTTGTGGTGTACACGTTTTTACGTCACAGGGCATGTCACGTGACCTTTTGGCCGCGCGATGGCGGGGACACTTTTTAGGCTAAAAGCGCGTATTTTGAAGGCGAAAAAAAAGGCTTTTTCGAAATTTCGAACACTTTAAAAGCTTGTAGTCGTTTTTTATACATATTAAACTACAAGAAACCGAAGAAAAAAATTTCGTGTCATATGCTCTTTAAAGGCTCACATAATTTCTTCGAAAGTTTGCCACAAAAACACAACCTCGAGATGTAAATTGCGTGCTAAATGTAATTTAATAGCATGTTTGTTTTGCATTTTCTTGAATGAAAACGTCATTCACTTGATTGAAAAAATCAAATCCAGTATTCTGAACAGAACCTAACAATTTTCTCCTATCAATCCGAAGTTCCAGCGCTTTAATACATGTAGTTTGTTTGTCGATTCGCAAACTTGATCAGTTCTTTGCGAAAATAATTCAGACAGTGACATTCATTTCGGCGCGACCGCCGGTACATTTCTTCGGTGTTTCTTCTTCGGTCCCCGACATATTAAACTACGGAAGCCGATAAGGGTCACACGTTGTCGCTTCCACGTTGTCGCTTCCACATTGTCGCTTCCACGTTGTCGCTTCCACGTTGTCGCTTCCACGTTGTCGCTTCCACGTTGTCGCTTCCACGTTGTCGCTTCCACGTTGTCGCTTCCACGTTGTCGCTTCCATTCCTGGGGGGACATATTCTATTACAATGTGAGAGGGGGGAGGGGGTGTGGGGGAAACTTCAAGAATTTATAAGAGGTTTCTTACACTTTGTTAGTTTGTTATTTTTAACTCCCCCCCTGTAATATATTTTTCCACGTTGTCGCTTCCACGTTGTCGCTTCCAAGTTGTCGCTTCCACGTTGTCGCTTCCACGTTGTCGCTTCCACGTTGTCGCTTCCACGTTGTCGCTTCCACGTTGTCGCTTCCACGTTGTCGCTTCCACGTTGTCGTTTCCACGTTGTCGCTTCCACGTTGTCGCTTCCAAGTTGTCGCTTCCAAGTTGTCGCTTCCACGTTGTCGCTTCCACGTTGTCGCTTCCACGTTGTCGCTTCCACGTTGTCGCCCTCCACGTTGTCACGTTGTCACGTTGTTGTCGCTTCGCTAGTCTGACGTTGGCTTCGCTCGTCCTCTTACTCGCGTATCGTATCTCTTCGAAGTTTTATTGGCACTCCATGCGTTTTCCTTCCTCAGTTTCTGACGCCATTTGGTTGGGAAGGAAACACGGAAAAATTTACTGTAAACGTATGGGAAAAATCGGGAATTTGATACTCGATAATTTGAGGAAAGTTGGCATTCTGCAATTTCTATGAATTACAAACTAAAGATACCAGCTAAAAGAGTTTACTTATCAAATTTGAGAAATGTAGTCTCACAAGGAAAGCCGCAAATTAAGATTTCAATTTTCATATATTTGTTTGTAAAACCGAACCGTCGTTCGCGGGAAAATTTAGAAGCATTTGTATGAAAAAAAAAATACGATTTCTTGCTTCTCAGCTAACCTGTACCCTTCAAACTTGATCGGCAGGATCTTTTGCTAGGTATCTTTACTTTGTAATTCATAGAAATTGCAGAATGTCAACTTACCTCAAATTATCGAGTATTAAACTCCCGATTTTTCCCATACGTTTACAGTAAATTTTTCCGTGTTTCCTTCCCAACCAAATGGCGTCAGAAACCGTGACAAGATCTATATTACGAAGACGATTTTGTCAAAACCTGAACTCATAGCCACAGAAATGCTTCAAGGTAAATGCTGGACCTGACATATAATATAATCCGGTTTAAGCTTACCTTTCCTTTCCTCTTGTAAAAGAAGGAAGGAAAACGCATGGAGTGCCAATAAAACTTCGAAGAGATACGATACGCGAGTAAGAGGACGAGCGAAGCCAACGTCAGACTAGCGAAGCGACAACAACGTGACAACGTGACAACGTGACAACGTGGAAGCGACAACGTGGAAGCGACAACGTGGAAGCGACAACGTGGAAGCGACAACGTGGAAGCGACAACGTGGAAGGGACAACGTGGAAGCGACAACGTGGAAGCGACAACGTGGAAGCGACAACGTGGAAGCGACAACTTGGAAGCGACATCGTGGAAGCGACAACGTGGAAGCGACAACGTGGAAGCGACAACGTGGAAGCGACAACGTGGAAGCGACAACGTGGAAGCGACAACGTGGAAGCGACAACGTGGAAGCGACAACGTGGAAGCGACAACTTGGAAGCGACAACGTGGAAGCGACAACGTGGAAGCGACAACGTGGAAAAATATATTACAGGGGGGGAGTTAAAAATAACAAACTAACAAAGTGTAAGAAACCTCTTATAAATTCTTTAAGTTTCCCCCACACCCCCTCCCCCCTCTCAAATTGTAATAGAATATGTCCCCCCAGGAATGGAAGCGACAACGTGGAAGCGACAACGTGGAAGCGACAATGTGGAAGCGACAACGTGGAAGCGACAACATGTGACCCTTATCGGCTTCCGTATTAAACTGATAGAGGAAGCGAAAGCGCTCGAAAAAATATCAACAGGCTGCTAAGAAAAACGTCATAATGTCTGGAAAACGACAACTAAAAAGCTACGCGAAAACATCTGTAGGAAGTCGGAAAAAAGTAAAACTGAGACTAGTTCCCAGGACAGCGAAGAGAACGCCTTGTTGTTTTTATATCGATCCGTTCGAGCCGTTCAAGGAATGAGAGGGTTTTGTCGATTGTTTGGAAGGAAAATGGGCTGAAAATAGCCTAAAACGTTTCTCGAAATCTTGGTAATCCATAGAAATACCTGATTTAATTAAAATTTTAATCAAATATTTCAGTATTGTGCGGGATTGTGCGGATTTTTGTGCGGTCCCGCACCCGCGCACCCTGTCAGAATCCCTGTATATATATATAGTTTTCCATTGCGAAATTTGGGTCGTTTGCCGCTCTCAAAGGCTTGCTGCATCACCGCTTTTAGGTCGCTTTTAGGTCGCTTGTTTTCAGCAGAGCCATACGACCAGCAATCGCACTTGGTGTCGAATTTCTGGTAAGTTTTTTCGTACATTACATAACGTTGCGATCTCAAGTCGTTTTATTCTTTTGCTTAGGATGAACCCAATCGTAGTGTCTCAGCTTAATAACCAACTGCTGGTGATCTACAATGCCGACACGGCGACACCGCCATGCGCGGAAAAGGCATCAGCGGAACCAACTCTCAGATTCTAGTGAATCCGAAGAAGAAGACGACCACCCCATGCAGGACAAACGGTTTGACGATGATTTTCAAGAACTTCTTGCTGAGACTAAGGACAAGGAAGTCCCCGACGGCAGTAAAAATACCCAAGACGAGGAGTATTTGAAATCCCTCGAGACCGACCTCGATGAGGAGAAACCGGTTGGGCCTAAAATTAAACCAAATTTAGCTAACATAGCTGTAAAACGTTGGGGGATAGCCCTCCCTAACGATAAGCTAAAAGGTATGCTAGCCAAACACCTTAAACCTGAAAACCGTTCAGGCTTATAACTGTGGCCAAGGTCAATCCAGAGATCTGGCCGAAATAACTTCAAACAGAAAGCTGACCTTATATTTAGCAACATTCAACAGGTCTTACAAAAGGCCATATACTTTTGGCATATTAAAATCAAGCCATACTCTGGTGTCCACACAATCGAGTGTGGCCTTATTGCCCTTATTGGACATACCGTTGGCGAACTGTCCCGCCCGCGCCGGGAACAGATTATGCAGTATCTCCAATGAGCCTGGTGACCAATCTGTATTTTTATTTGGCACCGACTTGGCAAATTAAAGAAATTTCGCGATGACAAAGAGGCCAACAACAATGGCCAAAAGATTAGCTCTGGGTGTAAGCATGGCGGCCAAAGAAATTAGCGCCATCCATATCGATATCGTTCCCACGACCCCCAATGCAAACCTCAGAAAGTTTACGGCTCAGGCGACTACAAACAGTCTTTTTGGGGGGAAATCCCAGAAAAAGTTGCACTTCGAAAAGTACCAAGCAGAGAAGAAATGATTAAATCTTTGGAAAAGATCAAAAGTACAGTGATTTTCCACCATTTGTATGTGATCTTCAGACGTATTTGCACAATAAACGTGATAATTTTTACGCCGGTTGCGTTTCTCGTTACATGGATAACTGGCAGGCAATAACTTCCGACAGAGAAATTTTGACAACTGCCACAGGGGCGACGATTGAATTTGACGTGCCACCCCATTATACCTGTCGCAATCCCATGCCAGTTTTTTTTCTCTGACGAAACCTACATCATAAATTATGAAATAACCAAATTACTGTCTAAAGACATATTTGAACCTTCTGTTCATGTACACGGCCAAGTATTGTCTAATATTTTCATCAGACCTAAAAAAGATGAGAGTCACAGGCTTATCCTTAACCTCAAAGGTCTAAACCAACATGTCACCTATCATCACTTTAAAATAGACACCCTCTATTCCATGCTTAAAGGGGCTATGTCAAAATTTTTAGCGTTACTTTAAAAAGCCAAAATACATCTTTATATCAGTGAAATTAAAAAAATAAGAATCCAGTTTTGTTTAAAATTATTCTACTAGTGCTCTAAAAGTAAAAATAAGTGTCTTGGGCTGCAGATGGCCAGGATGGAAATGGATTGTATCTTGGAAAAATTGGGCCAATTTTTTCAAGTTTATCGCTTGTGTCTTAGAAAATTCGCTAAAACTCCGATTATGGTTTATTTTCTCTGCTAAAATTCACTTGATATCTTCCTGTTAGTGTTCTTTAAGCATTTCGTGTACGACAAAGGTACTTAGTTTTAATTTACGACGGTTTTGACCCGAAAACCTCAAAATCACCATGACATAGCTCCTTTAAATATATAAACTCGTTGGAAAGAACTGTTTATATATGACATCCCTTGACCTTAAAGATGCTTATATTATTCTGTGACGGTCAAGCTTATACTTACAGAAAATATCATCGTTTCGTATGAAACAACACCCTCTTCCAGTTTACATGTTTACCTAACGGCCTTTCCTCCTGTCCTCGTACATTTACAAAACTATATTAAAACCGCCACTGGCTTCTCCGCATAAGAAAGGTCATGTTGTATCAAGCTATATTGACGACCTTTTTTGGCCAAAACATACGATCTTTGCGTTACAAACGTGGTCGATACTCAGTTTTACTCCCTAGGATTTACGATCCACCCAAACAAATGATCCTTCCGCTTCCGTCGAGCTTCCGATTCCGATTGCAAGTCAGTTTTTTATTTACACTAGAACGTAAGGCTCCTTACGATTCCGACTCCGATTCCGATTACGTCGCTAGTGGGAACCAGCTCTAATGTTCCAGTAAGTCATGGCCTAAGATGACATCATGCCATGTGCCATTTTGTCGATAACTAGGTTAGTGCCTCTGTCGAGCGTATGTGAAGTTGTCCTTGTACTGGTATCAAGTACCCACTGACCGATTTAACAGAAGATATAGTGCTTGGTACCGGAGCACAACCAGCTAATGCTGGGATTCCGTGTTGGAGGTGTGTGTGAATTGCACTGACACTACTTGCTCCTGTGTCCTCTAGAAACATGAATGAAATACCACAAATATTTCCCGGAATAGACTGAGATGTTCATAACGTTTGGCGCGAACGATACTTATGTATACTTCACTTTGTTGCAATAGAGCAATAAAGCATTCATTGATCTCACTTTAATTTATGTTGTAATTTGCAATGTATAAGCAAATGACAATAAAATGCTGGTTCTTTAAACACCAGTGAAAATTCTACAAAAATATCAGTATCCCGAGGCTAGCGCTGAACAGTGTTAAAATTGAGCTCCAAAATATCTGTTGTCAGTTCAGCATCTGTTCAGGATTTCGGTAGTGGTGAATCCAAAAGAATTTGGCCCTAGTCAACAGCAATGTTACGTGCATCTGGTTGTACAAGCTCAAAGGAGAATTCCGTTACCGTAGAAACGATTGTGTCCTTATGGCTAATAGTTTGGAATGGTGTTTAGTTAATAAGCATTTGCGCTCCCTGACAATGACGGTAACTTTTGGTGATCGTAGCGTAAACGAACTATTTTGGTTTGTGGTTCGTGGGTAGTATTTGAGCTCTGAGCGTTGGATAAGTCCACAATGTAGCCTATCCATAGGTGGTTTTCATGTTACGTCATCGCCGCCATGCTGGTGGACATAAACAATAGTTGTCTCATTAGCTCCTTTTGTTCGTCCACCAGCATTTGTTCGTTTCACTATTGTTATCTATGTCTCTAGAGATTGGTTGCAAACCACCTATTGGGATATCCTTATGCAATCTCGGTCCCAGGGTCCGCGTTACCCTTATCTAGCGGAAAGGGCAACAAGGGCTCTCCCTCGTTGCCCGTTCCACCGGACAAGGGTAACGCGGACTTTGGAAACTGTGGCTGTGTTGTGAGACTTGCGTTCAGCCCGTTGTTCTGATCTCACCGCAAAAAATTTGTTGGATGGATTTGCACAGAAGAGCCAAACGTAAGCGTACTCGGGAATGTACCCTCGCGCGCATCTAATTCATTGTATGTAGTTCAGAAAATACAGTAAATTCGTTTCCTTCGGGCATAATTTTTTCAAATTTTATTTTAACCCCCCACCCCTCTTCTACCCACACTATGACGCCTTTCTTCCCCCCCCCCCCCCCCCCCCCCCCCCCCCCCACACAAACCCCAATAGAAAAAATAAAATCACCGGCGTTGAAAGTGGTCGCGGTCGCTTACAAGAGGTTTCGCCGTGACTACATTGATTTCACTGGAAGAAACTTGATATTTTGGGAAAGTGGTCGCTTATGAGAGGTGCTCGCTTAGGAGAGATGGTCGCTTAGGAGAGGTGGCCGCTTATGAGAGGTGGTCGCTTATGAGAGGTGGTCGCTTATGAGAGGTGGTCGCTTATGAGAGGTGGTCGCTTATGAGAGGTGGTCGCTTATGAGAGGTGGTCGCTTAGGAGAGGTGGTCGGTTATGAGAGGTGGTCGCTTAGGAGAGGTGGTCGCTTATGAGAGGTGGTCGCTTAGGAGAGGTGGTCGCTTAGGAGAGGTGGTCGCTTATGAGAGGTGGTCGCTTAGGAGAGGTGGTCGCTTATGAGAGGTGGTCGCTTAGGAGAGGTGGTCGCTTAGGAGAGGTGGTCGCTTATGAGAGGTGGTCGCTTAGGAGAGGTGGTCGCTTATGAGAGGTGGTCGCTTAGGAGAGGTGGTCGCTTATGAGAGGTGGTCGCTTAGGAGAGGTGGTCGCTTATGAGAGGTGGTTGCTAAGGAGAGGTGGTCGCTTAGGAGAGGTGGTCGCTTATGATAGGTGGTCGCTTAGGAGAGGTGGTCGCTTATGAGAGGTGGTCGCTTAGGAGGTCGCTTATGAGAGGTGGTCGCACACAGAGGTTCAACTGTACAAATTAACTGAATGAGAAGAGTTTGCTGTTTTTTTTTAGGATTAAGAGAGCCGATTTGAAAGATTAATTTTTCTTCCATGTTTTTGTGTTTCCCTCTGCCAGTACTCAATCAATCAATCCTAGTGTCTCAGTTCTCCACCAACACAGAACCACGACTACTTTAGAAACTACCGCAAAGCTCTATAATTAGTTAAATAACATTTACGTAATGAAGCTGAAAACTAGCAAGACACAACAAGGACTAAAAATTGTTACCTTAATTCCAATATAGTTTAATATAGTTTCAATATCTATTCTACAGGTCTTAATTATATTATAAACACATCATAACACACATCTCAACATCAAGTGATTAGTTTTCTGCCCTTCTCATATCCAAAACCTTGTGAAGTCGGAACAAAATTGTTAAAACTTAGTTAAACATTGATGTTCTCTTCTAAAAAAGCTTCTTGGTGTAAATTTCAGAAATTCTTGCACTTGTTGGAATTGATTTAAGATTGAGTTTCCAACACTCTTATATGCCTTGCCTTTGAATTTTCATTAAGCATAATATTTATGTACAAAATAAACAGCGACAAAAACTCGCGTATTCAGTACTCATTTCTTTATAAATTGTCTTTTAGAAAATGTAACAAATTTACTATGTAAAGTGAATTAATTTTGTAATGCCACAAAATTACCACCCAGATTCCCAAACAGGTTTAGAACTTGTTCTTCTTTGTGTTGATCTCCGTGAAGCACTTGATGTCCTGGAGCTTGCCACACTCACTGAATCACCGATCATCAGACTTGACTCACTGGAGGAACGGGAAAAATGTGCGACACTTGACGTGCCACTCTTAGCGCTACTTGGCCGGCTTCTTGAGGCTGTTTTTGAGTACTGTTTTTGTTTTAAGTGGTCTTTAAGCAATGGGTCTCTGGACAAACTCCTTGTTGGCCTGATGGCTTCAAGTCTTTGAAGCATTTTCTTTTAAAACAAGGAGAAAACAAAATAATAATCAGATTTTACAGTAGTAGCTTTAATAGACAGTCAGTAATGTGCTGATCAAATTTAAACTTCAACAGGCAACCCAAGGAATTTTGAACTTCTGACTCCACTAACACCAGGCATTCAATGTGAAATAGTTTATTTAGGATGAGTCAGTTAGTCGTCTGATGAATGTATCCTAATAAAATATTATGTCTATTTTCCTGATCCTTTTAAATTACATCTTCATTATATTTTAAAAGTTCAGAATATTGTGCAACGCCAGCTACGAATAACCACTAAAAACCACCCTTTAGATATGGCCAAAAAAAAAATGCGGAAACATATTCCTCCTATAAGTGCAGTGGCAATGGACCTCGGGGAAAAGGTACAAAAACTGATAACATTACTTGGTTCTTTGTATAACATTTCATTTCCCAATGTATTTAAGAAAAAAACTTACAGTGCGACGCGCCTCACTGCGAACACACAACAAACTGTTTTACAAGTTTGCACGATATCGCTAGCTAATCGTATCAATAACAAAATTCTTGATTGTGATTGGTCATCCACGCGCCTATTTCCTACGTAATTGGTGTGTGGTCACTTGGGTGTCCAATTACAGCTATCCAATTACAACTTTTTGTAATTGGAAAGCTGTCATTGGACACCTACGTTGCATACACACATCAATCAGTTGCACTTTAATGGGTTCTTTTTTGCTGTCTTCCTCTTACTTTCAAACTGATAGAAAATATCCTGGACGTTTTGATTACAAAAAAGTCCACATAGACTTTTAATCTCGAATTTTGTTATTGATGCGATAAATTAGTAATTGAAATTCGTGTCGTACAATTCGGGGTAATCATGTTCATAATTTCAATTACTCGTCCGATTACTCCCTGAATTGTACTCCACTCAGTCCCATTACTATTACTAATTCTTATAATTATTTTCATAACTGCGGATACGTGGTGAAGCAATAAAGTGAATAAAATCTCTGTATTTTGTAACTAACTTTACACTCCTGTTATAAACATGACGCAACAAGATGACATTCCATCGTGCTCAACTTTGCAAGGAGGCATGCTTGTCAATTGAATTCGCATTCTCCAATTGGCTAACTTGTAAAAAAGTTTGTTGGATGTTCATAGTAAGGCACGTCGCACTGTAAAGGCAATGTCCAGAAGACTGACCAACATAGAATGATAAATATCTCCCGCCAAACCCTTAAACAGTCCTGAGAGGTCCCATGATGACACACAAGCCTCCATATCTTGCCATCAGAATAATAATTTCTGACTAGTTCATCCCTATGTCACTCAGTTGTCAGAAATTACATTTTTTGAAATTTGTTTTGTTCAATTTGGCTTCCTCAGGGCTGTCACCATTTTTTTAAATAAGTGGGGAAGTGAAAAATGTAGCCAGGTACAATTAGTTTCTGGTGTTGTCAGTGCTTTGTTTTCTATCAAAGCAGCCAGGATTCAAACAGGTAGGGTAATAGCTCGGCAAACTCCCCCTGCCCCTTAAGACAGCATTGCTTCTGCTGGTCCAAAAAAGGTGTTCATATGCCCCATCCTAGGGCCATATTAGGTGAACAAATGCCCCTACCCAAAGGAAATAGTCATTAGTTTCAACATCATAAATTATTTTGTTGCTTCTACTGAGTGTTTTAGACTTTTCAGAGTGACTTGTTTGTTTATCAGTAGCCAGTTTGTTGTAACAAGAAAAAGATAGAGATAAATCTTTGGTTACATATAGTTTTTATGCTATATAGTTAGTTCTACATGTACAGGTTGTATGAAGGTATTAACTTTATATTTGTATTAGCCATCTTCTATTTGCCCATTGAAGGAGTCCAAACAGACCTCTGGTTCAATTTCCCCCATGATTTTAATCAAAGAAATCAGGTAACACAAATAATGAAATTGAGGCAACTTGTTGCCATTTCCCCCACCCCTTCATTACAGTGTTCAAATTCAAGAGTGAAATTTGATCATCGCAGTGTGCTATCAACTTAAGGAGGCCAGAAAGGGTTTTCTATCTAGTGGAATTTTTTTATCTGACAACAACCTTTTTGGAAATAACTTGATTTCCACCAGATAGATTTTTGTCATAGCGTAAAAAAGAAAAGAAAATTAGCAGTGCTTTCCAAATTGAGAAAAAACTAATAGGTCACCGGATTAGTTTTAAAGATAGTTAGCAAAAACTGAGTTTTAGAGGCTCTTTTCAGAGAGCTGTACGGTTCCCATGGCAATGGCTATGATGTCATAAGCACCCTTAAAGTATTGCGTGTTAATAGCGTTGTAAAGATATACAAAAGTTGTCCATATCATCGGTTGCATCTTTTTTTAATATTTCATCATTTAGACACACTATTGAAAGCAAGAAACCCTTATGAGCCTCCTTAAGAAGTTGAAAAAGCAACCTCAAAAAAATTCAGGCTTTGTGTGGACCTGAATTTTTTTCAGGTTGCTTTTTCAACTGCTAAAGTTGATAGCACACTGCGAGAATCAAATTTCACTCATGTTTTATCTGCAGTTCACATTCATGATTTTCATATCTTCACATTCATAAGTGTCAAATTCGCCACCCAAATTTTTAATTTTACATAAACGCGTCAGTATGCATAATTCATTATGCAACGCTGTTTCAAAACTGTCAATAGCTTTGAAACAGTTTACGAAAAATAAAATCGAAAGAATTGTGTAAGGTACAAAACTGCCCTTTTTGGAGGTTTATAAGATTCGGGAGTTTCATCGCTCCATAAATCAGCTATAAAGAATTATGATGAAACTAAAGTTAGGCCTACCTGATTTTCCATATCAACTTTTCTTTGAAACCTGTATCTATTCACTTCAGACGATGTTTGTACCCTTAATGGTTCTGAAACAAGTTTCCTTGGTTGTGATGTCTTTGGCCTCCCTCTACTTCTTGTAATTTCTTTTAGAAGTCTCTGGTTCTCCCGATCAATAGCGTCCACTTTCGTGTTACTGAAAGACATATTTTTGCGTTCAAGAGCTGGGCGCCTCGTTTCATTCATGTTTACAGCACTTCTGGGTCTTGATCTAGAAGCTGAAGACATTAATGAATGTCTTGAAGCTGTGTCGTCGAAATCGTTACCCCTTTTAGCACTCTCACAATCGCCCTTCGAAGATGACCTTGCCCGAATTGCGGCAACATCTTCCATATCTCGGTCAGTTCTGTCCACTTGCCTTTCGTTCAATTTCTCATTAATATCCAGGACAGCCTGGAGAAGCAAGTTCAGATCTATCTGATCAGAGTTTGGATGAAGAAAATGTTCCTTTTTCAGCCGATCATCGGTTTTATCGTGACGTGCACTCCCAGTTGAATTTCGACGATGTGTTTTTGCGGCCGCCATATTTCTTTTCGAAGCCGTTTCCACCACGATCTGACGTCACGTTACCATGGAAACTAGTAACATTGACCATCGACGAGTGATTGCGCAGGCGTGTAAAACTGTCTAGGTCCCAGGTCTCTCTCATAAACAATATTTTTGAGCATGCAGTCACAGTCTCAGCATTTCTAAATCAGCGGTTTCTCGTCGAAGAGTCTTCCAGTGGAAGAATTTCTTCGTGGCATGGAGGCAAAGTTGAAAGAAAATGGCTGGTAGGTCTTCTTGTGAATTCCGTATTGCATTTTATATTGTGCGTTTTATGTTCGTTGTCTTCAAAGTCTAGCTTCGCACTGGGTTTTCTTGCCTCGCGCGCTAGATTTCCTATGCTCATTTCAGTGATAAATTTTCGAAGTTGCGGTTTTCGCGTCATCTACATATTCGCACTACAAGATGCGCGATTCGTTTGGAAAACTGTTCCAATTTCTACCTATAAAACGATCGTTTTGACTTGCAGGTTTCTCTCCTCCGAAGGGATTGCAGAATGTGAAAGGGTTTGCAAGAAAGACAAGCCATCATTGCAGGAGATATCGAGGGCAGCCCTAAATGTGAGTACGAAAATTACAAAACTCGACTTATGGTATTTTTATTCCTAAGCTTCTTCCAGATGATTATTTCTACTCACTTCGCTGACAAATTAGTTCAAATTGTCAATTATTGTATTGTATAATTTAGCCGTAAAAAGTGTTAGACTGATTTTACTTGTCGCTGAAGCTGTTTGCCATTGCTCATTAAATATGAACATTTTAAAGTTTAATGCTTCTGTGAATCAGCTTACGCGGGATATCCGATTGACCATTGTTTTGGTTTCCCTTAATTGATTTTTTGACGGAGTTTACTTCCATCTCCCATCTACACTTAATTAAAACCGCATAATACTTTTAAGCGTAACTTAATGACAGGATGCACACCAATATGATTAATAAATTGAAAAAGCGCTATAGATCCTCTGGTTTGCTGGGCTTATAAGCTACAATTTCCCCTGTTAGTTAATTTCAGAAACCAGGGCATCCATACTGGCAATATTTTTGCAAGAGACCCATCCTTATAATTCATGCAGGCTGTTAACAAGGTTGTTTATATCAATCCATCACTCATTTTGCACCCTGCTGGCCTCCTTCCCCCCATCCTGAAGGTGTAGAGGTGTCTTCTCACGGCTTGATCATGTGACTGAGTGAAGAATAAAAGAACTGAAGTCTCAGTGATATGTGGAAATTTTATGGCCATCGTTCAACATGTTCACTGTTTTCCTTTTATTTTGTAAATGATCGGTCCATTCACAAATATATTTAGTGATTTGCTTCAACTGATAGTCACATGGGTAAATTGTGTCATGATCAGGTGTAAAGGTTGTGGATGCCGGAAATCATGAGCAAGGCAGCACACCATTTTAGTTTGCAGGAGTGTAGCTACCTGTACGCGTACGCACGTGCGTACCTGAAAAAGACTGAAAAAAAAAAAGATTTGGGACTTGAGGGTGGAGGGAGGAGGTAGGTGGAGTGTTTCAAAATTGATTGTGTGTACCTCTGAAAAAATCCTGGCTATGCCCCTGGTTTGTCCTGTGCATTCTCTTTTATAAAGCAGTCCTGAGCTTTCAAAATTTTTCTTCATCAGAATGTGTACATGCAGTCTAAGAACATGTAACCTCACATACAACTTTCTTATGTTTACCAAAAATAATGGAGTCATGTCCAGTGCACAGTCCAGTTTTTGAGAGTTTGATCTCTCATTGCTGGAATGAAAACATGCCTTTTTAGACTTAAGCGAGGACAGGTTCCTCAGTTCAATGTGTAATGCATTCTGCTTTTGAAAGCAAACTTATGAATATCAGAATAAAATATTACTTTGAAGAATTTGTTTTCTGTTTCTTCTTTATTTAGTCTCCTATAGAGTGTTTGCACGTGACGTCATGGCGGCCATATTGGTGTCCCAATTTAACAATGAAATGGTGGCCATATTGGTGTCCTTAACGAATCCTTTGGGACTTTAGCTCTATTCTTATTCAAACATTTCCTATTGTTTTAGAACTTCAATATGGTCACTGCCTCTTGTCACGCGAGTGAAAACACTCTATTCAGCCATTTTTCGCATTGTCACACAACTCTCTCCCCCCCCCCCTCCCCTCGCCCCTCAGTAATGGCTACTCACACCCAAACCACATTCCTTTCAAGACTAGTTAAAT
This sequence comes from Dendrophyllia cribrosa, assembly GCA_024195265.1. Taxonomy (NCBI): domain Eukaryota; kingdom Metazoa; phylum Cnidaria; class Anthozoa; order Scleractinia; family Dendrophylliidae; genus Dendrophyllia; species Dendrophyllia cribrosa. The sequence continues at coordinate 8,582,646 of JAJLRJ010000005.1, forward strand.
AAGCTTGTCACCATTATAATCAGACCTGTCTTTATAAACAAAGGTTGCAACACATAGATTTCTTTATATAAAATGCCCTCGAGTTGAAGATGAGCTAAATAACCCAAGTATTGTGCAACAATGCAAAATTATTATCCAGTGCAGTACTTGCGTTGTTATTCCAAGTCATTCACTCTGACTGCGATAAGTATTTTTTCTTCCGTCTCTATAAAATAATTTATTAGCTTACAGTGTCGTTTCAGAGCTGGGATAATGTCGATTTACCCCTATTTAATCTCAAATCACCAAGATCAACAACCGAAAAATGGAACTTGCAATACCTATGGCTTTTTCTGTATCACAAAGTGAAAGGAATGATTGTGAGCAGCTGATTTAGTGGAGAAGAGCTTTGCATGATGATCCAAACAATGGCTACATAGGAGACTTCTTTATTTGGAAAGTAAACAAAACCAGATCTGCAGTTCTAATTTCCCTTGCCTCACAAAATACAACAACAACAACAACTTTATTTCAGTATTCCCATTTCTATACATGGTATTACCGAACCAATTACAATAAGGAAATTAAAATTAGTTAAATTACAAAGAAAACTAGAATAAAATGTATATTCATGTATTTTTAAAACATTGACGAGTAGTAATACAAAATGACTTCATAATTTTTGGAACTTTGACTTTTGAAGTTATTTAACTTTTTGGGTAGTTTTCATTTATGCAACTGGTGTTTTGCCTTGAAATCCAGTGAAATGAATTGGTCTACACTATATAGAAGTTGTTATTTTAAGTCTATGCTCCTGAGCACAAACCATTTAAAATATTTATATAAGCTTATAAAATCTTCACAAAGTTTTCCATGATGTTCAAAACTTTGCAAATATTATGAATGCTTTTGTGGTAGACCCATACGGCTTTTTCCATCCCAGCACGCACAAATCAGGGCTCAAAATTGTGCCTGTATCAGGCGCATTTGCAACTAAATATGTCGCTTTTGCGACTAAAATTTGTCTATTAGTCGCAATTTTGCGACTGTTTTACGGCCAAGCTAATAAAGGAATTATATTAAACAGTCTTGTGTCTTACTTGTTAGTGTAAAAATCCTGCAAAATTCATGTTGAATGTTGCGTGACTTAATCTTTGATTTCATGCTCCATTAACGCGGTTTCCAAGAAATTTCTCGTTTCTCATTGCCGGTTCCGGTAGTAGTAAAAATCTTATTTTTTTTTTTGCAACCAAAATGTTCGAACTTGGAATTTTTTAGGAATTACTTGCAAATTGTGATTGAGAAATTTTTTTAATTTTGAGCCCTGGAAATGCGTACATATATCATACACTCAGAAATTTTTTAATAGTTTTGAAAAGAATGCAAGCGCAGAGTCATACAGGTCATTAACATTTTGTATGATAAAAAACAATCTTTACAAGTGATTTGGTAACTGTCAGTGCTCTTAAAGACTTAAATGGTAGCTTCATGAACACCTCAGAAATATTTCAAAGTAATCACCTCTCCATTTCAAAGCCTTTCAATTTTATTTCAGACAAACTTTAAACACACATTTGCATACAGCTGTACCTGTATTATAGCTATTGAAGACTTCAAAGTTCACTTTCATTTTGAAATTCCTAGCCATACATGTACACCATGAAAAGAGAGTTTTTCACTTTTTTAGCACATTCTTTTTCACTTTTTTAAATTAATATTAAACTGCTTTTTTTTGTTTTGTTTCATATTACAGATGGACTTGAAACAATATGGCATCAAGCATCTCCCTGATGATATCAACAGAGGCAAAGTCCAAGTGGTAATGGTACTTTTAGCTTCCTGTGTTCAAAATAAACCCTGGAGCTTATAAAATTATTATAAAATTCATTAGTAATTCATAAGGAAAATACACCATAAAAGAAAGTGGGATTTGTAAGGTATAGTTTATTTTTATCCTTGGTTTAATTTTTATTTTCCATTGTTCTTTTCTATGTTAATATATGATAATGAATATAAAACAAAGGAAAATGAAAATTGAACCAAGGATTTAAATAAACTACAACAAAAATCCAGATACAGAACAGCTATACTGTATCATTGATACAGAATACTTATAGAATGCTAATATTGAGCTTCATCGATATTGTTCTTTTATAAGTAAGATAAAATATTCGCAGCATAACGGTATGAATATTTACGGTGTTTCGCTTGCGGCTCACCATTGAAAATATCCATACAGTTCTGTCACTCTTATAATTTTATCTTTTATAAAGTACGCCCATTTCTGGGCAGTGCTACTGTTTGGTAGTTTTTAAATTTTAAAAATAAATTTGGAATATTTGGGAACCATTCAGAAAAAATATTTTATTATTGATAATGTATATGTTGTGGTTCAATTTTATCCTTGGTTCAAATTTTATTTTTCTTTGTTTAAAACTCATTATCATACATTACCATAGCCAAAAACAAAGGAAAATAAAATTTGAACCAAGGATAAAATTGAACCACAACATATATAAATAGCACAATTTTTAAGTTGATAAAATTATATTTAACTACACTGTACAAGAATTTAACTAAGAAGTGAGAATACCTCTTGGTGGGTTAATGTGCTGATGTTCAGCTGAAATTGGTCCTTTTATGGTCTCACCCAAATTTCCAACCCATCAGTGTGATACAGAACAGACCAACCACGACACCAGTAATTACTACTATATGTACTGGTATGTCCTTTACATCTTTTCAAGCAGCATGTGTGTATTTGATGTAAGTCTTGTATAGCCTGTGTGGCAGGCATAAACAGGGAGCAAGGAGGGGGTGCGAAAAAGGGGAGGGAAAAAGGGAAGGAACGCATGCTATAAGAACCGGGCTATTTGCATTATGCCCACTAATTTCCTGGTAATCAAATTATGTCAACTGTCAATATGTTCACCAATCAGAAACTGGCGTGCGCTTTAATGCATGGCTGACTTCACATGGGAATTTACTAAGTTTATTGCCCAGCGTGAATCAGCCAATCAGAATTTTTCATCTCTAACGCCTGCAGAAATGAACAAAAGGGGGTCTTTCTTCCCTCTCTCTCCAGTTCTCCTCTCCCAGATGCCTGCTCTGCTGTTTCTTGCTACTGTAATTTTGGATGTAGCTGTCTCACCAACCAATCAAAATATCAAAGAGTCCTGACACTGTTTTGTTGTTTGATACATGTTCCTTGGGAATACACAATGTACCACTGTGGACCTATTTTGGAGGCTCTAGTGTCAGGGTTTCTTGGGTAGAGTGAATGACCAGATATGTATGATTTATTTGATTTTCTAACAGGTCAGTGGCCCAATGATCCTTCAGGTGCAAAAGCTACGCAATGTTTCTGCTCCAAAAGCCAATGAAGAGTCCAACCATGCCCCGCGACTGCTAAAGATTCAGCTCACAGACGGCCATTTAACATGCCATGGATTAGAAGTTTCATCCATTCCGGATCTCAGGTAACAAGTGAAGGGGGAAAAACAGAACAAAAAGATTGATGGCAAGGCTCTTACTTAGTAAGAAAAATTCCAAGGAGCTCAAAGCTTATGAAGTAATTGGGAGCCCAGGCTCAGTGTAATGTTAGATGCCGGGACTCAATGTCAGCCCATGTCAGTTTTCTTGCATATGTGTGCTACCTATACAATATTTTTATAAACCACTCCCCAAGGGTACTTTTCAGGGACAATTGGGCTCTTATTATTACTAGCTTAAAGCCCTTTAACTCCCAAGAGTGCCATACATCAAAATTCAAGAAAAATCCCAAATTTTGTGAAATATTGAAAAACAAATGGTGGGGGCAGGTGGGGCCGGGGGGGCTGTAGCCACCCCCCCCCCCCCCCCCCCCCCCCCGAAACAAACATTTTGGGATTTGACATTACCTGTGGCATTGGCAACTTCAGAGCGTACCTTTTCTGCCCTCCAATGGCTCAAGAACTACCTAAGAAACACCATGAAGCAGAATCGTCTGAACAACTGCCTACTCATGCATTGTCACAATTTGGCTTGGAAATAGTTTTATTGTTAATTCAATGTTTTTGGTTTGTTGTTTGAACAGCTTGTCGATCCCTCCAGGCACTAAGCTTTCTTTATCAGGCACCATTACTGTCAAGGAAAGCTTCCTGATGCTGGACTCTAACAATACCAAGGTATTGGGTGGAGAGGTTGAGAAGCTCAAAGAGAAGTGGGAGTTAAATAAGGTAATCATCAAATTTACCAATTAACTCCTGAGAGTGGAAAATGTTTATTGAGCATAAGATGTAACAATGATGCAATCTATTTATCATTTATAAAATTCAAGAAAGGCATGAGAACTGAATCATACAAAGACGTTTCCACACTTTCTACAGAATAAAATAAAATTCTGCAAAAGCCAACACTTCAAACAGTAAAACCTCTGAACCTTTAAATATACCTTGTTCTTTTAAGATGCGAAATTGATGAAAAATTAGCCGAAGATGATCAGATAAGTTGATAATAAAGGCCCCATGTGATGGCTATGGCCTTAAGAATATCACTGCCACCCACAGGTGACCTAGTAGAGTTGGCCTTCAATGGGTAGACCCCAAAATTTTAACAGAGGAAAGGATTAATTAATTGTACATTAAAAAATTTAGCAGTGTGCAGTAGACACATGCTCCCAAATTAAAGGGAGCCTGTTTTATTGATTTGTTTTAAATGTTTTTTTCTTTTGTCGGGTTGTAATCATAAGCTCGAATTTTAAAACATTAAAAGTAAGAAAGAGAGAGCGAAAGAAAGATAAAGAAAAGTAAAATACAACCAAACATATAAACCACAACATTAGTTTATTCAAATTCTATTTATTTGACTGCAGACCTTAGCAAAACATTCCCGCACTACTGTGAGCGGCGAAGGCCCCCCTCCATTTGTTCCTTTTGGTCAAGGAGTGCAACCAGTTGGTGATAATAAGGGAAAAACTGCAGAGAACCCAAAAGGTACAGTATAAACCTTTCCTAAAATGACCACAATGATATTATATATACACTGGGATTTAAAATGCAAATATATAAGAGCTAGGCGGCTTATGCATGAGTAGATCGTGTTGTGGAATCAAAGAAACCTAAAAGATTACTTCTGACTTTAAAAACAAAATTTTATAGAAAGTGGGTTATAAATCACAAACACTTGAATAATATTATGGTATTTTTATGAAGGGCCCCTTGTATCACTGGTGAATCTTTCATATTTTCCTCAAAATTCTTAGCTGATTATGACATCATTGCTCTGGACATCTAAGTAATCACGAGGGTCTCTGCTTTTGAGATAGTTGTTTGCATTATTCTTAAAACTTCCTCAGAGCAACAGAGGCACAAGCTCATTTATGATTCTCATAAAACTCTTGAATGTTTAATTTCATTTCTAATTTGAGACACAACTTAAAGCCAAATGAAAAACATTTATATTTAAAGATTGAAAATAATCTTCATTAAAAAACCTTGGTTCTGTCCTCATGTACTGATTTACAAGGGATTTCACATTGTATTCCCTTTGTTTATTGGATATTATGTCCGTGTAGTTTATTGTTTAGTCTTTTGTTTTTGTCGTTGTGTACCAGTACACCAGGACAGAACCAAAATCTTTATTGAGGAATTCTTAGTTTTTGTCAGATCTCTTAAAAAACTGAAATCAATACCCTTTGCTTAATTACAGTGAATGGTGTAGTGCAAAACAGCACTGAGAAGCCAAGAGCTTCCCTAAGCAGAGATCCGAACCCTCCATCAAAAGCCAGATCATTTGATAACGGCAAAAACAACAGACCTACCAATCAAGATCAAAAGGATGGCGCCATCAAGAAATTTACAAATCACTCACGGGATGACAAAGCAGAAGGCAAAAGGGTGAATGTTGATAAAATGAATAATAGATTCACCGCTGAGGGAAGAACAAGTTTGAATAATCCAAGAGAAAAAGAGACTAAACCTGTTAATTTTGAGTCAGTGAATCATGACAGACCAAGACAGGGCTTCAACCATGCAGACGAAGACAGACATAACAGCAGAACAGAGCGGAGTGAGAGAACAGAAAAGATGTCATCACGAACTCAAGTTAGTAAGCTGACAGGGATGGAAATATTATAAGCACTCATTAACTCGCCCAGTTGGCGAGTGCTGTCAAAAAATTAGTTTGTTACTCTGCTGAATAAAACCATTGTAGCAGGTTATTTCTGGCCCTGTATTACTACAGCTAAAAGTCACTATGGTTAGGAAGAGTCAAGGATTGTCAGAACTTGGAGTGCAAGAGATGGAAATTTAATTCATGTTCAGGGATGTAATTCGGATTGTCAAACTTCAAATGTTTGATGACAATTGGAAGATGTGAAATAAAATTGTTGTAAGTTGTTTGTTAATTCATGAAAAAAATCAAATTTTGTTTTATCAGTTTTCAAAATTTCATGATTGCAGATTGGCTAAAGAAACAGAAGTAAAACCAAAACTATTATAAATATTGTGACTTGTTGTGCATGTCTTCTTGCACTTGGCACCGCCTGCATGCATTTGCTTTGAGTTCTGATTGGTTCACTGGATTGTCTGCCTCTATTATAATTGGTTTTTATTAAAGTGCACCTAACCCCAAAATGTTTTTTTTTTTTTGCTTAATCAACTCTATGTATGTTGAAAAGTTGTGAATGAATAGTTAAATATTTCTTGTTTTTAACAACATGTTAGTGAGTTATAGAGATTTGAAATTTCAAAATGCTAATTAGATGACGTCAGTTCGGAGTTTTGCCATTATTTCTACGTCAATTAACAATACGTAGTATACAACTTAAGGAAATCAATTAGAGAAATACTAAATATAAACTGTGGATAGTCAATTGATTCGTAAAAAATATTACTTGGAGGTAAAAACAAGTAGTTGTATAATAAATTAATCCCGAATTGACATCATCTAATTAGCATTTTGTAAATTCTAATCTCTATAACTCACTAACGCGACGTTAAAAACAAAAAATATTTAACTATTCAACTTTTCAACGTAGATAGAGTTGATTAAGCAAAACAACAATTTTGGGGTTTAGGTGCACTTTAAAGTAATAACATAGTGCAGAAAAACATGTGAGAGCAAGTTGCATTTTATTGGTAATAAATTTTTTTCTTCAAATGGGTTGAGAAAAAGAGACAAAATGCCAATCACAATGCATAGTTACTAAATAGAAGCAAAGTCAAAGTAATGACAACATTACTTTTGACACTCAGTTGAAAAAGCGCTCCAAGCTAACAAAGTGATAACTATTTTCCCCATAGCAGGAACCAAGCAGAGGAGGTGGGAGGCCGCGAGGTCGTGGTGGAAGGCGTGATTCAGCTGGTAAGACAATGAACAGATGGCCATCTGCTAATAATTAGAAATTCCCCACATAAAAATGAGGGGGTGCTCGTCGGAAATGTTCGAAAAACGTCCCAAAAGGTACCAAAATCTTGTTTGATGGGTGTGGCTTAAATGAACTTTTGCCCCTATGAGGTACCAATTCTTAAACAACACATGTCAAATTCTGGCATATTTTTCAGCATTATACCCTAAAAGGTACCGTGATAATTCTAACTGTGGTCATTTTACATTTAAGTACCCTAAGCAGTACCAATATGCACATTTTGACCCCTAAAAGGTACGACAAGCACCCCACCCCCGTCATTTTTATATGGGAGTCCTCCCCCCACCGGGGGGGGGGGGGGGGGGGCGTAAATTTCCTGGACAAGGCTGCAAAAATACTCCAAACATCGTAGGGCATTTGATGATGTCTTCATTTCCTTTATTCAATTTTTTTTGTGTGCAACAGTTTATTGAGATTTTACTTTCTACTATACAATTTTGTTTTTAAATTTATGATAGTTTACAATTACATATCTTTTTTTAAATTTAATATACAATAGTGTATTTGTGCATGCTCTAGTACAAAAGGAAGAAAAAAAGAAAGTAAAAAATGTAATAAAATTAATAAAAAAATGGGAGGTAAGGAAAAATAAAAAAGTAATAAACCAAACGGAAAAAGGTAAGTTAATGTTTTGAGGCTTAGTCGTCAGATCAGATTTCCTTTAAACAATGTTTCATATTGCCAGAAAACAAACACAGCTGCTAATTGTTGGAAATAATCTCTGAAAATGCCATTTCATTGTGTGTCACTTGACAAAATACTCCACCATGCTTAAAGAGTATTTTAGCAGCCTTGTCTAATAGCATTATTTTTTAATGCTATAATAATGTCAGCCCGGCATTATTTTTGAAAATGGAGAAGGCCATCGGAACGAGATTGAGACTAACTGCAGTCAATAGCATCTGATCAGTACTTTCCTGTGGTGATTTTCTCTTATTTACAATGTGTTGTAATGATTCAGAATAAAAGGTTAAAAACTGTGAACTGGTTTCCTGATGTTTTTTGTTTGCTTTGTGTAAACAGGGAGAGCTAGACCAGAAAATGAAGGTATTGATGATGTGGAAGACTACAGAAGTAGGCAACCATCAGAACCAGCTCTGTGGGACTTTCTATCAACAAAATTTCCAACAGTTAAAGGTAAGTTGCATTTGAGCACCCTGAAAGATCATTTTGTTCTGAACGAGCACTTGTAGTTAAACCACTAACTGAAGTGATAGTCAAAAGATGTGGCCAAGGGTGTGGGAGTCAGGCTGGAAGGGGAAGAAGAAGAAGAAGGGGGGAGGGGGGGGGGGGGGATTGGAGAGAGTCTTTCCCATGCCCACACCCTTTCACTCCTTCCAGCCCCAGACATTTTGTCATGACCAAACCTAAACAACTGTGAAAATTCACCAATCGCCCACCCAAAATTGCATGCACTGCAGGCCAGTGCAAACCTGAATTGTTTGTGGAGTGTTCATTGAGTCACAAGGAAAAAAACAATCAGATAGAAGATGAATAGACAGTCAACTCTCTCTAATCTAGACATCCTTGGGGGCAACTCTAGCTGTCCACCTTAGAAAGGTGTCCACCTTAGAGAGGTGTCAACCTTAGAAAGGTGTCCACCTTAGAGAGGTGTCCACCTTAGAGAGATGTCCACCTTAGAGAGCTGTCCACCTTAGAAAAGTGCCTACCTTAGAGAGGTGTCGATCTTAGACATGTGTCCATCTTAGATAGGTGTCCATCTTAGAGAGCTGTCCACCTTAGAGAGCTGTCCATCTTAGAGAGCTGTCCACCTCAGGGAGGTGTCCACCTTAAAGAGGTGTCCACCTTAAAGAGTTGTCCACCTTAGAGAGCTGTCCACCTTAGAGAGCTGTCCACCTTAGAGAGCTGTCCACCTTAGAGAGCTGTCCACCTTTGAGAGGTGTCCACCTTAAAGAGTTGTCCACCTTAGAGAGCTGTCCACCTTAGAGAGCTGTCCACCTTAGAGAGCTGTCCACCTTAGAGAGGTGTCTACCTTAGAGAGGTGTCCTTCTTAGAGAGCTGTCCACCTTAGAGAGCTGTCCAACTTAAAGGGGTGTCTTGCTCATAGAGAGTTAAGTTATGGACAAACAAATGAAATTCGGCTGGGACCAGCCAATCACTGATGTCTGCCTGAGAAAGGTGTCTGTCCTCTTACAGGGAGGGGTGTTTACTTTGAGAGAGAAGACTGCATTGCAAGTCTTCACTGTAAATCCTAAATAATGCTTGTGGTTTTATCTTCTTTCTGGTTGGTAGTGGCACAATTTCAATTGTGAGAGTCAAATCAAAATATTTGCACACCGAAGATGTGAAATATTATTGAGATTTGGATTTGACATGGATTGTCACATTATTTGAAGTGTAAAAATGATTAATTTTACAGATACAAAACATGAAAAGCCTCTGAAGTCTATAGAAAACCAGAAAACTGATGAAGCACAGCAAGAAAGACCTCCACCTAGACCACCACCCAAACCAGATAGTGATGTCAAAACAAGACAGCATAAGCAAGGTTCCAGAGTTGAGAAGACAGAAAACACTTCTCCTCCGAGACAACAACAAGGTGATGCACAGGGCGAGTATGCCACTCCCAGGGAGGTTGAAAAGCCAAAGAAAGAACCATCACCGCAATACAGAGATGGAAGACAACAGACAAAGCCACAGAGGGAGCAGTATTATAAACAGCAACAGAATACTGGGCAGGCAAAGGGGAAAGGTTCTAGAAGGCATGATCATGATTCCAGAACATATAATCAAAGCTTACCACCAAGGCTACAGAAGAAGCAACAGCAACAGCAACAACAACGGCACCATCAGCAGCAGCACCATCATCAGCATTACCAGCATCATAATCATAATCAAAATCAACAAGAGACAGAAGTCAGCAATGATGAGGCAGAAGCTAACACAGGTAGCCCGCCTTCTGTAGCCCAGGAAGATGATGCCATAATAAGGTTTAGTGCAGCATCTGCCCCCAACCAAACTGAATATGTAGAAGAGCCTCAGAACCAAATCCCACAAACAGTGCAGTTTCAAGAGCACCAGGGCGCCTCATATACTACTCAGCAGTTTGCAACTGGTCAGGGAAAGTGGCAGAAAAATTACCGCCAGGGACCTGAGCAGTTTAGGCAGCAAAGCTTTACCCCTCCTAATGTGCAGCAACAGCAGCAGCAACACCTGGAGTTTGTTACCATGGCAATGGAATCCCAGCGCTCACAGGCACAGTTTGTTGTCAGTCAGACTCAGGCCTTTGTTGAACAGGCTGGACAAGAGCAGGCAGAGATTGGCATGACACAGGAATACCAATATGCACATCAGCCCCAACCTCCAGTCCAGGCATACCCAGTGTACCAACTACGCCCCGCTCAGATGCCGCAGCAGCAAATGGCACCTCAGCAGAATATTCCCCATCAACCAGTAGCTACTCCTATGCCAGCACCACAAGTAAGTATAAACATTCTTTCCTGTCAAAACAAGGGTACTGTATCTGCAGATATAAATTATCTACAACACTTGCCTTTCACAGTGGTGAGGGATGGGGGGTGGGGGGGGGGGGGGGGCAGGAATACAGTAGATATGTTGCAGGTAACTTTGGCTTGTTCAGTCTCACAAGCAATGAATTGGATTGATGAACACAAAATTTCAAGTTTTTTTTTTTAACTTAGTCTAAGTAATATTCATCATGTCACGAGCACGAGACAAAGTTATATATGAACCTATTAGATGGCCTGTTCGCCATGAGTCTCTCGTAGCTGAGCTCAGTGGTTAGAGCATTGATTGGTGTGTGGAAGGTCATGTCACAGACTCAGATTTTTTCTTTGTCCCACACTCGTGACACGATAAACATTACATCTTTCATATTGCCCAATGCCACCAAATATACAACTACATTGGATAAATAATTCTATTGAGTGTTTGCACATGAGGTCATAAAAATTCAAAAATCTAAAGCATACATCCTACAAATCTGTTTCTAACATGGTATGTAGATACCAGTGTTATAATCTTTCACAAAAAGTTTCAGGTTTTAATGATGTTTTGCTTTCGATTTATAAAGGTTTGAAATGTGTAACGCAATTCGTCACACTATTTCAGATAAGCTGTGAAAATAAACAAAATTGAACCAGTTGAAAGTTATTTTTGAATTATAGATAATTATAAGCCGATTTAATGGCACGTATAGTGAATACAATATTTTGTGATGGGATTTTTGGTGTTATTAGACTTTGAATTTTTGGCCGCCATGTTGGTGTCCCTAAGTGGAACACCAAGATGGCCGTTCCATACATTTCTTACTAAAAATGTCTAATACTTATTCGCCTATAACTCTTCAACGAAAATGTTCTAGCACTTTAAAACTTGGCCCAGTTGTTGTTTTAAACTCTCTACAGTTCCTTAAACATTTTGGAATCGAAAACTGTTGTTTAATGCTTCTGAATTTTGATATGACGGAAGTGAAAACACTCTATAGAGCATAACAGAAACAGTAATATTGAGAAAAAGTACAGTGTCCGGTTCGAAAGTCGATTAACGCTAATCCCGGATTAAAAGTTAACCAAGGATTTAATTTCTCCGTTTACAAATGTTTTCAAAAGGTCATTTATAGCTAGTAGTGAAGACAAGTTAAAGTCAAAACTGAAGAGCAGAAAACTTTGGAAAATTTTCAGTTGTTGAGTTATTAAACTGGATTCAAAATTGACGCTAATCCTGGGTTAGCTTAATCATTCTTTGAGCAACCGGGCCCAGGATTACAATGATGGAAGTGGATTACAGTTTATCAGATTGGAATTTGTTTCAGGCGGTCAAGAAATCAAAATTTCCATTCTGGTGAAATTTTGAGTTTTTTTAGCCATTGTCGTGTGTCTTTTGTCCATATTTCTTTGTGTTCATCACATTTGGTGATTTTTTCCTTCCCATTTCAAAATAAAGTAAGCTTAAAGCAATCTCCTGGCCATAATCATGAAAAATGATATTTCAGCCAACATTCTGTCTCTTTAAGTCCATGTTAACATTGATGTGTGCAATGCTATTGCCAAACATGCACAGTATGAATGTACTGATCTCGGCACCTACTATTTAATCACTGTCAGAACTACATTCTCTACTCCTTTGTGTGTGTTTTTATGAGAAAATTAGTACATTTACAAATGGTCAAATGTATGTAATCATTTTTAGGTGGGTTGGAAGAAGGGGGATCACTGTTTGGCACCCTGGAGAGATGGGCAGGTAATAATATTAGCCTTTTGTTTACTTAGAATGCTTACAATCTATGATTATTATTATTTTCATAAGAACAAACTTACTGCATTCAATCAATAAATTGCTCCAAAAATTGCAAAGATTAATGTCATTTTAGACTCATGTTGAACAAGTTATTGGAGTTGGACAAAAAGGGGGAGTAGTAGTACCTTGCATCCCATCCAGGGGGGAGTAGTAGTACCTAGCATTCCATCTAGGGGGGAGTAGTAGTACCTAGCATTCCATCCAGGGGGGGTAGTAGTACCTAGCATTCTATCCAGGGGGGAGTAGTAGTACCTAGCATTCCATCCAGGGGGGAGTAGTAGTACCTAGCATTCCATCCAGGGGGTAGTAGTAGTACTTTGCATTCCATCCAGGGGGGAGTAGTAGTACCTAGCATTCCATCCAGGGGGGGGGGGGGGGTAGTAGTACCTTGCATCCTATCCAGGGGGGAGTAGTAGTACCTAGCATTCTATCCAGGGGGGAGTAGTAGTACTTTGCATTCCATCCAGGGGGGAGTAGTAGTACCTAGCATCCCATCCAGGGGGGAGTAGTAGTACCTAGCATCCCATCCAGGGGGGAGTAGTAGTACCTTGCATCCCATCCAGGGGGGAGTAGTAGTACCTAGCATTCCATCTAGGGGGGAGTAGTAGTACCTAGCATTCCATCCAGGGGGGGTAGTAGTACCTAGCAATCTATCCAGGGGGGAGTAGTAGTACCTTGCATCCCATCCAGGGGAGAGTAGTAGTACCTTGCATCCCATCCAGGGGGGAGTAGTAGTACCTAGCATTCCATCTAGGGGGGAGTAGTAGTACCTAGCATTCCATCTAGGGGGGAGTAGTAGTACCTAGCATTCCATCTAGGGGGGAGTAGTAGTACCTAGCATTCCATCTAGGGGGGAGTAGTAGTACCTAGCATTCCATCTAGGGGGGAGTAGTAGTACCTAGCATTCCATCTAGGGGGGAGTAGTAGTACCTAGCATTCCATCCAGGGGGGGGTAGTAGTACCTTGCATCCTATCCAGGGGGGAGTAGTAGTACCTAGCATTCTATCCAGGGGGGAGTAGTAGTACTTTGCATTCCATCCAGGGGGGAGTAGTAGTACCTAGCATTCTATCCAGGGGGGAGTAGTAGTACTTTGCATTCCATCCAGGGGGGAGTAGTAGTACCTTGCATCCCATCCAGGGGGGAGTAGTAGTACCTTGCATTTTATCCAGGGGGTAGTAGTAGTACCTAGCATCCCATCCAGGGGGTAGTAGTACCTAGCATCCCATCCAGGGGGTAGTAGTAGTACCTAGCATTCCATCTAGGGGGGAGTAGTAGTACCTAGCATCCCATCCAGGGGGTAGTAGTAGCACCTAGCATCCCATCCAGGGGGGAGTAGTAGTACCTAGCATTCCATCCAGGGGGGAGTAGTAGTACCTAGCATCCCATCCAGGGGGTAGTAGTAGTACCTAGCATTCCATCCAGGGGGGTAGTAGTACCTAGCATCCCATCCAGGGGGTAGTAGTAGTACCTAGCATTCCATCTAGGGGGGAGTAGTAGTACCTAGCATCCCATCCAGGGGGGAGTAGTAGTACCTAGCATCCCATCCAGGGGGGAGTAGTAGTACCTAGCATTCCATCCAGGGGGTAGTAGTAGTACCTAGCATCCCATCCAGGGGGGAGTAGTAGTACCTAGCATCCATCCAGGGGGGAGTAGTAGTACCTTGCATCCCATCCAGGGGGGAGTAGTAGTACCTTGCATCCCATCCAGGGGGGGAGTAGTAGTACCTAGCATTCTATCCAGGGGGTAGTAGTAGTACCTAGCATCCCATCCAGGGGGTAGTAGTAGTACCTAGCATTCCATCTAGGGGGGAGTAGTAGTACCTAGCATTCCATCCAGGGGGGAGTAGTAGTACCTAGCATCCCATCCAGAGGGGAGTAGTAGTACCTAGCATTCCATCCAGGGGGGGTAGTAGTACCTAGCATCCCATCCAGGGGGGAGTAGTAGTACCTAGCATTCTATCCAGGGGGGAGTAGTAGTACCTCGCATCCTACCCAGGGGGGAGTAGTAGTACCTAGCATCTCATCCAAGTTGTTAGTTGTCTCAGAATAGGGTAATGATCTGAGACAAAGGAAAATAACAATTAAACTAGGTTGAAAATTTTCAAACCAAAGAAAAATGTGAACCACAACATATACACTGTATTATAGATAACTATCAGCTATACTTGCTGATTAATTGAAACATTTCTTTTACGCTAAAAATTGTAGCAATCAATAACTGGATACATACCATTGCTTTGTAGTATTACAGTGCAAAGATGGAGGATCTAGGGCAAGATGGTGTCAATTGTTTTGTGTCTTTCTTGGATTTCCATAACAGCTGGGAAGTTGTTACTTTCTCATCATTAAGACCTTTTCCAATCATTGCCTGGGTGAGAACAACAGTGTTGTATTTCTGTTTACAGCGGCAACATTGTGGCTCATTGTGGCTCATTGCCGACAATCTTATTGATTTTGTTACATCGCTTATTGATTGTACAACCATTATACTTATAAACTGACAACTACTTTATATGCGGTAATAGGTCCATGATAACCGTCACGTCACCAAATGAAGAAAACATAACGAGGGAAAATGTTTCTTAGACCTAACGGGGGGAAATCTAACGAGGGAAAAGCTGTTTTAAAACAGGTTTTCCCTCGTTAGGTTTTCTCTCGTTAGGTCTAAGAAACATTTTCCCTCGTTATGTTTTCTTCATTTGGTGACGTGACGGTTATCATGGACCTATTACCCCAGGGGAAGGGTTTAACTAGGGTTTTCCGATTTAGCGGAAACGGAGCCACCTTTTTCCGCGTCGTTAATCGAACATAATCAGAATGTATTGTTACAATCTCATGAGAGATGCTACGTCCGTATTGAATAGAATACATTTCCACAAGCTTTACTTTATTCGTGAAACTTCCTTTTGTTGAAATCGTTTTTGTGTTATGAAATTTGTTGAACAGGGAGAAAGTGGTAATGCACAACCTCCACCAACAGGAGCAGTTGCCACTGTACCTTATTACGCACAGCCGACACCCGTCAACATAGTGTCCAGACCCCAGATGGTCATCCCAGTCAGCGGCCAGCCTCCTTTCCATGCTGGAACCAGGCCTACTTTCGTTCATTCTGCTCCGGTTCCCACTCAAGTTCACTGGCAGCCAGCTCAGGTCCAGTACCAGGAAGTGCAACCAGCAGCCTTTCAACCTGTAGTGCATTATGGGGCTGTACCTCAAACATCCGCTGGGGGCCCTGGTCAGGCAGCTTATGGAGTAGCTGCTGGAGGCAGTGTGCATTATGTCAGGGGAGTTAAGGACATGCAAGGACAAGGTGGGAGAGCTTAAAACACAAAGCATTAAAACCATTTCCTGTCGAAAAGTAGTCAAATTCTTCAAAGTTGCTTTGTTTGGTGCTCAGAGGTTTGGGCCATATGTAATGGTATCAATAACAAAATTCTTGATTGTGATTGGTCGTCCAAGTGCCTATTTCTTACAAACTACAGCTGCAATGTTGTAACTCCACACCTACGTTGCGCACGTGTCAATCAGGTGCATTTAAATGGGTTCTTTTTTTGCTGTTTCTCTACTGGTTTCAAACTGATAGAAAATATCCTGGACGTTTTTAATAGAATAAAGTTTACTTTTTAATCTCGAACTGTTGGGAATCTTTGGCAAATTTCAAAAAATCACAAGCCTTGAAATAGTATTGTAACATTATCCGAAAATTGTCAAAAATTTCCGCAAGACCTTCAATAGTACCAAAGTTATAGTGGCGTGGTAGTTATGCAATGCTTTCTTGTGTAATACAAAGAAATATCCTAGTCGTGACTTGATTTTTCTTAGTATACATGTTGTAGTTAAATTTTATCCTTGGTTCTTGATTTTCCATTGTTATTTTCTATGTTAATATATGTTAAATGAATATAAAACAAAGGAAAATCAAAATTGAACCAAGGATAAAATGAAACTACAACATACACGCAAGCCTTTAGGTGAGTGTGTAAACTGTGTGTATTGTGGAATATATACACCTTATTCGATGGTTTAGCAGATAATATGTGCGGATATTTTATGAGTTGCACGGGGGCGAGAAAAAATGCGAGCAATGAGTAAAATGTCCGCACGTATTATCTGTTAACCATCGGATAAGGGATTTATTATTCGACTAAAATGCTTTTATTTATAGTGACTTGTGTCTTTAAATCGGGACACTAAGGTGTAATATGGCATTCTACTGTGTAATACGCTTGGATATTTTGCGTCTTCTCTTTTCCTTATAAGGTAAAATGACGTCACAGTCGAATAATGATTGACGGTATACCACTCGAAACCATTGGGTAACTAGTTTGTATTCGTGTTGCCTTCATTTAGATGTCTACAACAATAACCCAGAAGGGGGAAGAGGAAGATCGAGTCCGAATTCGGGTGGTTATTCCAAACCACGAAGACCAAACAGAGCAACGCAAAATTATTATGTACCACCAAGACAACAGAAATACAAAGACAAAGGCTAGCAACAGGAACAATACTGGTATTTGTTATAGTAATGTTCAATAAATTATATGTATTCCCCATCCTATATACTGGAAGTTTTCAAAAATAGTCCCCACCCACTGCCCCTAAAAATTTGCCCCTCCTGAACACTAAAATGTAAAAGACCCCCCTCCCCCTCACTTCCCCCACCCAATAGAAAGATAAAGACCTTGGCATCTTAAACAGATTTTTTTCACAACAAGCTATCCCCAATAACTTGTTTTTGTTGGACTGAAGACGTTCCACTATTAAAGGGGTGACACTTCATGTCACATCTTTGGGGTATAAAATGCAATTTTAACTGTCTCTTAGTCATCGCAGGGAAATGAAAATGCCATTTGATTGACGTCTTAACCCGTTAACTCCCACGAGTGCCCAAAACCAAAATTCAAGAAAAATCCCAAATTACTTTTTGTAAAATATTGAGAAACAAATGGTGCCATACAATAGTACTGCCGGAGAAGTTTCATTTGAATGGTCACACCATAGGATTTCGTCCACAGACTAAAAAGTTAGAACTACACTACATGTCTCCATTATTGACTCTGGGAGTTAAAGGTTTAAGCAATAAAGAAGTTTTTGTTATGTAAAGCCAACAATGCTAATACTAAACAGAAATATAACCCGAATCGGAGAAATGGTATGAGACATTGGAGGTATGACCATCCCTTTCGTACTCCATTTTAGATGAGATTTCATGCCTGTTGTCGTCAGATATTTTGTTATGGCCAAATCAGTGTTACCCTTGAGTTATGCAACACATATGTAACCGACCCGAGGATTCTACTTAAATAAAGGATTTACTTTCGATTACACTCACTATTTAACTGGATCCGTTTTGATTTATATTTCCTTTTCGGAACATGTATTTCTCGTTCCATTGTATTGGAGAACAATTTCATTTTTCGTATTTTTCCTTGTTTTTGATTAAAGGTTATGTTACACGGGACGATTCGCAACGACGATTTTTAGCGCAACAAAATTAACGACAGGTATCTACACGAAACAACTTGAGCAAAATTCGTGTTTTTGCGTTACAAGTTTCTTGAAGTTGAATAAAAAACTCGCAACGAAAAAATTGCGAGGAAAATCGTCCGTGCACCCATGTCGCGCTAAAAATCGTCGTTGCGAATCGTCCCGTGTAACATCACCTTAAAAGAAAAAACATAAATGTGGTGGATAAAACTTGTCTTTTAAAAGCAAGCTTGTGGGTGGTTAATTTTGAATAATGCGATAGGAATTAGATAAAATCAAACTCGTATTCTGACTGGTTAATCAAGCAAGGTATTAGATGACTTGCAGTATGTAGATAGCATTTTGCAGAGGAAATAAGTTAAGACTGAGTTGTCATAATCTTTTAACACTGGTGCAGCTCATTGAATGTTTTTGTCTCACTAACTTTTTCTCTGCACGTTTAATCAAAGTCAAGAAGAAAAGAAGCGTAACATGCGAAAACTAATGCCAAATGTAAATTACTATTACCAAAATTGAATTTGTTTATTTTTTAATTGAAGCAAATGGTGCAAGAGGAGTGTAGGTGATAATTTTGACCAAAAATATTTTGGAGAAGTGCCCTGCCACAGCAACTTGAACAAAATCTAATTACAGTCGAAGCTCCCGTAAGCGACTACCCAAAATGTAAAGCTAAGGTGGTCGCTTACGGGAGGTGGTCGCTTACAAGATGTCAGACCACAGGGGGTCTAACTTCTGAACCGTACGAACCTGTAGTAATTTCCGTGTGTATAAAGCACTTATCAGCGAAATCTGTTTTATCATATAGAAGTTTTGGTGCAGCAACACAAATTTCAATTTTTGACACCTAAATATGATGAGTGGTCGCTTACCGGAGGTTAAGAACAATAGAAAAATTCAAATCACCAGCGTTGAAAGTGTCGCGGTTGCTTACGAGAAGTGGTCGCTTACGAGAGGTTTCAACTATAGTGATTTCAGTGGGAAAATATTGGTATTTTGGAAAAGTGGTCGCTTAGGAGAGGTGGTCGCTTAGGGGAGGCCTGGTAGCACATGGAGGTTCCACTGTAGTTGCATAAAACATAACGACCTTGCAGTAGAAGTAACACAACAAATTGCCTCTACGCAAAAACTGGGCGTCTTTTAATATCTTTTTTTTCAAAATTGTCACCAATGCCTCTCTTTCACCGAGCCCTTCAATAATCGTTGAAGAAAATGAAAGTAGCTAAATCACTTTCTGATTATTGCCAAGTATCATATCTATATGTCCTGGTTTAATAACCTCTCCCCCGCCGGATATAAATAGCATATATATATTTGACCACAAAGTCATGTAAAGCCTGATTTTCACTAGCAACATTACGAAAGCCAAACAGCGCTTGTGTCCAGTCAAAACAGCATAAACATAAGCGCAAGAATAAGCATATATAAAGGATATTACATGGCCTTCTCGTGTTGAAAAAGAGAAGAGAAATTTCGTATCTTCAAGCGGCCATGTAATGTTCTGTTTATTATATAAACACCAATGAAATCAAACCATTTCACTTTAATATTTTTTTGTAGTTCTAAAGTACCAACGGTGATCTTTTCACGTGTGAAGATAACATGTTATGATGTGATGTTTACGCGCGAAAGCTCACCTGGTATTTCATTGGTGTTTATATAATAAGGATCAATCTTATGCTTTGTTCTCACTTGACCCAAATTCTTATGTTTTCGCCTTTGTTTATGCTTTCGTCGCTAGTGAAAACCAGTAATAACAAATAGGAAGGTAATTTCAGTGTATAAAAAGATGGATATGAATATTTTTCCTTTTAAACTTCCCGCGCGCCGCCATTTTGAATTTTTATGACATCATATGGTTGCCGCTATTGTTAAGAATCGACGTTCTTTTGTTTGGAACAATAAGCGATTTCCGAGTTGCCTTTAGCCTCTCTATCAAAGCGAGGCTAGGTGCGAAACCTTTCATATGAAAATGAGTTTTCATTCACATGCAAATAAAACTTATTTGCATGTGATGTGAATAAAAACTCATTTTCATATGAAAGGTTTCGCACCTAGCCTCGCTTTGATAGAGAGGCTAAAGGTAACTCGGAAATGGCCTATTGGCCAACCATATGACGTCATAAATAATCAAAATGGTGGCGCGCGAGAAATTTGAAAGTGAAAATAGGCGATATTCGTATCCAATTTTTGTGTATACTAAAATTATATTTCCACTTCTCATTAACATAATTAAACATTAAACGTTATTTGCAACAATTTGTTATAATAGTGGAGGTTCCCTTTAATAGCCTTCATAGAAAAACTGTATTGTTTATGATAATGTTTGAACAACTGCTCAAATTAATACTATTAGAAACATATTAACGCAAAAGAAAATCTGTATTTTTAATTTTGGGGTTCATTACTAATTGACAACGTAATTTTTTGACAATTAATAAGCCGAGTGTACTTCATATTGAAGGTTTTGATCTTTTGAAATAATTACAGTAACTTGTACAATCCTTCAGAACTGGCCGGCTTCCTGAGTTAGCTTGTTAGAGCGGTTTCAGATAACCAATGAAATAAAAATTTGGACAAATACCGTAATGACTCGATTTAGCGCCAGGGAGCTTATTTACTTTTGGTGGCTCAAGGGGGAGGGCACTAATTGGAGAGGGGCGCTTATGTGAGCATGAAAAGGCACTGTACAATTCACAAAGTCAGGACAACGGCAACAAACGGAGGGGCTTATTATTAAGGGGAAGGGGGCGCTTATTAACAAAATGCCACTCAAGGTGGGGGCGATTATTGGAAGCAGGGCGCTAAATCGAATCATTACGGCGGACAATTGTTTTCTTTTGTTTACTTTTGAGTATTTATTAATAACTGTTTAATTTTATTTCACGGGTTTTGTGAAGTCACTCTACATCTGGATGCTTGTTATATTTGATTTTATTGTCACTGGTTGCTGTTTATAAAGATGAAGCCGAATGAAAGGAGGAAGGAAAACCAGCTTTTTTAAAAAAACTTGTTTTTCCTGGTTCTTCCATTGATGAATGTGCCAAAGGTTAACTGCCGTTTTTTAATTAACAGACAGTGAAATATTTAGCACTATTAAAACCAGATGTACCGGAATAATAACCTTTCTTGTAAATGTTCACCGACATATTTTTAATTATTTACTTTTTTAAAAAAAAAATCATTGTTACTTTTATTTTGTTTGATGTTTTTTGTTCAGCTCAGTCTTTCAGTTACAGTTGCACTATTAACATCTAATACTTGTATTTATATTTATTGGTTGTCAAAAGAACACTTATTTCTTGAAACAAAAAATGTGATAGAAAAAACAACCTAAAAGAACCTCAAGGTTACTACTTTTAGCAACAAGTCAATTTAGCAATTTAACAATTTAAACAATTTTTGTTACCTTTTGAAACAATAGTAAATTTAGCGAGTAATTGAATTAGCAATGCTGTTAAGTCGCTAAATTAAATTTAGTTGTTGCTAAAAAATGTTACCTTGTCATTGCTTATGAAGTAAACTACACTATTTTCTGTTAAGGTACAGCGGTTTTCAATTGAATGTTGAAATTAATTTCGCAACTGCTTTGGTTTTGCATTGCTACGCTTTGTGATTGGCTAAAATATTTCCCGCCACTTTCTCAACCAATCACAACTAAATCCAAAACCAATCGTGACTTACTCGCACGTGTTTTCCCGCGCTTGGCGCCGGCTACACGTATCTGCTTCAAAGTCTGATTGGTTCATTGGCAGGGCTGCTCCTGTTGTGATTGGCCAGAGTAATAACTTTGTTTTGGTTTTTCTACACTCAACTGAAAACCGTCATATCGGTCATACTTTAGACAGTAGAAATTTGCCGCGGTCTTGTTGGGTATTTGTTGTTGCTACGTCAGTCACTTTAGGAGAGTACTGTATTCTCTATTTTCGAATTGCCCATAATACACTTTGTTTGCCCCCCAAATTTTGCATCAACCATTGTTTGTAAATGCTCTTTGGAGGACTGCATATTCCTAAGAGCATTTCAAAACAATAGTTTATGCAAAATTTGGGGGGGGCAAACAAAGTGTATAGGCCTTTATCACGCGGCGGCCATGTTGACTCCCCCGAGAATAAAATGCTTTGTTTTTGCCCGCCCAACCTCGTTTTCAAATTTTTCACTGCGAGGCTTGGCGGCGTAAATCTTTTGTTTTTATACAAAATGGCGGGGCATGATAAAGGCCTATTATGGGCAAT
The DNA here is from genome assembly GCA_024195265.1 of Dendrophyllia cribrosa. NCBI lineage: Eukaryota > Metazoa > Cnidaria > Anthozoa > Scleractinia > Dendrophylliidae > Dendrophyllia > Dendrophyllia cribrosa. The sequence continues at coordinate 8,605,032 of JAJLRJ010000005.1, forward strand.
TCGAAAATAGAGAATTGCCTTCGAAGATTGTAAAGTCAGTGAAAAGTCTCGTTTGCGTAACCACAACTTGAGAAGCAATCAAAGTTGAGAAGATTGTATTTCCTTTCTTTCTAATGCTTCTTGCGTTTAGACCACAGCAAATTTCTGCTAATTCATCCAGACAACAGTCGAGCCCCCGGTTTATACAGACGCCCTAAGGACCATGGAAACTGTCCGTATTAATATGCAGTACAGTAACACATAATCTTCAATAAAACGATTGAAAATTACGATTGGATTCAAATCTTGCAGTTTATTTCAATTGAACTGATTTGAAAACTGAACTGTTTGATTTGACAATTTCTTAACGCTCAAAACATAGTTAATCGAGGGACTGGTCATGAAACCTTGCAGACTTTAATAGTGGTTACAAAGGAGCTAAAATTTATGTTGAACCGTACTTGACTCAGCACATCTTTTGTTTTTTGGTCACATGCTATTACTGGATAACTTAATAGCACCATTTGTGTCGTGCAGGTTCAAGGCCAAAAAACGATAACAAAAACATCGAACAAAGACATTTCTCAGGTTTCAATTGCACTTTGTTAACTATGCTCAAAATGAACCAAATAAACGAGGCTAACTTTGTAGTCTTTGTATGTGATTATTTTATTCCGGACAGGAAAAACCATACGTTGTCTGGGTGTCAGTATTAAGCTGGTTAATTTGAGGCAAAAGTAGGGGAATTCTGTCAGGACCGAGAGAACTGTCGGTTTTTGGCGATTTTCACGAATACGCCATTTTACTACGACTTCTAGAATGCATTTTGTTTTTTCCTGTCTTATTTAAATTTTATAATCCTTTTTGTAGTTGTCGTAAATGACGCCATAGTGAAAATGGCCTGTTACGGGGTTTTCGTGAAGCGGGGTTAAACTGTACTTATGAACCTTTGTTTTACAAATGACAGGTAATGCGGCTACAAGTTTATGCTGCTACTTGCCAACTAGTCGCTTAAATACGGCTGGTAGTTTATTTATTATCGTAGGTTTTTTTTTCATTAGGTGTACCTTAAATAGGCCATTTCCGAGTTACGTTACGCCTCGTTGTCAAAGCGAGGCCAGGTGCACAACCTTTCATATGAAAATGAGTTTTCATTCACATGCAAATGAAAACTCATTTCATATGAAAGGTTTCGCACCTAGCCTCGCTTTGATAGAGAGGCTAAAGGTAACTCGGAAATGGCCTATTTCATGTTAATTAGAGTTGTTTTGTTAAACTTTAGGAATTTACTGATCTCATGATAGTTTGATCTAGGCAAAGTAGTAAAAAAAGACATTTTATTTACCGATCAAAATAAATATATCAGAAATTAAATCATATTATAAATGACTTGATTGTTGTGGACGTCCTTCACTCCAGTGATACCTGATGCCCAGGTCAAACGCGGTTAACATAAGCGGTTCCACATCTATTGATTGACGTTGAACTGGTTGAATCGCGTTGAACAAAGTTTAGTTTCGATCAACTTTCCATGCACCCTGCGAGCAGATCCTTTCTTCCTTTCCTCGACAGGTGGGTGACAGGAGGTTACCATGACAGGAAGAGAATTCTCTGAGACTGTTGTGTCCAGAAAGTTTATTTCTTTGTCTGAGACTTCAGCCGTGAATTTTATTGTCTGTTTGCTAGGACAACGAACTCTTCTACAATATCCTTTTTATGGACATTCCACAAAGAGAAGCTACGGGAGAACATTGAGTCTCAAGTGGTTTTGTATTGCTAAGACCAACTATTTCAGTTTTAATCGCCGCTGACGTGAAAATGTTTGCAAAGGCAACCGATCGTCTTTGTGCCCATAGCGGGGTATGTACTTGGTGTATCCCTTTTTATTTTGTATTTAAACACTTAGTTTTTATTTCAGTAGAAATAAAAGATAAAACAACAGTAGAATAGGGATTCGAATCCGGGCGGTATGATCTGCTCCATGCACACTATCCACTACATGTAGCAGCTCTCAGAAACCTCTATTTTCATTGGCCTTGTAAAACACAGCTGCTATTGTTTTTAGGGTTAGGGTACATTGTTGTGTTGTTTGTCTTATTGTTAGGTCTAAGGGTTGCAAGCCAATGGTGTGAGACCTCACGAGGACTAGCTGCCGGAAACTGTAATTTTAAGGGATATAAGCTAATATATATATATATATATATATATATATAAATATATAAATGTTCACCGGCGAAGCCAAGATAGTGCTCTACTTGCGGTGAAGGAGCGGGTTATACTAGTAGGTGAACTACTCAGATCTTGAGTGGATGGACGTTTAATACAGAACTGTTTCGTAGGCCACCGAAGAGGTGACCCACTCCTCAGTTAAACTCCATTTTACACTGAACCGTTAAGTCTACATCAACAGTATTATTGCGTGGTGAAAGCGGTTTAAATAAGCACGTGATGGAAACGATTTCAATGGTTGAAATAATATAACGGTTAAAACAATATGGGCAGCGCGCGCGCTTTCAAAACCAAAGTCACACTAAGTGCTCGCGCTAAATTTACAAAATTGGATATGCGCTACGTTGAACTGTACCTTAGAATGAACTTCCGCCGGTGCCTACATGTCGAAACACAACCGCAACAAGGCGAAGGGAAGAAAACATGCAACTGTAGGAAAAAAGAAGAATGTCCACTGGATGGGGAATGCCTGGTGAGCGAGGTCGTGTATCAAGCCACGGTAAAAACACAAGACGCACAAGAGACATACATCGGCCTAACAGCAAACCAGTTTAAGGCAAGATACCGAAACCACCAGATGTCATTCAGGCACGTTAAGAGGAGAAACGAGACCGAGCTCAGCAAACACCGGTGGAAGCTGAAGGATGACAACAAAGAATTCACAGTCACGTGGAAGATCGTCGCAAAAGCAAAGCCATACACGAACCTTACTAAACGTTGTAACCTTTGTAACACTGAAAAGTTTTTTCTGATCACTAAACCGCACATGGCAACGCTAAACAGGCGCAATGAGCTAATTTCGACATGTAGGCACCGGCGGAAGTTCATTCTAAGGTACAGTTCAACGTAGCGCATATCCAATTTTGTAAATTTAGCGCGAGCACTTAGAGTGACTTAGGTTTTGAAAGCGCGCGCGCTGCCCATATCATCACGCGAGCATATTGTTTTAACCGTTATATTATTTCAACCATTGAAACCGTTTCCATCACGTGCTTATTTAAACCGCTTACATCACGCAATAATACTGTTGATGTAGACTTAACGGTTCAGTGTAAAATGGAGTTTAACTGAGGAGTGGGTCAACTCTTCGGTGGCCTACGAAACAGTTCTGTATTAAACGTCCATCCACTCAAGATCTGAGTAGTTCACCTACTAGTATCAGAAGCTCATAACAGAGAAGTGATTTTAAAACTCGTTTCCAATGCTGGGGATTTTTAGAAAACGCGGGGAGCCAATCAGAAATTACTTCCTAATATGGAGTTCTAAAAGAAGCCTACTTCTACGCAACTTCTACGCACCGTGGAAAAACATTACCGGCAGAGCGAAAAAATTCCCATTTAGATTGCTTGCCGTCTCAGGTTTAACTTAATACTCCACAGCGATTTGTGTCAACAGCAACATACCAGCAATGAAAATCAGTTAATGAATGAAATACGGTGAAATGATAAAAACACAGAGTTCAAAACTTTAGGACACCTGCATCAAAGAAGATGAAAATGAAATACAGATGCACACAACATGTAGGGTTCTCCAAATCACTTTTATTTAAAAACAAAGACAAATAGACTCAAATACAATGTAGTTGAATGAATAAATACAGATCTTCAACAGCCAGTTTATCACAGTTAAAATTACTCATAACAAATCGTAACTCGAAACAGCTCATGATAGCTTCTGCTCGAAAACAATTATTGATACGAAAACTTAGAAATTCCTCAAGACAACCGCAATTTAGTTTTGTCGAGATGATGAAAACGTACTCCGTGAGTTCAGAACCTAAGCGATGCCACATTTACAAAACAAACAATTAACGCAACTCAGTTTTAAAATTATTTCTCAAGATACAAATGGTCAGAACTTTCTCGTACGAAATCATAAATTCGGAAAACAAGTAGGCTCGATAGCTAAATAAACATGTTTGATACTGATTTGGTATGCTCATTTCCTCTCAAAACTCGCTTTGAAAAACAATTATAGTATATACAAAGAAAAACCATGGTAAGGATGGGTTGACAAAGTCGGTGAAAGTTTTAAAAAGTGTTGGCTGTTTAAAATACAGCGAAGTGAATATTCATAAACACCGCGCCGCCATTCATATTTCAAAATCTATACAACAAATTTTATTCCAACCGATTTGGGAAGAAAAACCCTAAGCTTAAGTCAGACACGAAATATTGTATGTTTGAGCGATAAATTATAAGCGAAAAGGAGAGTAAAAACACTTTTGTTTTCAAAATAAAACAGAAAAACACATGGCATGCGTACTGAATCATGAGAATTTGCTTCGCTTCTTCCGTACGCTTCAATCTCTTTGTGAAGTTAAAAACAATTCATATTTTGTTACTACCATAAAAACCTGACTTAAACAATCTTTCTAATTTGAAACTACATTTGAATAAGTAAAATACATTACCATATTGCACATGAAATTCTTTAAAGAGCCATTTTAGTGGTGATTTGGTAAAGATGAAACAAGGCCGCTTGAAAAAACCTGAGTTGTCCAGATTTCGCGGTGTTAAGCTTTTTTTCGTTCCTTACTCCGTTGTCATCTCCTTAGAACTACTAAAATATTCAATACTTTTTACTCTTCAGTTTTGAACCTCAAAATGTGATTTGGTAGCGACGAAAATAGCCGTGAAAGTAAGCTGTCCATATTTCGCGAAGCGCTTGTAGTTTCCTCGAAGTTTTCTTGCCGATTTGAGCGGCCGCGCGTACGCGCGTGGAGCTGAAAACCTCCTTCCATATAAGGGCAAAAATTCAATCCGCGATTCTGATTGGTCGGTTGGGAATTCTAATAATCCTCAGCATAGTTCTGAACATATAGGGGGAAGTTGCACGCTTCTACGTGATAAGCTTCTGCTAGTATATATATACTACATATATATACTAGTAGGTGAACTACTAGACCTAAACACAGGAAAATTCAAGCCATATGCTAAACCATTGAGCACCCCTCTCTACGTTCACAGCCAATCGAACCACCCACCCAAAATCCTTGAAAACATACCTGACGCAATCAACCGACGACTATCTAGCATTTCATCTGATGAAGCCGTCTTTAACGAAGCAGCACCCCCATATCAAGAAGCACTGAGAAAGAGCGGGTACACGCACAAACTAGAGTTCAAGCCTCCACCACAGGGACCACCACCACAAAAACGCAAGCGACGAAGAAATGTTATATGGTTCAACCCACCATATAACAAGAACGTCAAAACAAACATCGGAAGAGAGTTCATATGCCTCATCAAAAGATCTTTCCCTACGGGCCACAAGCTGAGGAAAATATTCAACAGAAACACCCTGAAACTCAGCTACAGCTGCATGCCCAACGTTAAGCAATTAATAGATGGCCACAACAAAGCCATACTACAGAACGCAGAAACAACACAACCGCAACAAGGCGAAGGGAAGAAAACATGCAACTGTAGGAAAAAAGAAGAATGTCCACTGGATGGGGAATGCCTGGTGAACGAGGTCGTGTATCAAGCCACGGTAAAAACACAAGACGCACAAGAGACATACATCGGCCTAACAGCAAACCAGTTTAAGGCAAGATACCGAAACCACCAGATGTCATTCAGGCACGTTAAGAGGAGAAACGAGACCGAGCTCAGCAAACACCTGTGGAAGCTGAAGGATGACAACAAAGAATTCACAGTCACGTGGAAGATCGTCGCAAAAGCAAAGCCATACACGAACCTTACTAAACGTTGTAACCTTTGTAACACTGAAAAGTTTTTTCTGATCACTAAGCCGCACATGGCAACGCTAAACAGGCGCAACGAGCTAATTTCGACATGTAGGCACCGGCGGAAGTTCATTCTAAGGTACAGTTCAACGTAGCGCATATCCAATTTTGTAAATTTAGCGCGAGCACTTAGAGTGACTTAGGTTTTAAAAGCGCGCGCGCTGCCGATATCATCACGCGAGCATATTGTTTTAACCGTTATATTATTTCAACCATTGAAACCGTTTCCATCACGTGCTTATTTAAACCGCTTTCACCACGCAATAATACTGTTGATGTAGACTTAACGGTTCAGTGTAAAATGGAGTTTAACTGATGAGTGGGTCACCTCTTCGGTGGCCTACGAAACAGTTCTGTATTAAACGTCCATCCACTCAAGATCTGAGTAGTTCACCTACTAGTATAACCCGCTCCTTCACCGCAAGTAGAGCACTATCTTGGCTTCGCCGGTGAACATTTAACTGAAACTTACTACATATATATATATATATATATACGGTTTACGCAAGCCTTACCATAGTTGTAACTCCCCTGAAGAAGGCCGTGATGGCCGAAACGTAGGGTCAATAAAGCACAATCAAGTCAAGATATGGAGTTGGAAGCTTGATATTACAACTCATTCTACATTAATCTTTTCAAGCTACAAGATCGCACTTTACTAGAGTGATCCTCTGTCTTCGACAAGGCATACAGCATTGTTTGAGAGACCTGTCACAACACTATATATATATATATATATATATATATATATATATATATATATATATATATATATAACTTAGCACAAGCATGTAAAAAAGTTCCACGATTGGAAATTCCTCGGTAAATTATACTCTAACACAAGAGAAAACACTTTTTTCTTAAAACACCTATATTTCGGCAGCGTACAGCTGCCTTCATCAGGGTGAATGGCTGACAAGGCGTTACACGCGATAAAAACCGTTACAACCGTTATATGTGCGCGCTAATCAAAAAGATTTACCAGCATTTGTATTTAGCTGTTGTAGCGCGCGCAGTTTAAAAATCTTTTTGATTAGCGCGCACATATAACGGTTGTAACGGTTTTTATCGCGTGTAACGCCTTGTCAGCCATTCACCCTGATGAAGGCAGCTGTACGCTGCCGAAATATAGGTGTTTTAAGAAAAAAGTGTTTTCTCTTGTGTTAGAGTATATATATATATATATATATACGCTAGAAAGTCGGGGACGCGGGTTCGAATCCCGATCAGGACAATTTTTAAGGTTTTCACTTTGTGTTTATTTATTCTTTATTTGACTGGTTTAAGTTCATTTGTGTTATTTATATTCGTCAAAAAGGCCTAGAAGCCTTCCAGTCAGCTCCTGTGAAAACACTGAAAATTGTTCGGGAGGCCCGTGAGCCATAAAGCCTAAAGTGCGTGGTCGTCCTGGTGGTGTAGTGGTTAACACATCGACGCTAGAAAGTCGGGGACGCGGGTTCGAATCCCGATCAGGACAATTTTTAAGGTTTTCACTTTGTGTTTATTTATTCTTTATTTGACTGGTTTAAGTTCATTTGTGTTATTTATATTCGTCAAAAAGGCCTAGAAGCCTTCCAGTCAGCTCCTGTGAAAACACTGAAAATTGTTCGGGAGGCCCGTGAGCCATAAAGCCTAAAGTTCGGCTGCGTTATTGCGTGGTCGTCCTGGTGGTGTAGTGGTTAACACATCGACGCTAGAAAGTCGGGGACGCGGGTTCGAATCCCGATCAGGACAATTTTTAAGGTTTTCACTTTGTGTTTATTTATTCTTTATTTGACTGGTTTAAGTTCATTTGTGTTATATATAGTATATTATAAAATGCTCAAGGAAATGCGCGCGCTATGATTGGTCAAACCGAGTTCATTATTAAAGAAATAAAAAACGCGCCGAGTGCATTATTGAGTTATATAAGCACGCGGGGATTTTTAAGAACACGAGAGAAGTGCAGAAAAGCACGAGCCGAAGGCGAGTGCTTTTCGCACTTCTCGAGTGTTCTTATAAATTCCCAAGTGCTTATATAACTCAACAATGCACGAGGAACAAGTTTTTTTATTTCTTTTATAAAATGAAAACGGTTTTAATGAATCTTACGTCACGCGCGTGCTTTATCGAGTTATAATGAACTCGGTTTGACCAATCATAGCGTCATATACGTCATATACGTCATATACGTCATATACGTCATATACGTCACGCGCGTGCTTTATCGAGTTTTATAAAATGCTCAAGGAAATGCGCGCGCTATGATTGGTCAAACCGAGTTCATTATAACTCGATAAAGCACGCGCGTGACGTAAGATTCATTAAAACCGTTTTCATTTTATAAAAGAAATAAAAAAACTTGTTCCTCGTGCATTGTTGAGTTATATAAGCACTTGGGAATTTTTAAGAACGCTCGAGAAGTGCGAAAAGCACTCGCCTTCGGCTCGTGCTTTTCTGCACTTCTCTCGTGTTCTTAAAAATCCCCGCGTGCTTATATAACTCAATAATGCACTCGGCGCGTTTTTTATTTCTTTAGTATAGTATATATATACTATATATATAACCCGCTCCTTCACCGCAAGTAGAGCACTATCTTGGCTTCGCCGGTGAACATTAAAATGTTGTGGACTCACGAGGCGCAGCCGAGTGAGTCAGCAACAAATTTTGACCATGTGATGACGTAAATCGTGGTAAATAAGAGTCCACACCACGGAAAACCGGTGGAAATCTGTTTTTTACCACAATATTTAGAAAAAAATACAAGGAAAAATCGAAGTTTCGTTACAAAACGCGATGCATTGCGCGAGCAAGGGTTGTCTATAACTTGCATTGCGTGATGTCAGCGTCAGCACCGTTGTATGTACTCTCATTTACCACCCGCATCGACCAATCAGATTGCGAGATTACCGGCAATTGTGGTAAATATATATATATATATAAATTCTTGAAAAAACGATGAACTACCTCTGAAGTCTTAAACCAGTTTATTATAATTATATATATATATGTTGTGGTTCAATTTTTTCTTTGGTTTAAAAATTTTCAAACCAGTTTGATTTTTGTTTTTCTTTGTCTCAGAATATGATAATGAATCTGAGACAAAGGAAAATAAAAACTAAACTGGTTTGAAAATTTTTAAACCAAAGAAAAATTTGAACCACAACATATATATTTTTGGCAGTAATTATTGTTTTCTTTATTCGCTTGCATGTTACTTAAGTGTGACAGTTATTACAAAACGCTCGATTTATTCAAATTGATGATCGATGTCTTATGATATATTGCGCCAAGCTTTAATTATAATTTACTGCGCGCTGATCATGATTACAAAATAAGACTTAATAACAATTCACCATAGATCTGTTATTTCAAATTGTAACTATTACGTTTGCGACAGGTATTACAAATCGCGTCATCTGCTTTTACAGTTTGCTAAAAGTGTTACTGCAAAACACAACGATATTACTCTATAGCATAGATGTGTTATTGAAAATTACAACGAGTTATTGCAATTTACTACAGTCATTGAAAAACCGCAACGTTATTACAATATATCATAGGTGCGATATTAAAATTGCGACAAGTATTACTACAATTTCAGTCGGGTATTACAAAAGGCAATGTTATTTCAATACCGTAGATGTGTTATTGAACATTGCGACAACGGCTATTTCAACTTACTACGGGTATTACAAAACGCAACGTTATTACCATGTACAGAAGCTCATAACGTGGTAAGCTTCTGCCATGTACTATAGGGACTTTTAACATTTGGACTATAACCTAAAGCGTTTTTTTCCTTCTTTGTCCATCCAATAAGTGATTCCAATAAATCTAATTGCAGCTTTTGACAACAAAACAGAACTCATGGTGATGTAACACGACATTTTTTAATTTCTTTAATTTGTTTTCGTTAAACAGGCCGCTGGTAATTAAACTTCACGAAGGGCATAAAACCAATACGCGTCTTTTTTTTTTTTTTTTTTTTTTTAATAATGCACATTTAGCCCAGACCATAATTATATACCTAATTCAATAAAGGTTGCTTTGGCAATTGGTCGTTGGTAATTGGGCATTGGCATTTGGGCATACGGAACACAATACAATGCTTTGCTTGAGTGACCGCCAAACAATAGCTTCCCAATGCCCAAAGCAACCTTTATTGAATTAGGTATATAAGAACTAGCCCTTTCGATACACTGGAAATACTAGAATCAGTGCTTAACACTAAATACTAAAATCAGTGCTTCAACCCTAGATACTGTAATCCGACCTTAGCTAAATTACAGTGCAATATATCTAAATACATTACAATAAGGGATACATGAAGTACCAGATCAGGGATACACACCAAGTACCTAGGCATAGCGGTAACATGCGATTGGAGATACACCGCTGAATTCGAATAAGTTTTCGTGGAGTATACGCCTTTATCACGCCCAGCCATTTTGTAAAGAAAACAAAAGATTTTTGCCCATCCAACCTCGTTTTCAACTTTTTCACTGCGAGGCTGGACGGGCGAAAACAAAGCATTTTATTCTCCGGGATTCTCCGGGGAGTCAACATGGCCGCCGCGTGTTAAAGGCCTATACGTCTCAGTATTTCTGTGAGGGAGTCGGTTGGTATGGGAGTGTTGTCCCCATAGAAATCTCGTATGCTCTGCATATTGGAGGAGGCAGCGCCTGGTGCGTGTGAAAGATCAATAGTACATATACAACCTTCAGACCCTTCTCGACCCTTAACGCAACCTTCGCAAGGACGGCAGACGGATAAGACAACACATTATGACGTACATGACCTTCTGTACACCATTGGATCTTCTAATAAACCACTGAGCTGTGAGAGACTGGTGAGCTAGACCATTTACTGGGTTCACGTTCTGCTAAGACAAGGGGAAAAATCCGAATCCCTTTGTCCTAGCAGCACACAGGATGTGTGTGTGTGTGTGTGTGTGTGTGTGTGTGTGTGTGGGGGGGGGGGGGGGGGGGGGGGGGGGAGGGCAGTCGGGGACTCGGATTTTCTTTTTCCCACGCTCATGATACGACGAGTATTGGATCTTTCTTATAACAAGTAGTAGAAGTAGAAGACAGAACATGAATGTTTGTGAAGATCCCATCACCTTAACACATTTTCTTTTTAATTAACAGTAATAACAATTGAAGCCAGTTAGATGGATTTTTGTCAAGTGATGTTTGAGAATATTGCTAAACTTGTCACTACTTTTGTTTCTGTGGTTAGTTGCACAATACTCCAATGCTTTGATGTCCTCGAGGGAAATATGACAAAATACAAAGATTTAGCCATGGTCTGCAGTATAAACAATCTAATAGTGTCTAATTTCCTTCAGGTTAATTTTACAAAATACAAAGTTCTAGCCATGGTCTTTAGTTCTATCACATGTGGAATAAGTAGATCCGTACAATGTCTTTCCATAAGCTTAATTTTCCAAGGGCTGGTTCCTACTAGCAACGTAATCAGAAGCACAGTCGGACGCGTAAAGAGCCTTACATTGTGGTGTAAATAAAAAACGGATTTGCAATCGCAATCAGAAGCTCAATGGAATCAGAATCGGAAGGATCAGTAGGTTTCCCTTTTCTTCCAATTCCGCTTCTGCCGCTTACTATCCGCTTTTGCTTTTTTGATTTCCATTAGATCGTAAGGTTCTTGCGATTCTGATGCCGCTTACGATTCTGCTTATATCACTAGTGGGAGCCAAGCTTAGGGGAAAAAAGGAAAAAATACTCCAGTCTGCTGTTGCACCTGAGATTCAATTGAATTGTCTGTTACTGGGCAACAAATGTAGAATCAAACACTCTGTAGAGCACCTTTCTACGACCTCCATCTGCTTGAGGAAAATATGACACAATACAAAGCTCAAGCCATGGCCTTGTATCACACCTAGGATCTTGGACAACAAATTCAAGTGAATTGTCGGGATTCTGTGTCATAGACAACATCCACACACTCAAAGTCTCCTGATAACAAGACTGGTCTAAGAAGTCTTGTGGTGATGGAAGATCGGGAAAGAAAGCAGCAACATCCTTGTCAAAGACCATGGCATGGAGAAGCGCTGATTCATCCTCGATAATGAAGGAAAACAAGTAGACAAGAGTTGTCTCCTGGTTACACTTTGCGCATAATATAGACGACGCAGATACATTTGCAGCACTGGAGGCACCAGAACATTCTCCAAACATGTATCTACAAGACGGACAGGATCTTCGTACAAAATTCTTCACATCAGACGGCAAAAACATTACTGCTCTGACCCTACAGCGAAACTTGTTGGGAACAGTACCACATGCCTTGATTTCCTGTATTGAAGTGAAAGGTATACATGGGTGCTCAGTTATTGTGCACGATGTTTGAAGAGCACGACTCTCAACATTTGCAACCGCTGAGTTATGATGTCCTCCTTTACTGCTCTTTTCCTGTACCTCACCGCAGTCATCTGAGGGTGGTCTGTTATTGTCCATTGTTTTAATCTCCATGGCATCTGATCGTTCATGTTGCACCATTAAATCTTCTGCCTCTGATATGAACTTCATCATTGCACTTGAGGTAACCTGTGGGTCGCTAGCAGACAGAATTTCGACGCCACGTCCACATATCGTACCTTTGTGAACTTCCAGGGTTACTAGAGGGCGCAACTGTGCTGACTGCAAGTAAAAACAAAGGGATTCATTGAGGAAAACTAGGTTCAAAGTACGAGAATTTAGTTTTATCGACTGAGTCGATAAGGTAAATTGACCACCGTAAAAAGATTCAAGTAGCTGACGTTTCGAGCGCTAGCCCTTCGTCGGAGCGAATCAAGGAATTGTGGGTAGTGTGTGGTTTTATATAGTAAGCGGTGGAGCTACGCTATTGGTGGAAATTTGGTGACGTGAAAGACAAATGTAAATTAGTTGAATGAAAAGCGTTCGTTGATTCCGTGGGGTTTGAGAGTGCCGATTTGAAAGATGATTTTTTGTTCTAGGTTTTTACGGCTTTCTGTGTTACCCTGGTGTAGGGAAAGGCCGCAGATTGTCATGTGTTGTTTAGAATGGTTAGTAAGATTAAAATGGCGCGCGACTGGTTTGGATGCGTCTTTGTCATTTTTTTCAACGTCTCGGAGATGTTCACGAAAACGGTCGCCCAGTCTCCTCCCTGTTTCGCCAATGTATATCTTTTTGCAAAAAGTACATGTTATGCAGTAGATAACATTTACGGAGGTGCATGTAAAACGATCAGTTATTTTAATAGATCGTTTAGGTCCTGTTATTTTGTCAGCGTTGTGAATGAAGGGACAAGTGTTACATCGTGTGCGTGTGCATTTAAAAGTTCCCGGTTCATCGTCAGATTTCAGTGCGCTCGTAACTAGAAAGTTGCCTATGTTTTTGTCACGTTTGAATGAAATTAGTGGGGGTTGTGAAAAAATTCTGCCAGTTTCGGGGTCGTTTTGGAGTAATTTGAAATTTTTTAAAATGATGCTTTTGACTGTGTTGTTGTGTGGGCGGAAAGTGAGGGTGAATGGAATTCTCTCGTTCTCTTCCTTCTGTGGCGTTTGTAGTGCTGATTGTCTGTCGATCTGTTGTGCACGTTGTTGGCCCGTGTTAACAACAGAGTCAGGGTACCCACGTTTCTTGAAAAACTGGCACATTTCTTCTGACTTGTTGGAAAAATCAGAGTCATCACTACATAGACGTCGAAGTCTGAGAAATTGAGAATACGGAATGGCGTTTTTAACGTGCGATGGATGTGAGGATGAATGTAACAGATAACTGTGGGAAACTGTAGGTTTGTAGTGCACACTTGTGGATAAACTGTTACCGTTCATTGAAATATTAATTTAGTTTCAAAGTAGTTATGAAATAGTTGTAAAATGCCTGTGAAGGTAAAGTCAGTTGCACACAAGCTTCACTCTCTAGATTTGGAGCAAAGTTATAGAATACTATACCTGATCACTTACAGTACAGTGTCATGCACCTTACTTTGTGCACCCAACAAACTTTTTTACAAGTTTCCACAATATGATATCACCATCAAATTCTTGCAATTATTTTTGTAACTGTGGATATGTTGTAGGTAAAATCCAGTCTCAGGTTGAATCAGTATTCAATCTAGGTTAAATGTGTACCCAGTATTCAATCTAGGTAAGCTAACCTCAACCCCAGCACAAAGCTAACCCTAGCTACATGTACATCACTCAGCACACAAAGCTAACCATCACACCACTGGCTACATGTATCTTTGTGCTAGGGTTGGGTTAGTTTACCTACATGTAGATTAAATGCTGGGTACACATTTAACTGATATTAAATACTGTTTCAACCGGAGTACGGGTTTTACCTGCAACAGTTATGTGTGAAGAAATAAAGTGAATACAATCTTTGTATTTTGTAACTAACTTGCGATAAGCACGAAGATTATTTGATTGTGTTGATCTTTTGTGAGGAGGTGCGTGTCTGTCAATTGAATTCGTGCTCTCTGATTGGCTACCTTATTATAGGAGTAATGCTCCATGAAATTAACATGAATTTTCAAAATTTGCCTTAATTTAAGGAGGCTCCAAAGGGTTTCTTACAGCTTATGTACATGTCAGAACAATTACACATTAAAATTTCATGGTTTTAGTCTCTGAAACAAATTGTAGATAAGCTTATGACATGGTTGTTAAAGTTTCCTTCAAGACCATTTATGACGTCATATCTGTTGTCATGGTAACTATAACCCTCCAAAGAGATACCCCTCAAAAGTCAGTTTTTTAAATCTATCTTTAAAACTAACTCGGTGACCTATGTTTTTTATAAGCGTTTTTAAAAGTTTGCAATATTCCTCACCTCCTGTGTAAATTTGAAAAAAATCTGTATTGTGGAAATCGAGATAAATCGAAAAAGGCCTTTTAAAGATTTAAAAAAATTCCACTGTACAGTTTTTTTCCAAAATGTCTCAAATGTTAGGTAAAGTTGAATGCTACTTGCATGAAAAATTTCAACATAGGTCACCGAGCAAAGTTTTGAGATAAAGAGGAATATTTTATGCCAATTTATTTCCGATTTTACGCAGTATTTTTATTTCCGGTGAGCTGCGCGCGCTACTTTTTGATAGGTAAATCAGCTGACGTATGTGTCAAAGCATGACGAGTGCACGTCGCGCGCGCACGCAGCTGAAAACCCCTTCGAGCCTCCTTAAGTCGCGTTAATTTTTGGGAGTGTTAATTTCCGCAACATTATTTAAGTGGAGTGTTCATTTCCAAGACCTTAATTTCACTCCAAATTCTGGATACCGTCACATATAGCAACTAGTAAACAATAACCTTCTCTTTTCTGCACACTATTTTTCAATCTTCTACAATGTCAAAGCCTTAAGGGCCCATTATAGTATCTTTTCAGGCCGTTGCTAGGGAAAAGTCAGTTTGCTCTAGCTCGGCAGATTTTTGCTTATATTTGACCAAATTTGAACAGCAACCTTTAGGTACACCTGTGGTTCGGGTTGTGACGTCACCAGGCCACGCCCAATGTCACGTGACCCAAAACAGAAAAATGAGCGTAACTTCAGAAACTTACAGTTTTATCAAAAAATTTTTGCATCATTTGATTTTATACACCATTTAAAAAAAACGTAAGCATGCATTTTCTTTAATGATGAAAAGTAAAAATAATATTAGGAAAAACGTGTTCTCAAAATCATGTTTTTGCGTCTTAATTTTTTGTTTTTTGATTTTTCGCAAAAAGCATGCTTACATTTCACGAAAAATCTTTTATCTTTCGATTGAATTTGTTAAAAATAAATTAGCCTCTATTTGCGCCGAGTTAGGTTCGCCTTTGTCTTTACCGGAAATAGGTGGCCTGTTGTGAGCCTGGGCTTCCTGTGCTATAAATTGAAAACTGCCGATCTCTTGAAGTAAGACCTTCATTTCTTAGGATTTGTTGCCTATGGTTATCGTTTGTGAAGTACGTTTCAACCTGCACTCGAAAAAGTTGCCTTTCTTTGCAGACAAGGAGAAACGAGTCACGCCTGTGAATGTCAGATCACAAGCCTTCGATCACTTTAGCAAGCATGGGTGAGCAGGAAAATGCCTTCAAATCCAAAACGTCCAAAGCATTGTTCTGGTAACACACGCATCTGTGAGACGGTTTCTCTTGAATTTGAAGAGCAGTATGGCACTTACATAAAAAAGAAAGAAACTTATCTTTCTCTTTCTTTTTCAAACAACAGTCGACAATCTTAGGAGCAAAAAATATAATTACTAGATATCCTCCATCGACAATTTTTTTTCAATTTAGTTTTTATTATTTCCCCCCTCTAAAATAACAACAAAGCCATTAGAGCAGTCCTATTTGTTTTATCAGAAGCTTATTAGTTTTGTGCTTCTAATTTTAACACATGCAGTGTTTTTTTAGTCATATACAGATCGAAACGGAAAAGATGCAATGTTATTTTGTTTTGTTTGCCCAAAATTATGCGCCGTTTAATTTGTTTTATGTGCAAACGGTTATCTCAGTTAAGTGGCCATTTTTGGCGGAATAGCTCGAAAGAAATCAAACAGTTAAGAAGTACTCGATTATTATTAAAGTGGAAGGCAGAATAGGCGAAGTCAAAAGACAAAAGTCCAAGGTTGAAGTCCGTGTTTTCAATAACAAGAAACCTTATGCAACACCAGCGCCGAATCCATCTAAATCGATGCTTCAATTTGTTTTCATTCAATGAAAATATAAATCTAAAACGTAAACATCTTTTTTCAATAGGTACAAGACACTGTCTTACTTTTTTAATTTAAAGTCTTTTTTTATTTTTTCACTGAAGTTTTTGCCTGAAGTTGCATCGTATCAACACACAATGACAATTTATCAGTTAATCCCGCAGTTAATCTTTCACGGACGGAAAAACGTATGAGTAATAAAACTAAACGAATTGAAAATTTTTTTAATTAATAGTTTCTGTCAAACAAATTTGAACTCACTGTACTTTGTTCATTCACACTTTGTTGAAATCTGTACAACTTTGATGGCTTTTAAGTTTATACTAGAAATCCGCCCTGAGAAATACGTAAAAACTGTAGCTACGGGAAAAACAAACGCGCTACGCTTCGCGTTGAAATTGCAAAAACTCGAGCACTTTTCTGCAAATGTTAACATCTTACTCACATGATGTTGGCTCCAGATATATCCTCTAACTTCTCAGTCCAGAATTCCTCGGCAGTTGACATGGTCAGCATTGACAAAAAGAAACGAAAAAACGGTACGAAGACTGAAGCAGTAGGAATAAACTTTCAGCAAATTCCGATATCTGTGAACTGATCAGTTGAGCGTTCTTACTCCTTCAGTTATTTCTACGTTTTGAATCAGCTTGAAAACCGTCCAAGACGAATCTTTCCAGAGAAAAATATCCAGCTTCAATAAAGTTTAAGTACTAACCAAGAATTCAGGAGTTGAACGAGACGAACTTCAAATTTGGCATTGTTTAGAGCAGTTTTCAATTGAGTGTCGAAAGTAATTACACAATTGCTTTGGTTTTGCATTGCTACGCTTTGTGATTGGCTAAAAAATCTCGTGCCGCTTTCTCGACCAATCAGAAGTAAAACCAAAACCAATCGTGACTTGCTCGCACGCGTTTTCCCGCGCTTGGCGCCGCCGACAAGTAATTGCTTCGAGCTCTGATTGGTTCATTGGATTGTTTACGACTGCTGTGATTGGTCAGAGTAATTACTTTGGTTTTGGTTTTACGACACTCAAATGAAAACTGCTCTATAGGACAGTTTTGAATTTGTACGGACTCTCGCGCGAAGCTGCCGGTCACTTTCACCGGAAGTAAAATTGTACTTGATTTAGCTCTGCATAGCAACCGCATTACCTAGCAACGGAATAGTATAATGGGCCCTTAACCCTATTCGGCCTGGGCTTTTTTTGAGTTCCTGAGCCTTTTTTTGAGTTCCCTTCGTAACTTCAAGAACATTAAGGCTATGACAATGAAATCTAGAGGGTACATAGTACGTCCAAAACTGTCTTCTTTGCGGTCCGCACAATGGAACGATGACGTCATATGACGTAGTTATTAGGTAATTCGTTATACGGCCGCCATCTTGGATCCGCCATCTTGGATTTCTGAATTTTTTTAAAACCTCTTAAAAACTGTCCCAATTGATGCAAAATTAATCAAAACCAATAAATAAACACTAAATGACGTAAAAATACAAATGTTATACCAATAAACATTGTTTTTCTTTATTGAAAGGTATAAATATGCAAATTTCCAAAAACATGGCTGTCAAAATCTTGTTGCCATGGAAACGTCAAGTCACGTGATCAAAACATTGTCATATGAAATTGTTGCCAGATAAATTTTAGGAAAAGTCACAAAGTTTGATAGCGTTTGAATACCAATTAAAGAAGTTATGAATGTTGAAAGTTAGCACGGGCACTTTGTGCCCCCCCCAGATATGTCATCTGCAGTATTTCCAGTTCATCCTTGCTTTCAGAAGAGAGGTTATCGACATTCGTTTTCTTTTTGTTCTACACAGTGGGCCAAAATATCTTTAGAGACATCAGTAATCACGTTAATTTTCTTCATTTTTAAAATTTGCCCCCTCTCTCGCGTTAATTTCCTTTATTCGAAAAAAAAAAATCCTTCCAATTCGCATTAATTTAAGTCGCGTTAATTGCGTGCTTACGGTAAGGTGTGTCGCACTGTAAAAACACAGATGCATGATATGCACTTTCTCAGGTTCTAAAGAATGACTACTATGATCATCATTTTGCCTTCCCCTTTCCCTTCAGTTTTGGCAAGTAGAAGTGCTGAATACTTCCCTTGCCAAATTTTAAGTACAAATACCAATGAGAAGACCAGTTACTTCAAACATAAAGTTCAGCTTTGGCTTGCTGCCACAACTTAATTAAAATGGCCAAGAACAATTTATGAGGCTGGGCAAAATCATGTTCTTAGCCGGTCCATTTTTCCCACAATGTTGACTAGTTTTCCTTAGGAAAGAAACTACACTCCACATTGTCTCTCTCCGCCCAGGTGTATAAATGGGTTACTGGCGACAAAATGCTGGCCACGAGTAACCCTGCAATGGACTAAAATTCCATCTAGGGGGGAGTGGCAATACTCCTAGTTGCTTCATTCTATGGTAACCAGTTAAGCTCTGGCTGAGTGGGCTACCTGTGACTCATGTGGACGTCCTGTGCTCACATGCAACTTTGCCCTACCTTTACTTTGTATTTTGGTGAAGGAACTCTGTATAACTGACAATAAAATTCATATTAAATCACAAATTTCATTTTTGTAAATATTGAAAAACAAGTTGTACCATGCAAAAGTACTTGTAAAGAGGTTTCATTTGAATGGTCATACCATATGATTATGTCCACAGACTCAAAAGTTTGAACTACACTACATGTCTCTCTAACTGACCCTGGGAGTGAAAGGGCCAAAATAATGATACATTACCTGAGGTTTATCTGCAGTGAGATTGTCATCGGCATCTTTCTCTTTGAGATGTACATTCCTGATACAAACAAAGTCACCAGGGCAGATCCGTCTAACATCGCCTGTGACATGGTTGTCATAAAGAAATACATCCACGCAACGCTTAGCTGCTTTCTTTATCAGATCATCTGATGTGATTTGCCCCTCTTCGCTAATGGGTTCAACCAGAACTGATTGACAGCCAGGAAGAGACCCATCCCATAATGTCAGGGCAATGCCACCAGTTTTTGTATGCCTCTTCACCACAACTTGGGCAAGTAAGTTTATGAAAGTCTGGCTGGTACTCAAGTCTTTCAGGCTGGTAATTGCAAACCTTTTGTTAAGAGTTTCCTTTTGTGAAGTCCACAATCTTAATTCCTTAATGATGCTTTTTTCATCATCAGTCAAATTATATGACTTTGATGAAGATGCTCGTACTTGTGGTGTATCTGAGCTGTGTACGTCGAAAACAACCCTGAAAGTGGGAAAACTGTAATCACTTGCAATTGTTTTAAAAACAAATTATTTCATTTTAGCCACTCTCCTCAAGTGCACTTCTCAATCTTTAACTTAATTAAATCTCTATGCATTTAATTAGAAGACCATTTCCTTTATACATCACTTAGCTATAGATGAATAAATGCAAATCAATGCACAATCAATAAAATTAGGACTTACCAGATCTGATATCTGAGCAGTCAATTTATAATTATATGACTGTAATCACTGCATTTTCTTGGAAATTATTATACAAGAAGTAAACATTAAACTAAACTTACCAAGAAGAATCTGGCATGAGTTTTCCTTGTAGCTGACCCTGATACTGCCCAACTCCAAGACGACGAAAACAAACAACATCTCCTACAGATTTAACCAATGGCAAGCCCTCTTTTGACTTGGAAAATAAGACACATTTAAAAGAGTTATCAAAGGAAATAAGAGAAGGATCAACCAAGCTCATGTAGCAGACAAAGTCAGAACCTTTGGTCTTAAATGGGCTCTTAAAGAACTTAACTACACCGTACATATTGACGACAGTGTTGACCGTCAAGTCTACAAGCTTTGTGTATTTTTCAGCCTGAGGTTGTAAGACAAGCCTACTTCGTTTGCTTGGTGGTTCATTTTCTCTATTGCCTGTCTTCTGCATTTTTTTTGCAGCAGTTGTAGTTCCAGATTCCGAGAGTAAAGGTTTCTGAAATTCCACACATTCAGTTCCAATAGCTTTGTTTTCTGGATCTTGAACTATCCATAATTGAAGACCTTTGCTTTCATTTGCCATAATGCAAAATTCATGTCCATCTCTGGAGGAATTCTCCAGTTGTGCTCCTGTAATGACCATCAAGTCTTTATTTCTCAACATCTTGCACTTCTCTACAAAGTGTCCCTTTAAGAAGACTGAGATGGTATCTCTTGTGTCTACAGGGTCATGCATGTCAACATCTTTGATGGACACTTTCATAGTCCAGCCTCTTGGTGTCTGGAAACTTGGATTGACTGTGGTAACTATTCCTGTAACAAAAACGTTTAGGAACTCATGAGGGCAGGGCTGGTGGGGTTGTGATGTATATGGATTATTGACCAAAGCATGAGGTCATCAGGGGTGCCAAGGAAAAAACTTAGCCGGCTCATTAACAAGCCCAGTCAGTTTTTCTGGTTTGTGCACCTTCAAAATCACCCCAAGTCTTTGTTTTCTAGTAAAATTTCAGCCAGTGATAAGTTCTCTTTTAGCTGGTGAAATTAGCTGGAGAGCCAGCTTTCAACTACATCCCTGGGTCATGTGACATGATGCGAGGTTGAGATAGCCATGGGTTTACCAGTGTCCAACTGTTAAATGTATTTTTTTCAACCCTCATTAAAAAAGTTGTTTATTCATTCATGGGTCTAAAATATCTCATGCCAATTGCAATTGCCATGCCTGGCTCACAAATTGAAGCATAAAAACTCTTCATTGGGATGACCATGGTACATTTGTTGATATCATAGTGAGACTTTATGGGAGTCACTCCTCTACGATGGGTGGCATAAGCTCTTTGGTGGTGCTAATTAATCTAAATTACAAACTTGCACAACAGGGTCTCAGACAGACTTTTTTCACATATCACTTATTCACTTAAAATGTATAATTATGACAGATTTTTTTTTATTTGCTTGATCTACATTAATTCTACATGGTGTTTTGATTAAAAAATTGAAAAAAATGATACTGATTTTTCTTCGCCATGTTTTAGTCATCTTAAAACATAACATTTCACTTCTGGTGGAGTACAATAACGCACAAGATGGAAGACTGGGGAAATACAGGAACACCAGTTTCACAGTTTCTCAGTTCCTGAGTATGTTTTGGTATGCTTCGAGAAAGAATCTTGGTTCTATTAGGTGTGTTGCATTGTTGAACACATACAACATGCACGTCAAAACAAACTCAAGAACCAAGAAACCGAAAAACTGCAATCCTGTATTGACGTGCAGTATTAGCTTTTGTAAGTAGTTGGTTGCAAACAAAAGGCCCAGAAAAGATTTGTCCAGAATTTGAAGGTAAATATATGATTTTTTTTTTGTAGTTGAAGTATTTGTGAAGATTGCAGCTAGAAATTCCATTTTTTGAAGTGCCGCTGTTTATAAAACCATCACTGGCATCACTCATTTGTATATCAGTACAATAATGATTTTCGACTTAAATATTTAAACTTGCTTGAATGTATGAATAAGAATAAGTTATGTTGTATATAATAAATTCTGTCATGAGATTATTTGTTTATGTTGTGGTTTAAATTTTTCTTTGGTTTGAAAATTTTCAAACCAGTTTAAATTTTGTTTTTCCTTTGTCTTAGATTATGATAATGAATCAAGGACAAAGGAAAATAAAAATTAAACTGGTTTGAAAATTTTTAAACCAAGGAAAAATTTGAACCACAACATTTACAACAAACTGTAATTTTGGTTTTGTCTCATGGGTGGGGCATTTGCACATTTTTCTATAATTTTGTATATCTCGGCTGACCCCACTGTGGGGCATTTGCAGTTGTCCAAAGAGAAAATGACAAATGTCCAACAAATGCCCGAGGGATGGGGGATCATTTCAATCAGATTTATACTTGAAGTGAAACAAAAGAAATGGCAAACTGATCCTTACAGCAGAAAAACAGAAGCAGAAGCAAATAAACTAAAATAAAGTAAAAGTGGAATATAATAGTGCCCAATATTTTTTACTGTCTTATTTTTGAAATGCTTTTTATCAAAGAACTGAAGCCAATGCTAAACAAACAGTGCAATTCAATTCGCGCCAAATTATTTGTTTAGACTGTACAGTACTGTATATATTTTTTCTTATTTAAGCTTATTGTTGTTTTCATTGTTTCAATGTTTTGTGCCCTTTTTAACTTCCAAAATTTTTATCACTTATTGTTGGCATATTTTATCACATTTAGCGTCCGTGACATTCTTAACTGTTAATAATATAGCTATGCCAATTTTGTATTTTACTATCACTTGAAAATGAACTCGGAAAGGTGGAAACGTCGTGACTTTTTATCGTTATTTTTTATCACAAAATCTATTTTGTTTTGCAAAGCGAAATATTGGGCACTATTATATTCCACTTTTATTTTATTTGCTTCTGCTTCTGTTTTTCTGCCGTAAGGATCAGTTTGCCGTTTCTTTTGTTTCATTCAAGTATTTATACTGATCCAGGTCTGGAAACCCAGATCCGGCCATATTCTCAACGGTTTGTTGCAGTGATCGTGCATTCTATGGAACGGCTTACCTTTCACAAAGCATGCTGAAAAGTCAATATCTTGCTGGATATCTCTGACCCTGACGCACCGATATTTGCTTTCAATCTCGTTCATGGAAGAAACATGTTCTACAATATGTACAATTTCCCTTTGTTTGCCAGCGAGAAAATTCGAAGCTCCCTCCACGATTTGTCCCGCCATATTTTATCTCAGACTAACCCAACGTCGTTCCCAGATTTCACTTCTCAGCGGTAGGGGAGGGGGGTTGGTTGATTTTTTTTTTTAAAAAAATAAGAAACTCTTTTGGAAACAATATCATGCAACTGTGAAAGCCCGATTTAGGACTTTAACATTTTTTAGCAAAAAAAAAAATTCCTGCAGCGACACAACCAAAGAAAAAAAATTGGAGCACAAAAATCTCCCAACCCCCACCCCTTCCCCTCAGAAGTCTAATGGTTCACCCTCGTTCACCCCTAGCCGACCCCTAGCCAGGATTCCTTGCGGAGTTGCTGAGCCTCGGTACTTCACAGAAACTGCCAGCGTACATCCAAGAATCCAAGATGGCGGACTTGATCAACTTTGTTTCCAAGAGAGAAATCGACGCCAAAAAAGAGCAGAGAAGAAAAGCAAGAGAACAGATTCTCGAAAAGGTAATTCCAAACGATATGTTGTGATTTCATTTAGCTTGTTTGATAATCGCAACTTGGAATTTTTCCTTTGCTACACTGGTACGGCGAACGAAACGCGACGCATAATAAAGAACAAACTTTCCTGCTTTGCGCTGAAGGAAACGGAGATTAATTGACTGTATGTATGCATTGGTTAAGGTGCAAGTGCTGCACCTTAACGTGGTGGGGAGGTTTGCGTACCTTAGTGACCCTGGAAGCTATATCAGCTGGGACTAAAGTCCCTGGTAGGTTCAACCTTGCTGGGCAGGTTTCAGGCGAAAGGTCAGACGAACTGCAGCACCTGGTCCTCCAGGTTGGGGGTTGGGCGAAGGGCCAATAACCCTTCTCTGTAAAAAAACTTATTTATTACGGAAACCAGAGAAATGGCCCTATTCTCCCAGAGGAGATTTAGGAATTAAGTCAAGTCATGTATGCATTGGTTGGATTTGTTTTTTGTTTAAGGCGAAGGAAGATTATGAGCGAGAGCAGAGAAAGAAAGAACGGCGGAAGGAAACTGGAGAAAGCTCATGGATGCTTCCTTCTCTAAGCAAGAGATTGTCAGAAGAAGCTGACAGCGATGAAAAGGTAAACTCAGCTTAAGTCTCAAATTGTTTGTTAAACGTGGATTACACCTTGCTGGTCTTGGTGGATGCATACAACATAAACAGAAATGTCAAAAAAACAATGCTTTTTCGATGGGCCATTCCATTTAATGTCCGCCCATGCGCCCACACCCACTGCCCCCTAGCTATGTCGGGTAGCTATGTCGGTAGCTTTTATCGATCAAAAGCATCTTCCCTTGTCTGAAGGGGGAAATGTGACACTTGCACTCACTCGTCTGACTGTCTGAGAATCAGGCTGGCTTCCAGACAGTCAGAATGCCCCTACCTCCCCCGATCTCACTCTTAAGGTGGTTTGAATTTTCTGGCATCGAAACATTTTCTGTAGTTATCCCACTTTCCAACATAGATTCCCACATTTTCCCGCAATTAACAACAAAAATCGCAGCTGTCTTTTTGTCATGGGTTTTTGATTACATTATCATTGTCCTTAAAGCCGTGGCTGTAATACACATGTGATTTTTTTTTGCCTAAGTGATTCAATGCTTCGAAAATTAATCTTGTCGCCGGCACACAGTGAAAATAATATAAGTAGTCACCCTTACTATGAAGTGACAGGACAGCTGAAAAAAAAAGGCAATGCAGCCCCTTTAAATGCCTGTGCATTAAAAAATCACTTGTATAGCCTCAACTAAAACAAAATCTTTTTTTACAAATGCCCTGCTTGCCAGAGTGCATTTCATGTAAAACTCCTATTAAGGACGTTCGCGCTAATTGTTTATGCGCATCTTTACTGCGCACGCAATTCATGTCGCAACGCCATGCTACGTCATGCACGAGCGCGCGTGCAAGAGAAGAAATCTAAGCACATAAAGGGCTGATAGCCGTTGCGTTAACTTTGCTTAGATTTAACTCGCTTGGATGGTCGGTGACCCCTAATTTTTTTTCATAGATAATTTTCTTTGCCAATTCTCGACAGATTGTGAAAAAATGAACAATAAATCAATGTAGGAAGTTTAAATTTTTTCCATTTTTCTACCCGCGAGCCGTCGAATCCTGCCAACTTGCGGCTGTCAGAGTTTGCAAATGCTGTCGTTTAAAGATGAAATTTACTTTAAGGAACGTCACCAGTTGAATGAATTTACTGAACAGACCTACTCGCATAAAATTTGGGAAAGAAAGTTGCATTTTAGAGATTCATTTGCAATATTTTTAGACTAACAGACATTGGGGTCACATCCCGTAAGGAAGACCAATTTTTCAAAATTAGGGTCGCCTTTCAGATAGCTTATCTCAGAAACGAAGTCGGTGACCCCCTCATTTTTTTGCATTTCTGACACGAGTTACTCATAACCTAGCTGTAGCAAAAGTTTTATAAAAAAATCATTGTTAGAAGAATTTCGCGTGAACGTCCTTAAGACTACCCCTGGAAAGTACTTGTTGATGTCATACTGTTTTTGTTTTTAAGGACAAGTCAAAGAAGAAAAAACACAAGAAAGATAAGAAACAGAAAAAGAACAAAAAAGAGAAGAAGGTTAGTACTAATATTATTAAATCCATTCAAATAAATAAGTAAAAAACAAAAGCCAATGATCACCAATCATCTGTTATTTTTTTACCCCTCAAGTACAGTCAATTGACTCTTTTCTAAAACAGTCCCAGGGCTAGCTGTCATTAGTAACTGACAACCCACCATTATCATTTTATGCCCGGCAACTACAGTAAAGATGAGCTGCTACTCAAAGTTTGAAAATGGCTAAAAGAGTTTTATGACTGGCTACTTTCCTTGTTGGGCCGGCTACTTCAAAGCTTAAATCACAGCCCTAAGACCACTCTTGCAAGTGACTCTTTCCCTTCAGCGACCATCTTTATGAAATCATATCAATTCAAAGCATTTCTCACAATAATCAATTGCTACATGCTGAATTAGTACATGTTTGACTGTATCCTATGCACCAAGAAAATGTAGTTACAATAGTAAATATTTAGGAGATTGTCACTGGATAAAATCTGTTGTGAGCTGAGGCCTCCTGTGGTGTTATTTCATGATTATATTAAGCAATACTTTGATTTAGAAATATTATTGACCTTTATCTTCTCTTAAACAAAATACACTTTGCCCCAGTATATGCTAAAATGTGAATTAAAAAAAATTAAGAGTGCTTGTTCTGATATCAATTCGAAAAATCCTAACAACTTCTAAGATAACTGACAAATAAATTAAATTTTGTGATTATTTGTACTTGTAGCACAAGAAACAGAAGAAAGATGTTACTGAGGAACCATCAGATTCTGTGAGTCATTCGAAAACTTTAGGACGTTAACCCTTTCACTCACAGAGTCAATAATATTATGGAGACATGTATTATAGTTCAAACTTTAAAGTCTGTCGATGAATTTCTATGGTGTGACCATTGAAATGAAACCTCTTCGGCAGTATGTTTGTTTTATCAATATGTTATAACATGAAATTTTGAATTTTTCTTGAATTTTGAGCTTTGGCATTTTTGGGAGTTAATGGGTTAAAACATTACCTCTACAGCACTGTCACTGACCAGTGCTTTCTATTCAGCTAATAGAATCAATAAATACAATGTACTGAATTTTTTTTTCATGAGAATGGAAAAAGAGAACAAGGGAAGTATACTCGACAAGGACCCACCTTGTGTAGGGATAGGGGGACACCCAAGATACCAACCTATCAGATCCTACTGGACAAACTTTATTGGCCTAATAATTTGAGACAAGACCTTAATATTCTGTGTACATGAAGCTTGCAGTGCTAGTACTGTAAAATGGCTTGGAAGGTTTCAATCTGTTTCTCAGTTTCTACTTCTGATAGAAAGGGGGCTATACCAACAAGATGCCATCTTTTTAGGTGGGGAAGGGGAGGTACATAAAGAGACCACCAGTTTTTTTTTTGTAAAACGGTGAGTCCTGTTCAAGTACAATAGTTTTGACCATTTCCCTAACTTAAGAGGTCCAGTTGACTCTTTCCAAGCAACCAATCTTTGAAGTGATCATCTTGCTCGAGCGACCATCGCAATCTGAGATAACCTCAAGGTTCCCAGCCTTTTAAGTCCCAATCATGGTGATCAGCATCAAATTTCTCCTTGTAATATCAATGCATATCCAAACAGAGAGATCATGAGAATTAAGGAAAATTGAAATATTGCCTTCATTGATAGTTTAACAACTTCTCCCAACTATTTCTGTAAGAAATGTATGGAAACTAGTAAGGAGAATTCCATTTCTGTACAAAGGCACCTTGCCAACAAGCTTTACTATAAAACTTTGTATTGAAGCACTTATTTTAAAGCCGCAATTATTTCCTACTGACACTCCTCACAGGTGTTACAGTTTCGAACGAGAACACTGAAACTACATGTATATCAGAATTGTAATCATTTGTACATGTACATTGATTGTACTGTAGGAATCAGAAGATGAATGGGTTGAAAAAGGAGGAGACACTTCAAGAACAATCACAGAGAACTCTTTATCAAATCTTAGTCAACCTCAGGTAACTGTGTTGCACTTTAAAAAAAAATTGATTAAAAAATTAGTTATAAACAGGGAATTTTTATATAAATAAAGGGTTGAAGTCTTTAAAGGCAGAACTATATTTTTTGTGACAATGGTAGAGTTGAAATCCAAATTGCTGCAAATCAGTTCTATTTTGGTACAGAAACTGGTTGTCATCTGGTGTAAGACAACAACAACAACAACAACAACAAGTAAGAAACTTCTGTTTTCTACTTTTTCTGTTGTGTGCACGGTACAACAGTTTTACTAGAGTCTATTACCTGTGCAATAAAAAATTACTAGTGTTGCTGTAACATATACTGTAATAGTTTTTTAAAATGTTATTTATAGCAACGGGACAGCTGGATGCTGTGTCCACCAATCACATCGAGCTTGCAGGAACCGATGGATGTCGAGGAAGAGGAATCAGAACAGGAGGAGATCCAAGAAGATGGAGACAATTTAAAAGCACTGTCTTGTATAGATCGAGTGAGAATTTGGTTTATTTTCTTGCTTTAATTTTATTAAATGTTTTGCTTGTAAATATTTTGTAAGTGCTGTAAGTAGAATGCAGAGCCCCATTTAAATCACATAGACTGAACTGGTGCTCACAGATAAGCTGCAACTCAAGAATTACATAAATAATTAAAGTTGAGTATTGAGAAAGGACAAAATACATTCTTTGCTTTTTGAAACTTATTCACTGTCAACAAACAGCAGGTTTTGATTTATAATTGATTGTCAAAACCTTGTTAGTTACTGAGTAACCTGTCATGTGATTGGAAAAAAGAAGGCATAAGAAGTGTCCCCCCTGATTTGGAATGAACAAGGTGTGGTTTATTACCCAGTCTTACTCATTGAGATATATTTTATTTTTGTTTTTACTTAGTTTGAATATGATGCCAAAATTACCACTAGTCACACTAGCTAGTTTCTGGCTAATTGGCTACTGTTGGAGTCTGTTGTATTCTATTGCATTCTGTCACATGTCATTGTATTCTGTCACATTCCATTGCATTCTGTCACATTCCATTGCATCCTGTCACTTTCCATTAAATTCTGTCACATTCCATTGAATTCTGTCACATTCCATTGGATTCTGTCACATTCCATTGCATTTTGACACATTCCATTGCATTCTGTCACATTCCATTGCTTCTATTTGTTTTTACAGCCTGGGCAGCATCCCAAAGAGTTAAACCCTTACTGGAGAGATGGAGGAATAGGGCTACCATCACAGAGAGAGGGTACACAGGACACCAAAAACGCAGAAGGTAGTAAAATGCATTTGATATTTGAATCTTTCTACATTGTGTAATCAACTCTATCCCCTTTTAACTTCAGAATATAATAGACACACTAAAGTTCTCTGGAAGAAGAGATAAAGAAACTGCCAACTGTAGTTTTTTTTTTTATAAAACTTTCAAGTGCCATTTTAAACTCTCTCTCTATATATATATATATGGGGTCCCATATACCGGTAGTTATATCACGCTTTAAATATGTCACGCCATGCAAAAATGTATCGCCTGTTTTCTATACACATAACTGTGTGGTTTGTTGATCCTATACGAAGATCCGTTGGTGTGTTTTTTATAAAATGTAAACTTCAGTTTGCTTTGAGGTATATATACAGGTATACTTGGTTGCATTGTAAAACTCCCTGATGAAGTGTGTGTTAGCCACACGAAACACCTAGGAGTAATTAAACAGTTTTACAACTAAAAGAGTTTGCAGATGTGCTGCTCACTGGCTTAACTTAAAAAAATTTAAAATAAAAAATAATAAAAATAAATAAAAAATAAATAAAAAAATTCAGGGCAGAGTACAAGATTTCGACTAACATGTCGGTTTTTGGCACAGACACTTATAAAACCGCCTTGTTCACATTGTTGCCCACCCCCTGTTCACATTGGTGCGTACCCCACCCCTTCCCCCCCCCCCCCCCCCCCCCCAGGCCCATTGCTTGGGCACCAAGTGTGAACAGATAGATAGATAGATAGATAGATAATCTTTATTTAAACACGGTAAAAATTCGTCAGCTAAAAATCATTATAATACTAACACAAAGCAATAAACTGATATTAAAAAATATCTATATATGAAGAATTTAATAAATAATAAAAAGCTGCTTTCCACGAACGATGCATAACAGAACATTATTATTTGGTTTTTCTTCTTGCAGTAAGTTCTGGTAGTTCCTTTAGTAGTGCCTGGTTAAAGAAAGCTTACCAGAGAGCCAAGCAGCAAGCTGAAGAGGAGGGAAAAAGATTGGCTGATGTTGTTGCTCAGAGATATGGTGTAAGTTTCAACCGGTTATATGTTATATTATGTCGTTAAAGGTGCATTTGATTGCCATGGAGTGCAATCCATTAAAGTGCCCCTATGATCAAATATTTGATTTTTATTTTTTTACATTTTCGTGTACTATTAGACGTTCGTACTCGTCTTGCCAAATTTCAATCCATTACGAACATCAGAAGTCATTTTATTTTAACATTTATTTCCAAGAATTTATGGCCGCCATTGATCAAGCTTGTTCCGAGGCTTGGTTGCGAATGGGAGAAAGTGACGTCAAAGGCTCAAAAATACCTCACGGGTTGAATTAAAATAACAATAAGTATTGAAAATCACGCAAAAAGAAACAAAAACTTTGGACTTGTTCTTCGTGCAATTTTCTATGCTGATTGTTATTATAATTTCAACCTGTGAGGTATGTTTGAGCCTTTGATGTCACTTTCTCCCATTCGCAACCAAGCCTTGGGACAAAGTTGATTAATGGCGGCCGTAAATTCTCGGAAATAATTGTTAAAATAAAATGACTTGTCATGTCCGTAATGGATTGAAATTTGGCAAGATGAGTAAGAAAGTCTAATTGTACACGAAAATGTAAAAAAATCAAAATCAAAAATTTGATCACAGGGGCACTTTAAATAAAAAAACAATCCTGGTGAGCTTCTATCATTCCCTAAAGCCACTGTAATTTTGAGGGGAATCAGCTACATGTACCAAACTGCCAAGATATACACTTTTTAAAGTAAGAACACTAGCAAACTTTTGCCTTATGAATTGATTCATGACCTGGTATCACCTGAGACCATATTTTAATTTCTGACCTCAACAATGGAAAGGCTTTATTATGTGAGAGATGGGCATAGCAGAGAGGAATTATTTTAAATCAGTTTATTTTTAATCAGTTGTTTTAATAAAGGCTCTTGAAATAAATTTTTCGTAACATTTTTTAGACCTCTGACTTAAAAAAAGGATGTGTATCACCAAATTACAACTACATCATTATTTACACCCTGGTTATGGTAATTCTGGGCATCGAGAAATCAGGTTTTCTCACAAACTGGCTCGCTTAATGGCAATCTTTCTTCTCAGTTCTGACATTTCCAACACGTTTTACTTTGTTACAAATGCTGACTTCCAGAAAAGGGCGGGGGGCTTATTGGATTGAGAGAGGGGGGTTAATAGAGCTTTTACGGGTTTTGTGTAATTGGAAGTTGTTCTGCTGTAAAGTATTTGTTTTCTTATTTTAGTCCGTTGACAAACTGGAGTTGATGATCAAGGAAGCAGAACAAAGGTAGAATACTAAATACTAGCTACATACCCGGTTTTGATTGTTTCTTTTTAAAATTAAAATTCGCTTACAGATTTTGAACTAGTATGCTGGTGGGTTAAAGGGGCTATGTCACCATTTTTACTGTTACTTTAAAAAGCCAAAAGACATCTTTATATCAGTGAAAACACAAAAATAATTGTCCAGTTTTGTTTCAAATTATTCTACCAGTGCTCTAAGAGTAAAACTAAGTGTCTTGGGCTGCAGATGGCCAGGATGGAAATGGATTGTATCTTGAAAAAATTGGGCTAATTTTTTCAAGTTTATCGCTTGTGTCTTGGAAAACTCGCTAAAACTGTGATTTTGGTTTATTTTTTTTTCTAAAATTCACTTGATATCTTTCTCTTTGTGTTCTATAAGCATTTCGTGTACGACAAAGGCTCTTAGTTTTAATTTGGGGCAGTTTGACCGAAAAAAACTCAAAATTTATCATGACATAGCTCCTTTAAATGCTTTCAGAAAACTTAAAATGGTTTATCCGATTTGTGTTTAATGTTCACTTTTCTTTGTTTGTGGAGTGGAGCCACGGTGGTCTAGTGGTTAGTGCGTCGGGCTTTCGACCTGAAGGTCGATGGTTCGAAGCCTGGTCTCTGCCGTCGTGTTGTTTCCTTAGACAAGAAACTTTACTCCACACTGTCTCTCTCCACCCAGGTGTATAAATGGGTACCGGCGACAAAAAACAACCAGTGGAGACGAGTTAAAACGAGAATGCTGTGGAAGGGAGAGTGAAGAGGACATTTTATCTTAAAGAGGCTATGTCACGAAGTTGGCTGACTTTTTGTGACAAATGTGCTAAAATTACCGATAAAAGCTTCAATCATTCGCAGAATTTTCTTTGAACCTACAAAGAAGATATAAATTTGAATTCCTAAAGGGAGAACGAACCACAACAATTTTTTATCGATTTTTCAAAGACATTGGGAAAAACTTGAAAAACTGAGCCTAAACTTGGCAATAAGTTCGGGTTCCAGTATCCTGTATGATGCCTAGTGATGTTGGATGATGTCTAGTTCCATTAGATGATTTCTAGGGAAGTTGATTAGGTCTAGCAACGTGCGATGATGTGTAGTGATGTTCCATGACGGGTGGTTAGGATTGGTGGTGGTTTAGGAGACAACATTGTTATTGATTTTCAATTTGGTGTACTGGAACACGAACCTATTACCCTAAACTTGTTCAAGTTGCAATCCGTTTCCATCCTGGCCGTGAGTCCGCTGCTAAAAACACACATCACAGCGGTTTACAATTAAGTGTCAAAAGTGATTTCTCGATTGCTTTGGTTTTGCATTGCTACACTTTGTGATTGGTTAAAAAATCTCGCGCCAATTTAGAGCGGTTTTCAATTGAGTGTCGTAAAACCAAAACCAAAGTAATTACTCTGACCAATCACAGAACTCGAAGCAAATACATGAAGCCGGCGCCAAGCGCGGGAAAACGCGTGCGAGCAAGTCACGATTGGTTTTGGTTTTACTTCTGATTGGTTGAGAAAGTGGCGCGAGATTTTTTAGCCAATCACAAAGCTTAGTAATGCAAAACCAAAGCAATCACGAAATTACTTTCGATACTCAATAGAAAACCGCTCTATCAACCAATCAAAAGTAAAAACAAAACCAATCGTGATTTACTCGCACGCGTTTTCCCGCGCTTGGCGCCGGCTACATGTATTTGCTTCGAGTTCTGATTGGTTCATTGGATTGTCTGCGTCTGCTATGATTAGTCAGAGTAATTACTTTGGTTTTGGTTTTACGACACTCAATTGAAAACTGCTCTAATAGTTTCAGTGAACTAATATAGTAATTGTTAACAAAACTAGACCATTATTTTTAGATTTCCTTTCATACAAATATGTCTTTTGGCTTTCCAAAGTGATACTAAAATGTGTTGACATGGCCCGGGCTTCTTAATATGTGTGTTTGAATCGTTTCAGAGAAGCGCAGCTGAGTGACAAGGATTCAAAATCCAGAGTAAGAGAAAGTCGTCGAGGTGACAATGAACGACGACACAGAGATGAGAGGCGAAATAGAGAAAGGAGTCGAGAAAGTTATGCAAGACACATGAGAGATTCCCGCGAAAGACATGGTGATAATTCTTACAGGTCTAACAGAGATAGAGAGGAAGACAAATGGAGAAAAAGACCACAGCGAGATGACGAAGCGAGAGAAGGAACAAGAAATGATACAAGAACGTTTTTACGCCCGTCCGACAGCGATAGCGGGTAATAGTCATTGGTTTGAGCGCGTTGAATGATTTTGTGTAAGCCTAACATACACAGCTCTACAAGTGTGCCACTATTTTTAGCAATGCTTTTATTTGGCAGTTTTAGAAATTTCTGGCCGATAATCAAAACCGCACTCTAAACCGATTTCCAACTGGAACTGATAGCTAAACGCGATTCACTATAAACAGTGTCAAGATGACATATAGCAGGTTTAGACGCTATTAAACCATTTTAATTTAGACTTTGTTTTACTGTAAACGTTTTAACAAACAGGATATCAGTTGAGAGCTCAACAAAGATTCTGAACATTTTTGACAACGTCAAGTCATAATATCATAATACTTGTAGTCAACTAAACAGTTAAACAGAGGAGTAAATAGCTATAAACGTTAAGTTTTTTTGTTTTCCATACAACAACCTGAAAATAAGGTTAACCAAAAAAAATCAGTAAACTTCGCTAAAATTAGTTGTTGCAAACTTAAAAACTTTTCTTGTTAAGCTAACTATCAAAATACTAATGAGCTTGCATTGGTTTCCTAAGGGGAGTCCACAGCCGTTATAAAGTTTTTCAATTTTCAAACGTGTTTTAATAGGTCCTCGTTTGCTGGTAAATTCAGACGCCCGACTTCATCTTCATCAACTGTGACGTCATCAACGTGGGACTTTGACCCCAAAGAAGAGTCCAGGAGTATTAGAAGCCAATCCAATGACAGACCAGGCTCCAGGCCCTCAGGCGGATGGAGGAAGAAGCCGGAGACTGAGACTGAAAAAAGCTCCTCGTCACGGGAGGTAGAGAATGCAGGAAGACAACAGGTGACTCAGGAAGAGTCTGGAACGGACAGCAGCTCGAGTTCTGAGGCGGAAGACGAACAGAACAAAGAAAGGATCGTTATTCCTGCAAAGAAAGTTACCGAGGCAGATTTAAATGAAATCGGAGCCAAAATTGTTAAGGCAGAAATCATGGGAAACGAGGTACGCACTGTTCAGATCTACAGATTCAGAAGTTACAACTTGCTTGTCAGTAGAATCCACTTATCATACAGTCGAATCTCCGAGTGCGACCACCTCTCGTAAGCAAACATTTTTTCCAAAATACCAATTTTTTTTTTTCAGTCAAATCACTATTCTTGGTTTGCAACCACGTGACAAGGCGGCCATGTTGGTGGTCAATACAATACAATTTTTGTCGCAGAATTTGCATGAAAATAGAGTTTAGGTTCCAGCGGAGAGAAACGCTTTTGTTCTTGACCACCAACATGGCCGCTGTGACGTCACGTGCAAACCAGCAATAGTCCAAACCTCTCGTAAGCGACCACGACCACTTTCAACGCTGGTGATTTGAATTTTTCTGTTATTTTAAAGCTCTGATAAGCGACTATTCGCCCATATTTCGGTGCCACAACAGACGCAAAATGAATGTGTTACAACTTCTCTATGATAAAACAGTTTTCGCTGATGGGTGCTTTGTGCATTGAAATTACTGCAAGTTCATGTGATTCAAAGTTAAGATCCCTGTGGTCTTACCTCTAGTAAGGGAGCACCGCCCTTAATTATTAAGAACCATGTGGTCTGACCTCTCGTAAGCGACCACCTTAGCTTTGCATTTTGGGTAGTCGCTTACGGGAGCTTCGACTGTAGCGTTGAAAATTAATGATTGAAATATAATATTCAAACAAATACTGTATTTGCCGTGTTTGCACCTTGTTCTGTTAAATTCGGGTAACATTTGCTGTGACTTGTCTTGATAACAGGATTTAGCAGTCAAGTTAAAATCTCAGATGGAAGAAATGAGAAAAACCAAAGAACTTCAGGAATCCCAAACCGTGGAGAGCGGAGCAAATAAAAGTACCGAGGAGACAGTGATACTAACAAGAACAGATGCAGCTGGTAACGTCCGGCCACTAGAAATAACAACAGAGCGTGAGCACCAGGGGAAAAGAAAGAAACGACAAAAGGTAGATAGGGATGGATGGAAAATAACGGATTAGGAACATTTCCGCTTTCTAACGCAAACACGCGCACAAGAACTTGTCGCAATCCCAGTAGTGAGAAGAAAACATGCAGTTTTCGCGCGAGGTAGCCTGTTAGTCTCTCGCTTGACTATCTTTGAGGGAAAATCTAGTTATCCGTGTCTGGACTGATGTAGTCGACAAAATATTTCCGTACTTCTTATATTACATCATGTAAGCTATCCTATTGTGTCTCAGGGAAAATACAAAATGGCGACGTCCGATCAATTTTGTAAAATGCCCGATCAAAATGGAGGTGTGAAAGGACACGTGTCTTTTCTAAGTGAGAAAAGTTATTTCCAGCTTTGTGTTGTTACTTTTTTTTGTACAAAAAGCATTGAAAACTGTAATTGTTTCTGCCCGACCTTGACTTAAAGTGAGTTTGATCCGTTGTAGGTGGAGACGCATGATAAGGAAGGCAAAAGAGAGAGGTACTTTGCAGATGACGACAGATATGATCTGAAAGAAATGGTGAGACGAGAAAAGATGCGCACAGCTGAGGACCACAATTCAATGATGACGAGGCTTTCCTCCAAGGTAACCAAAACCACGCTAAACATAGATGTCCTGATATATTTATTATGCCCGAAAACTCTTCTTTTTTTACCTTGTAGTCCTGGACAAAGATCGGACTCAAAATAGAAGCGGAAATCTTAGTCTATCCAGTCTATGTAATATGAACTTAAGTGACCTGGGGCGACTGGGGCGAGGTAGTGATTTTGACTGGGCTGAATTTCCACTGACGTTAGCACTCAAGCCCGGCTTGGCGTCAAGTTAGAAAGAAAACCAGTACCAAGCGCGAGCTGGTATATCAAAACATGTGGTCTGGTTATTATACTTACCGTAAATGACCTTATGTCCTTATTAACGCCCACTCTCTAATAAACGCCCCATATCTAATTAACGCCCCCTTGAAATTTCATTTTTTTTTAACGCCTCCCTCGAATAAACGCCTCTTATTTAAAAAGCGCCCCCAAAAAGCGTAAAATAGTTAATAGATGCCCCAGGCGTTAATTAGGTCATTTACGGTATACATGATGACTGTGTTTTGATATCCCAACCAGCTGCCTGTTTGCTGCGCTCGACCGCACCGGTTGCACGTTCTTGCGCTTGACAACAGGTTGCACGTTTTTCCGCCCTTGGCACTGGTTGCATGTTTCCCCGCGCTTTGCACCAGCTGCACGTTCTTGCGGTTGACACCGGGTTCCACGTTCTCCCGCCCTTGGCACTGGTTGCCTTTTTTTCCCGCGCTTGGCACCAGCTGCACGTTCTTGCGCTTGACACCAGGTTGCACGTTTTTCCGCCCTTGGCACTGGTTGCATGTTTCCCCGCGCTTTGCACCAGCTGCACGTTCTTGCGCTTGATACAAGGTTGCACGTTCTCCCGCCCTTGGCACTGGTTGCATTTTTTCCCGCGCTTGGCACCAGCTGCACGTTCTTGCACTTGACACCAGGTTGCACGTTTTCCTGCGCCTTGGACCGGTTGCACGTATTTATGTAGTACCGATTCCTTCAATTACGTTATTTTCGTTTGATGTGATTGGCTACTTTGGTTTTGCTAAAACGGCAATTATAAGGAATTGGTTCTTTTCTCGGCCCTTTCATCTAACTCGTACCAAGCCTCGTTTGTTTGATTTGTTTTGTTTTCATTCTAGGCGGCAACGACGGCAGACTCAGATGACTTCACTTTAGATGATCACTTTGTGTCCTCTGCCGCCAATAAAATCTCTCCCGCCCAACTAGAAGAACGCGAAAGACAAAGAGCAATTAAAGGTAGTTTGATTAAGCATCCAACATCAAACGGAATCCCCTTGCGACGATTTGACCTTTGCAACTATTAATATGACTAAGAATTTTATGTTAGCTGAAAGAAAGTGTGTTTGTTTTTGTCTTTTGATCTATCCAGAGCACAGAATGTTGGCTGCCCAACTGGCGAAATGCCGCTTCTGTTTCGAAAACCCGGACATTGCAAAACATCTTATTATTGCTATTGGCCTCAAGGTAACGTTGGAAAAAGAAATTGACTGACTGAATGACAGATTGACTGACTGAATGAATGAATGAATGAATGAATGAATGAATGAATGAATGAATGAATGAATGAATGAATGATGAATGAATGAATGAATGAATGAATGACTGGCTGACTGACCTACTGACTGACTGACTGACTGACTGACTGACTGACTGACTGACTGACTGATATACTGACTGGCTGACTGACTGACTGACTGACTGACTGGCTGGCTGACTGACTGACTGACTGACTGACTGCATGGCTGGCTGACTGACTGACTGACTGACTGACAGACTGGCTGATTGGCTGACTGACTAACTGGCTGACTGACTGACTGGCTGACTAACGGACTAACTGACTGACTGGCTGACTGACTGAATGGCTGACTGACTGACTGACTGATTGACGTAATACTTACTGTATGCTTGTTATACTCACTTAGTTACTTAGTTACTTACTATCAATTAATTAGTCCATGAATAAGTCAGATTGATTAAACGATAAATCGATTGATCGATTTATTGATTGATTGATTGATTGATAGATAGATAGCGACTACGTTCACTTTCCCACCGATGCAACACCACAGTTTCTTCAGAAATTAACCCCTTTATCATTTTAAGTCTAATTTTGTGCCTGAATTTCGTTATCTCACTCTCAACTAGCTAAATAGTATTTAGGTTTCTTAGGTGTTAGGCAGAGAGAATAAAAGGATTATTCATAGTCTATATCCAACTAACAAACAGTGAAATTTGTCCAGGTTTATCTCGCAGTTCCACTACATGAATCACTCACGGAAGGTCATTGTCTGATTATACCGATGCAGCACTGTTCTGCCTCTACACTGCTGGATGAAGACGTGTGGAGTGAAATTCAGGTTTGTATGAAATAGCGCAAGGATGTAAAAATGCAGTGCAGCACGTTGACAACGGCAAAGTTCCATAGGATGCACAAGTTCATTGTTAAGAGATTAAGCACCGCGTTTACAGCAAACGCAAACGGAAGAAATTACCATAATATCAGTTCCCGTCGTTTTTCACGTTTGTCGTTTACAATGCGAGGGAAGCTCACGTTTGTAAACAACATGGATATTTACTTTGAGCCCAATTTTTCAGCCCAAGGCTCTGTTGTTTTATATTCCATGTTAATTAACTCATAAGGTGGAAATTAACTCGCAAATAGAACGAAAAAGTAAAACAGAAGCGCCGTGATGGTAATATTATTACTTTGAAAGGCTGTCGCATTTTCACGAAACAAGTCTCTAAGACGGCTTTTATTCTTAACAAACCAAACTTAACCTGTAACGTAATCATAAGTAATATAAGAGCTCGTTGAGACTTCGATCCAGCTCGAAATGAAATTGGATCTGCTCCGTCTCTGCTCTCTCTCCCAGACAACCAAGTGTGTCAACCAAGTGAGTTGACCTTCATCTGTACCCTTGTGTACCCCTGTAAAGAGGTATCCTTTCAGCTTCACCCTGGCTCCTCGCTCGTTCTTTCTTAACTAAATCACCCCTGGCATGGTGGCGCCAAGGGTGCTGAGGCGTCTAATTCTTTTTTCAATTCTCTATGCAGATTTACAAAAAAGGCCTCACCAAGATGTTTGAAGAAATGGTGAGTGAGTTAATCCTAGCTTGAAATATCATACTCCTAATTTACTTGCACACGTTTCTTATGATACTAATTCTCAGAATTCGTTGTTTCATTGGGAAACCTTCTACAGTCGAACCTTCATGTGTGATCATCTCTCGTAAGCGACTACCTCTTCTAAGCGATCACCTCTCCTAAGCGACAACCTCTCCTAAGCGACCACCTGTCCAAAGCGACCACAGGGAGCAGAGGAGCCAAAATTGACCTAATACGCGTTCGATCTTTGAGCTTTATACACGCGCTGTGTCTTGAGTTATTCGATCTGTTGTTTTCGAGTTTTTGCCCCAGTGGGACCCCAAGCGTAATCGGCGCTTTCCGGAAAGCGTATTATAGCTTTCCGAGCGAGGCACGAAGTGCCGAGAAGAAAAAGAGACAAGGGAAGAAACATAGTACCACGTGATTCGTTGGATGTGGACCGCAACATACTGGTGACGGAAGTAAAAACTCCGAAAGTGACATGCCGTCAATAAAACGGAAGTTACGCCAACTGTTACTTATTCAAAATTCAAAACAACACGGCAGCTGATCGGAGCGGAGGGAGGTTTAAAATGAAACGCGTTGCGAATGAGGAAAATCTTTTAATGTGGTCTACCGATGGTCTAGTGAAGCTTATTGCATGCGAAGAAACTCAGAACGTATAAAGTGCTAGTCATCAATTCATCTACATGTATAGCTTAGCCAAAACAATCGTCTGGGTTTTAACAGAAGTTTCAATCAGCTTGACATTAAAAGCTTTGACGGACCACAAGAGCATGGACCACAAGAGGCGTGAAAACTTCTCACCTTGCATCAGACATGCCTTGATTCCACAAGGATTCGAATTCCGCCACGTCCTTACATTTTATTGAGCTTGCCTCAGTGTTTCCTTCGCAGACATTTACTATATTCACATTATTCACAATATTCACCTTGCGGACAAAAACAATCACACCGAATGGCACTGATTGAAGATATTCCGGAAAAGATGGCATGTTTTCGTGGAAAAGACGCTAACATGTTCAGATGAATAAACTCATGCCAAAGGCTTCCGGTCATGCGCACACCTCCCGTATGACGTATTTCCGTCACCAGTATGTTGCGGTCCACATCCTACGAAAGTCAACTTTGAACGCCATAAAGAGCGATCACCGAAAGGAGTGTTTAATGGATCTCTTCATCGAAATTGTTAAAAAGCTGTCTAGAGACTGTCCATATAAAGCTATATGCCGAAAATCAGAACTTTTCATTGAATCAAAAGCGAGTAATCGGGGATCAAAAATTAGGTTCAAATCTGTTTCCTCCCTTGTCTCTCTTCTTGCTGCGTAACGATTTTGTGGCGCCAACAGTCAGCAGTCTGCGGTTACCCAACGGAAAGCTCCGATTACGCTTGGGGTCCAGCTGGGGCGAAAAACAGACTCGTAAACAACAGAACGAAGATCGAAGGCGTAAAGGTCAAATTTGGCTCCTCTGCTCCCTGTGAAGCGACCACCTCTCCTAAGCGACCGCCTCTCCTTAGCGGCCACTTTTCTAAAGTACTAAAATTTCTTCCAGTCAAATCACTATAGTCTTAACCTCTCGTAAGCGACCGTGACCACTTTCAACGCCGATTATTTGAATTTTTCTATTGTTTTTAACCTCTGGTAAGCGACCACTCGCACATATTTCGATGTTACTGCAGACGAAAATAGAATTATGTGTAACAGTACAAGTCCATAAAACGAAAATTTTGTCGTTTGCATCAAAACTTCAATATGATACAATATGTTACGATGATACTGTAATAGGTGCTTTGTTCATTGAAATTACTACATGTTCATATGATTCAGAGACAGGTTCATAGAGCAGTTTTCAATTGAGTGTCGAAAGTAATTACACAATTGCTTTGGTTTTGCATTGCTACGCTTTGTGATTGGCTAAAAAATCTCGCGCCACTTTCTCAACCAATCAGAAGTAAAACCAAACCCAATCGTGACTTGCTCGCACGCGTTTTCCCGCGCTTGGCGCCGCCGACATGTAATTGCTTCGATCTCTGATTGGTTCATTGGATTGTTTACGACTGCTGTGATTGGTCAGAGTAATTACTTTGGTTTTGGTTTTACGACACTCAATTGAAAACTGCTCTATGATTCAAAGATGGTCTGACCTCTCGTAAGTGACCACCTTGGCCTTGCATTTTGTGCGGTCGCTTACGGAAGTTCAACTGTATTTTCTCAATTCTCGTAACTTTCATGCTTGATAACGTATTCACATTGTTATGAGAAGTGACACGTTGATCGTTGTTTCTAACAGGAGCAGGATGTGGTTTTCCTGGAAACGTGCAAGCAGTTGAAGAAACAACATCACATGATTCTCGAGTGTGTACCGCTGCCCAGAGAGATTGGGGACATGTCTCCTATTTACTTTAAGGTAGGGCAATTTCTGTAAAGTGAAACCGGAGTGACGTAGTTTGGCGAGCCCCTTGACACTTTTATTGAGCAGTACTTTCTTTTTATTATGCTGTACAAGGTGGTTTTAACTTTTGAGTTTGTGTATGAAATCCTAAAGTGTGACCATTCAAATGAAAGCTACTGAGCAGTACTTTCCTATCTTACTGTTTATTATGCTGTACAAGGTGGTTCTAACTTTTGAGTCTGTAAATGAAATTCTAAAGTGTGACCATTCGAATGAAAGCTACTGAGCAGTACTTTCCCGTGGTGCTGTTTATTATGCTGTACAAGGTGGTTCTAAGTTGAGTCTGTATATGAAATCCTAAAGTGTGACCATTCAAATGAAAGCTACTGAGCAGTACTTTCCTGTGGTGCTGTTTATTATGCTGTACAAGGTGGTTCTAACTTTTGAGTCTATGGATGAAATCCTAAAGTGTG
The DNA here is from genome assembly GCA_024195265.1 of Dendrophyllia cribrosa. Classification (NCBI taxonomy): domain Eukaryota; kingdom Metazoa; phylum Cnidaria; class Anthozoa; order Scleractinia; family Dendrophylliidae; genus Dendrophyllia; species Dendrophyllia cribrosa. The sequence goes on from JAJLRJ010000005.1 coordinate 8,647,263, forward strand.
ACCATTCAAATGAAAGCTACTGAGCAGAACTTTCCTGTGGTGCTGTTTATTATGCTGTACAAGGTGGTTCCAACTTTGAGATTGTAAATAGAATCGAGTTAACCCGGATTCTGTAGCATAAAGCAACTAGGAATATTGCTATTCCCCCCTGGATGGGATGTTAGTCCATCACAGGGTTACCCCCAGCATTGTCGCCGGTACCCATTTTTACACCTGGGTGGAGACAGACAACGTGGAGTAAAGTTTGTTGTGTACGGAAACAACACGACGGCGGAGACCAGGCTCGAACCACCGACCTACAGATCTGAAAACCAACGTGTAACACTCCTCTTATATTTCTCACTAACAGAAAGCTATTTTGGAATCAGACGCCGAATGGTCGCAAAACAAGAAATTGATAGACACGAGAAAGAAAGGACTCCGTGCTTCAGTTCCCAAGGGTCTTCCGTACTTCAGCGTAGAGTTCGGGTTGGACGGGGGATTTGCGCATGTCATTGAAGAAGAAGAGCTTTTCCCGCATTATTTTGGCAAAGAAATCCTGGGAGGGATGCTCGATCTTGAACCGCGCAGGTGGAGAAAGCCAAGGAGGGAGAACTTTGAGGAACACAAGAAAAAAGTATTACAGTTTGCGGAGTGGTGGGAGCCATTTGATTGGACAAAAAAGATTGAAAGAACAAAGAGCTAGAATGCCCTAACAGACGCAATGGGAGATCTTTAAACAATGTCTTGATCTGCAGGCGTAAAACTCTGACGTCTTTCAGTTTTTTTAAAACCTGAAAGTGTCGCGCGCCTTCCAAAGGATTACATACATGACGTAAACGCCTTTAACTGATGAAAGGATCATACGTGATGTAGCCTCCCGCTCACACGACCTGGGGGAGGAGCGCGTGACGAGCTCAAAGGTCGTCTGCGCGGGAGGCTACGCGTGATGCGACACGTGTTAAACCTAAAAAAAGAATTATGTGCGTGATGTGGTGAATTTTTAACCTATCTTACGCAGTATTGCGTGCGTGCTATGCCTATGTTAAACCTCGACATTCTGTGTGTGTGTGACATAAGGTTGACGTGCGTGACACGTGTAAAATTTGGGGAGGGGGACGGGGGGGTGGTGGCTGGTGGGGTGAACACGTAAGTAACATGATATGTTTTATTTACCTAGATTGCTTTTTTTTGCGAATACAGTTGAAGCTCTCGTAAGCCGGGATTTAAAAAGTTGGTCGTATCTAGAACTGGTCGTTTTCTAGAGCTTTAAGAGCCAATGTCTGAAATTTTCGAAAATCGGGCGTCACTCACAAAATTTCGGATTTCTTCATATTTTGCCCAAATAATCTCTATAGTAAAGTATTTTAAAAAATAACTTAAAAAATTGTAACGGCGTTTTATTTTTTTCGAAAACGGGCAAAGTTTAAAAAACGGCAAATCGGCGGCCTTTCAGTTGTGGAACTGGCGAAAAATTACACATTTTCATCTCGCTCGTACAGAAAAACGCGATGCCATACATAAATAAAATGTGGCCACAACATAAACACGCTCTTGTTCTTCACACTACTGTTATTTACTTTGGATTAGCAGTTGAAATAAGAATATTTCGGCCGTTAGAAGAAACATGATTTCTTCCATTTTAAAAATTAGCAAATTTGAACCAATTTCAACGCCGTGGAAACCCAATTGGTACGTTGAGTTTGAAAACAAAATTAAGACGGTCTTGAAGCACAACTTCTGTTGTTTACTGTGGTGAAATATTTCTGGCGGCACTTTAAAAGTGCCCCGTCGAGAGACCAAAATGTGAAGGGTAGTTTGACACCAGGAGAACTTGTGACACGAACCTGAGCGCCGCCACTACGCATCAAATGTTTATCGTTAAAAATAGTTCCTTTGAGATAGAGCCTTTTTCAGAATCGTAAAGACTTCAGAAGAACTTTATCTATCCTTTGCTAACTTAAAATGATATCTTTTAAGCAGTTTGTTGGGATACGGAGTAGAGACACGAACATCGATCATGTTGTGCGACCTTACAAATAACAGCGATCAACACTTACCCGCTTTAAACTGACCCGAACCTTGAATTGCGTTTATAATAAAGACAATCCTGCACTCCGATCCATTATATTGCTGTGTTTGGAATATCTGAGCCTTGTAGATCATATCATAGCGTTATTTACTCCAAATTTGTTAAAACAACAGTCGCTATATGACAGTTCGGAAGTTTCCCACAATGTGTTGCAAAGAGATTGCGTGACGCGTAGCACACTGGAATTTGCTGCGTGCTTATGGTATCGGTCAAGGAAAGAACATTAATTGCCGTGGAAAAGTCACAGGAGTAACGTCCGTTTTTGGAAATGTATAAATGTATAAAGTCTGTTTCCTTCGTTTTGGTACAATTTTAATTAATGTTCAAATCGTCTTTCAGGTAAATTTGGTAGATAAATATACAAGTCATTTATGGGGGGGGGGGGGGGTCACCCTTTCACTACGCCCCTTGCCGGCTCTTTTGCGATAACACACCGCCTTTATTCTGCTACGAAGTTATGTTTTCAATACTCTTATAAACTAATTTATTTCGATTTTGAGGTGTCAATTGCAATACTGCATTATATTGACGGCTAGTTGGGAGAAAATATATTCCGTATTGGGCGGAGTCGCGAAGCGGCGGAGCCCCGGGGACGGAGCCCAGTACGGAATATATTTTCTTCCAACGCCGTCAATATAATGCAGTATTAACGCGCGCCTTAAAATCGAAATTAGTTTTGTCTAGGTTTTTGAGACGTCAATACGACTTTATATTGACGTCTCAAAAGCAAGCAAAAGTATCTGAGAATAGTGATACTATTACATATGTGAGCTACAGCTGGCTGTCAGTTCTGTTTTCGGCTGGTGGGTTTAAAGCTGTTTCTGTCACATCTCCACCGCAAGTTACAGTCTCAACAGCCACGTCCGATGACAAGGAAAACAGTCCTGAACGTCCAACATCCAATGTATTTTGATACCCACAGGAAGGCTGCATCCCGGGGAGGTGGGGGAGGGGGGTACTTCCCAAAAATACCTATACGGGTATGTGCCGCCTAACGGGGTCGTAATTTTGGGACTCCTGGTCTAGAACGAACGGGTATCCATTTTAGAGACATTTCCTAGAACGAGGTATAATATTTCGAACGCACGAAAGCTTCATAAGATGGTGAATAAAGAAATTGTAGATCGTGACTTTATCGTCTTTATCTTCTGTTTGAAATCAAAGCAATTATGTTGCTGATTTGTGTGGAAGCAGAATTGTCGTATTTTGATGTATAAGTCGAACAAACAAAGAAATAACTTTTTTAAAAAATGGGCTATTGAAAGTTACGCAATTTCTACGAAATCTAAATTAAATACTGGGCAGGATATTCCAGAAGTGGTGTTGACCTTGGGATTGTCTAGTTACACGCCCATTTGTACTCCTAACCAGAATCTGACTTTCAACGTCCACAAGGCCGTGGACAATCAGGGATAGGCGGCTGACAGCCCAGCGAGCTTCGAGGCTCTGCCATCCGAGATCGCATATCATTTTCTGTATCATTTTTCTAGAATCAGAGTGTTAAAAATTGACTTATTTTTAGAATGGGGTAACATTTTGAGTGCAAATTCTTTCTAAAACGGGGTCTGATTTGAAGACCCGGGCGGCACATACCCAGCCAAGACATATCCGAGTACCCCCCTAGCCTGCGAGCAAGCTCTCGGGGTCGGGACCGGGTTCGCGGTTTGGGAGGGGAGGAGGCCCCCCGAACCCCTTCCTCCCAACCCCTAAGAATGAGAGCCTTGCTCGCAGGCTAGTACCTCCCGGGGGCTGCATCAAAGTGTTTCAACGGCCGTCCGACCTGTAACGCCATCTGTCATTAGAAGCCTGCTCCAGGTCACCGGAGAGGCACACCCTAATGGACCTGGCCAAACAACAGTACGCCACCCTCCTCAGCGAAAGCGTTGCACTTCTTCCTTTCTTTCAAGCTCAGTTAGCAGCTCAAACAAAGGCCAAAGCCTCAAGGCGGGCTGGGCGCTAAAGGAAATGGAACAGCCCTTGCTACCAATTCAATGAAAAGCAGAAAGCCTACCTGGAAGCTAAATTTACTATTGGTCAATCCACAGACAGGAAGATCGACCCGGATGTAGTTACAAAAGAAATGCGTCGTGCCCGTGCCCGGCAGTGAAGAAAAAAGCGCCATCGATGGCCCTCCTTGAAGATTTTGAGGATAGTTGCCCTTGTAAAGCTAGAAAATGAAGGGCCAATGTAATGCAAGATTGCTAACCACTTTTACAGTTTTATTTTCTCTTGTAAGAAGATTGAAGAAGCCTTGTGTGATGCATGATTTGTTTTCCGCCTTGAGGCTGTGCAAGAATTTTTTTCTAGATTATTCCATACTTTTCTTTCTCTCGCAGTGAACGATTTTTTTCTCTACTTTTGCTGTGCAGGAATTTATTTACAACAATGGAGTGCATGATTGGCTTTATCATAAACGCAATTCAAGGTTCGGGTTAGTTAAATTTTCTGATGAACTATTAACGGAAAGCGGGTGCAATAGTGGCTAAAAAGAAAAAAATATCTTTGAATTTCACTTTTGTTTTCGAAAATATCTTGTATTGAATGATGTAAAAAGCACTTTCGAGCCTCCCGACGTCAAAAATCAATATAGAAGGCATGCACTCGGACCCCACTAGAGCCTCAAGTTCTACAACTAAAGGACCCCCAGCCCACTTTATAAAGTCCCATTTACACGAGCAATTTTTCCTTGACAAGTTTTCCTTGACAAAGAAAAATTGCTCGTGTAGATGGAGAATAGTGGACAATTTTTCCTTGTCAAGGAAAAGCTGGCATGCTAGCTTTTCCTTGACAACGGAAAATTGTAAAGGAAAACTTGTTAATCATCTACACAAGCAATAAAAATTGGCAAGTAAACTTGTCAAGGAAAAATTGCTCGTGTAAATGGGGCTTAAATGACACTGACCTGAAACCTTTTCCACGGCAATGTTCTTTCCGTGACCGATACCATAAGCACGCAACAAATTCCAGCGTGCTACGCGTCACGCAATCTCTTTGCAACACATTGTGGGAAACTTCCGAACTGAAACTTCCGACTGTTGTTTTAACAAATTTGGAGTAAATAACGCTATAATATGATCTCAGCAATATAATGGATCGGAGTTCAGGATTGTCTTTATTATAAACGCAATTCAAGGTTCGGGTCAGTTTAATTTTCTGATGAAAAAGCGGGTAAGTGTTGATCGCTGTTATTTGTAAGGTCGCACAACATGATGTTCGTGTCTCTACTCCGTATCCCAACAAACTGCTTAAAAGATATCATTTTAAGTTAGCAAAGGATAGATGAAGTTCTTCTGAAGTCTTTACGATTCTGAAAAAGGCTCTATCTCAGGAACTATTTTTAGCGATAAACATTTTGTGCGTAATGTCGGCGCTCAGATTCGTGTCACAAGTTCTCCTAGTGTCAAACTACCCTTCACATTTTGGTCTCTCGACGGGGCACTTTTAAAGTGCCGCCAGAAATATTTCACCACAGTAAACAGCAGAAGTTGTGCTTCAAGACTGTCTTAATTTTGTTTTCAAACTCAACGTACCAATTGGGTTTCCACGGCGTTGAAATTGGTTCAAATTTGCTAATTTTTAAAATGGAAGAAATCATGTTTCTTCTAACGGCCGAAATATTCTTATTTCAACTGCTAATCCAAAGTAAATAACAGTAGTGTGAAGAACAAGAGCGTGTTTATGTTGTGGCCACATTTTATTTATGTATGGCATCGCGTTTTTCTGTACGAGCGAGATGAAAATGTGTAATTTTTCGCCAGTTTCACAACTGAAAGGCCGCCAATTTGCCGTTTTTCAAACTTTGCCCGTTTTCGAAAAAAATAAAACGCCGTTACAATTTTTAATGTTATTTTTGTAAATACTTCACTATAGAGATTATTTGGGCAAAATATGAAGAAATCCGAAATTTTATGAGTGACGCCCGATTTTCGAAAATTTCAGACATTGGCTCTTAAGAGGAGCTGGTGGCAAGAAAAGCCTTAACTATAGGTTGCAGGAGAACACAAGTGCCGTTTTTGCGAGCATTTCGGATTACAGTCGTACCTCTTTGATACAGACACCAAGGGCACATAGTTGAGTGTCAGTATTGTCGAGGTATCTTTTATAGAGCGGTTTTCAATTGAGTGTCGAAAGTAATTACACAATTGCTTTGGTTTTGCATTGCTACGCTTTGTGATTGGCTAAAAAATCTCGCGCCACTTTCTCGACCAATCAGAAGTAAACCCAAAATCAATCGTGACTTGCTCGCACGCGTTTTCCCGCGATTGGCGCCGCCGACATGTAATTGCTTCGAGCTCTGATTGGTTCATTGGATTGTTTACGACTGTTGTGATTGGTCAGAGTAATTACTTTGGTTTTGGTTTTACGATACTTAATTGAAAACTGCTCTAAACTTTAAGATAGTAAAACCGCTCTCACAAGCTATAAACGGACATTGTCTCGCCCGAATAACGAAATTATGTTTACTTCATTTCCGTGTTATATCGCCAAATGCCACTAAATATATAATTTTATTGAAAAAAGAGATTCAATAGAGCAAAACATAAGCAGTTGTTTGGAGAAAAAGTACAGGGTTACAAGGATTGAAGTGGATTACAGTTCATCAATTTTGATTTCGTGACAGGCGGTCAAGAAATCAAAATTGCCGTTGTGGTTCATCACTTTTGGCGATTTTTGGTTCATATTTCAAGATAATAAAGCAAGCTTAAAGCAAGCCCCTGACCATGATATTTCAGCTGGGACAATGTCTCTTTAAACAAACACTTAAAATTAACCCTTTCACTTCCAGAGTCAATTATGGAGACATGTAGTGTAGTTCTAACTTTTTGAGTCTGTTGATGAAATCCTATGGTGTGACCATTCAAATGAAACCTCTTCAGCAGTACTTTTGCATGGTACCATTTGTTTTCCAATATTTTACAAAATGAAATTTGGGATTTTTCTTTAATTTTGATGTTTGGCACTCTTGGGAGTTAAAGGGTTAAATGTATAACCGAAGCAGCCAAAAAAGCACAGTTCACCTCAAAAACAGAGGAATTTAAGCCTTTGATTTAAGAAAAAGGGGCTTCGTGAAGAAGAACTTTTGATGCTTTTGAAGTATTTATTTCTGATGTTTGAATGCTCGGCCTAACTAGCCCTTGTGTAATAAACAGTGACCGAGTATAAATAAAGAAAAATTATTTCATTTTGATTTTTACTTTGGTTTTGATTTTACGACACTCAAAAACCGCTTTTTAAAATAGAGGTAATGACAGTTGCCAAAGTAACCCGATTTTTGCTCCTTTATTAGCTCCCGTATTGTATGGAAACAAAACAAATACAGTGTTATATTTCCCTATGGTTGATTACTACTAAACTGACAATGGATAGTTACTGACTGATCGGTCGAGTGATCAATGGCTGAGCTGAGTGAAGCTACTTTAAAGCTATTTGGAGGAAGGCAGAGAACACAAAGCAGGCAAAACTACAGAAGCTGCCTTATTTGAATTTTGTTTAAAACGCGTCAATACTGGGGAAACGCAATTCAATTCATGGGCTACGTTAGTGGTGCAGTTCCCCTCACGAATAAACACGCTGCACAGTTGAAATGCGTTGAAGCCTCCGTGCTTCTGTAACTCTTCTCTGAATCGTCTGCCACATTCGCCGTACACTTTAAAGGCGCAGCCGCGGTACGCTTCTTTATCCTCTGTTGAGTTACACAAAAGCAATAAATCAACATAGGCTTCTTAGGGCCTGGTCGCACTACAGTCAAAACCAAAAATCCGCCCGTGCAAAAATCGAGGAAAACAAAAGAAACCGCTCCGGTGGAACACGCTTTTTTTGTTTTTATGTCATTTTGCATGGGCTAATTTTTGTTTTTGACTGTAGTGCGACCAGGCCCTTATTTACCGCGGTCAAACGAGAAAATTTTGCAAAAGTTAAGCAAAGTACTTAAAAGTTAAATGAAGGTTCTCATTTTCACTGTTTAAAGTTTAATATATTGCCAATACACTGTCAATTTACCAAACCGTTTGAAACTGTTTACCAAAAAAGTTCTAAGCGTTTAAAAACTGTGAACTGCAGAATAGCCCAATTTCGATATATTAAAATTCAACTTGAAACAAAAGACATGCTATCATGCTATCATTCCCCTGAGCCTCGTATATATCGTATATATCGAAATTAGGCTATTGTCGGCGCCATTTGCCAACATAATTTTGATCAGGCGCAAAGTTTTGGTCAGTTTTCAACGGAAAAAAGCTCATTATTTTGAGAAAAATTAAAAGATAGTAACATCAACTGTTTTTTTATACATCTTTGCCCATATTTCCATTTAATATTAAATAAAATCCCACTAAATAAAACGAAAAAAGCCTCGGACGTTTGACCGCGGTGGAGTAGAAGCTAGTTATGTGTAGAACGTTTATAGACACTTTTAATAAATACCACGATGCAACATTTTCCGCTAATGACGTCAAACATATTCTTTTGAATTCTCTTGCAATTCAAAAGAATACATTTGACATCGATAGCGGAATGTGATGCATTCTGCTATTTATTAAAAGGGTCAAAACTAACAAAGATTCGGTTTTTGTTAATTTTTAAAGCTGAGGAATGATACGGAATAATAATAATATTTAACCAGGGAGCCCACTCGCCTTGGCGGTTTTCAGTGGGGCCCTGCACATAAACGTGATCAACAACATTTGTTGCCCAACAAATGTTGAACGATGTTGCAACCTCTTGAATGAGTAGAAAACAGGAGCCCATTACCCGGAGCGTGCAACTACCATAAACTCGTGCAACGGCGTTTTTACAAGTAGGTTTATTTTTAGATAAGCCTTTCCCGCGAATTGGTTTCGGAAAGCCAATCACAAGCAATTACAACATAGGCACGCATTGCGTGCATGAGCTATTTTGAAAATTACCTAAATGATATGAAATGGTGAAAGTAACAAAACAGCGGAAGTTAACTCGCACAAATAACCGCTTGCAGATATACGTTTTTCAAATCCTCCGGCCCGCCCACTACCAAAAAAAATACCGAGATAACCAACTGGGTCCCGTTTATCGTTTCTCGGCTAGCTTTTTTTCACGGGATTTCCGGAGTTATTTTTTGACGAAACTACGGCCCCAGTGAAATGAGCAACTTGTTTCAGTAATGAGTGTATTAAATTAAATGTCAACCAGAAAAGTCCTGCACATAAATTTGATGCATCCAAATTGAAGGCTTATTATTTCCTGGAAATTTGTATCTAGTCTTTTTTTAAAGGTTTCTTTTATTATTCACAAAAGACACGTGGAAAAGGTTCCTTTGGCCTGGAAGACGCAAACTAATTAAATTAAATTGTTTTCAACTCCAAACCACAAGCTAATTAAATTAGTGACACGAAAATTCTTCGAACCACCTGTTTCTGTAATGTCAACCAGAAAAGTCTTTCACAGAAACTAAACGCATGAAAAATGAATATAAGTAGTCTCCTAGTAAATTGGAACTAATATTATTTAAACAACTGTTTTTATTCTCCACAAAAAAGTCGTGCAAATAGAAACAGAACTAATTAGATTAAATTGTTTTCGACTCAAAACCACAAGCTAATTGAATTACTTACACGAACATTGTTGAGGTTAACATTTGGAACCAAACACCTTTTCCTGTAATGTCGACCAGCAGAAACTTAGGCCCGGTTCAGACGCCGAACTTTTCATGAGCCGAACCTAATACCGTGAATTAAGTACATGAAAAGTTCGGCGTCTGAATCAATTAAGAACGGCTATTTGAATTTGGAACGGCTCAGCCGTTCTTTCCGCCTGGCTTAGCCGGGAATTTCGGCTTTGGAACGGCTTTGATTCAGACGCCGAACTTTTCATGAGCCGAACCTAAATTATTATAACGACTGGTGCGTGTTCTGACATCTTTGCCTGAAAATCGCTGACCTTTCGATTTGTTTCTCTTCAAACTGAATTAAGTTCGGCTAATTAGGTTCGGCGTCTGAATCAACAGGCGTACTTTTGTTTGAGCTATTTTGAAAAAAATAGCTCATTAGCAGGCGCAAAGGTTGGTTTGTGATGTTAGTATGTTTGTTAGTTTGTTTGTTTGTTTGTATGTATGTCTTGGGTTATGTCACACCAATCAGATTGCCTCTAGTATGTACACCGTGTACTATGTCAGCCAATCAAATTTTCGCTTCTAAAATGGTATTACTGAAGGTCAAAGAAGGGCACTTGACATGAATTGAAAATCAGCCATCTTGAATCTCCGCGATTGTTGCCGCAAACACTAAAAGTGTAAAGTTTTGAAAATTTGTTGCTGGGGAACTGTTTTCTAATCCCGACTGGCTTGCTAACCTGGCAATATCAAGGACATTTATTCGGAAATACCGCCTATAATGTGCCCTATGCATGAATGGTAGAATGGTCTGCGGGGGATGAGACGTCCAAAAAATGTGGACTGCGGTTACGTTCATAGGTGAGCTTATACTGAAGTATGAGTATAGTTTTATTGCAAAAACGGCAAGCCGCTTTCAAATAATATGATGCGGAACATGAATTGTATGTTTCAAGCCTGGGTTTCAAGAGGTTACTATTTAAAATTGGATTTTTTTGGTCAGACACGCTGTCTGCACGTGAAAATGTTGAACTTTGTCCTTATAGAAACTTGTCCGTGATGCATGGAGTTCAACAGAGAAAATGTAATGCAATTAATCTACAATTTACAGTATGTAAAACGTTTATCTTTCTTTGAATTAATGTGAGCTGATGTGTAGGTTATTAATTGTATGCCTCAAGCGATTACTATAAGCGAGAAGCGACTGTATTTTGTATGAGCAGTCACGTTGTGTGCACGTGCAAATATTGAACTTTGTCCTTATAGAAACTGGTACGTGATGAAATTCAACATGTTTTCGAAAAAACGTAATGTAATTAATTTATATGGTGCGTTAAAAAACGCCTGTTTAAAAAATATTAGTTGCAATTTACTAGGAAACAAGCAAAATTCGAAAACAATTTAATCTAATTAGTTCTGTTTCTATTTGCACGACTTTTTTGTGGAGAATAAAAACAGTTGTTTAAATAATATTAGTTCCAATTTACTAGGAGACTACTTATATTCATTTTTCATGCGTTTAGTTTCTGTGAAATACTTTTCTGGTTGACATTACAGAAACAGGTGGTTCAAAGAATTTTCGTGTCACTAATTTAATTAGCTTGTGGTTTGGAGTTGAAAACAATTTAATTTAATTAGTTTGCGTCTTCCAGGCCAAAGGAACCTTTTCCACGTGTCTTTTGTGAATAATAAAAGAAACCTTTAAAAAAAGACTAGATACAAATTTCCAGAAAATAATAAGCCTTCAATTTGGATGCATCAAATTTATGTGCAGGACTTTTCTGGTTGACATTTAATTTAATACACTCATTACTGAAACAAGTTGCTCATTTCACTGGGACCGTAGTTTCGTCAAAAAATAACTCCGGAAATCCCGTGAAAAAAAGCTAGCCGAGAAACGAGAAACGGGACCCAGTTGGTTATCTCGGTATTTTTTTTGGTAGTGGGCGGGCCGGAGGATTTGAAAAACGTATATCTGCAAGCGGTTATTTGTGCGAGTTAACTTCCGCTGTTTTGTTACTTTCACCATTTCTATCATTAAGATAATTTTCAAAATAGCTCATGCACGCAATGCGTGCCTATGTTTAATTTGGGTCAGTCCAAATTCGAATTAAGTTCGGCTCATGAAAAGTTCGGCGTCTGAACCGGGCCTTAGCGCATCCAAAATGAATTTTGCTTGTTTCCTAGTAAATTGCAACTAATATTTTTTAAACAGGCGTTTTTTAACGCACCATATAAATTAATTACATTACGTTTTCTCGAAAACATGTTGAATTTCATCACGTACCAGTTTCTATAAGGACAAAGTTCAATATTTGCACGTGCACACAACGTGACTGCTCATACAAAATACAGTCGCTTCTCGCTTATAGTAATCGCTTGAGGCATACAATTAATAACCTACACATCAGCTCACATTAATTCAAAGAAAGATAAACGTTTTACATACTGTAAATTGTAGATTAATTGCATTACATTTTCTCTGTTGAACTCCATGCATCACGGACAAGTTTCTATAAGGACAAAGTTCAACATTTTCACGTGCAGACAGCGTGTCTGACAAAAAAATCCAATTTTAAATAGTAATCTCTTGAAACCCAGGCTTGAAACATACAATTCATGTTCCGCATCATATTATTTGAAATCGGCTTGCCGTTTTTGCAATAAAACTATACTCATACTTCAGTATAAGCTCACCTATGAACGTAACCGCAGTCCACATTTTTTGGACGTCTCATCCCCCGCAGACCATTCTACCATTCATGCATAGTGCACATTATAGGCGGTATTTCCGAATAAATGTCCTTGATATTGCCAGGTTAGCAAGCCAGTCGGGATTAGAGAACAGTTCCCAAGCAACAAATTTTCAAAACTTTACACTTTTAGTGTTTGCGGCAACAATCGCGGAGATTCAAGATGGCTGATTTTCAATTCATGTCAAGTGCCCTTCTTTGACCTTCAGTAATACCATTTTAGAAGCGAAAATTTGATTGGCTGACATAGTACACGATGTACATGTACATACTAGAGGCAATCTGATTGGTGTGACATAACCCAAGACATACATACAAACAAACAAACAAACAAACTAACAAACATACTAACATCACAAACCAACCTTTGCGCCTGCTAATGAGCTATTTTTTTCAAAATAGCTCAAATAATTAATAACTATTCACATGTTCACATTCCCGTGTGGCGAATGTCTGATTTCCAGTCGCTATGTGAATATGTGAATGTTATTAATTATGCAATTGCTTGTGATTGGTTTTCCGAAACCAATTCACGGGAAAGGCTTATCTGAAAATAAACCTACTTGTAAAAACGCCGTTTCACAGGCGCAGTATGGAAGTTGCACGCTCCGAAATTATGGGCTCCTGGTAGAAAACGCATTCAACATTTTAAAAAGGATTGACTGAGATCGTTCACCAAGTTGCAACTTGATGAATGGAATAGAACCTTCTCTATTTCGTGCAACAACGTTCAACATGTTGAATGGCCTATTTTAACATGGCACGATACACGCGCAATAAAATCCCATACAAATCCTTATATTTTTGACGTTGAGGACTACTGTTGTGAGCCTGGGCTCCCTGCGGTTCTCGCGGACCAATACCATCGTATTTTAATGCAAACTAATAGGAAGTATCAATGCATTTTACTGATGCAGCAATTTTTAACAGCGTGTCCAAAGTAAAACACGTTTGCTTTGATTTGCTATGGCAGTAAGCCTTTTAATTTGTTGGCTCAGCTAGTTGTTTAAAACAGAACTAAACAGCGGCAAACTGCCACCACAACTGGCACTACTCAATCAATTAGAAGTACAAAAGCCAAAGGCAATCATGACTAGATTGCATATGTTTTCCCGCGCTTGGTGCTGTTACGTGAATTTGCTTCGCGATTTCTGATTAATTCTTTTTATTAAATTGTCTGCCTCTGTTGTGATTACCCAGGGCGGTTATGACACTAATTTGAAAATCGCTCTATACCATTCATTCTGTACTTACCCATGTCCTTCATCTCCTCGACTTCCCTCAGTCCCTTGACATTTTCTGAAAGGAAAAACTCGAATAATTAACAACTATTCACCGAAGTGGAGGTGGGTAGTGGTGGATATTTACCGAGCCGCGAAAGTTTTAGTATATACTGAAACAGTGAGATAATATAACGAAAATGATGCTTTTTAACTCATTTATTCCTGTCAACGATTACAATTTTCGCGCGCAAATTGCTGGGAGGTGAATAGCACTTGCTATTCCGAGTTTCAGTAGCCAATCAGAGCGCGCCAACAATGCTATCCACTGTTTCAGTATGTACTAAAAGCAGTTAGCTACAAGTATTTTAAAACAAGTCTGATTTCCAGCCGACACACATTGTATCGCTAAAGCAAATCGTAGCTTTGCAGCGGGGGCGATGAACGGAACGGATCGATTTTTATCGGATTTCCATTCCAGCTAGCATGAAAATTCAAACATTTTTGATTTCCTAAATCTGAAACTGGATTGTTTAAAAGAAACGCTACCCAAGAGACCTTCGAGTTCAATCGTTCACATGAAAGAGTACCGTAATAACTGAGATATGAACCAACTTAGATCTAATACAATAGTATACTTTTGACGCGTTATGGTAGTGCAATTTAATTAAAAAAGGCACGTGACTCGTAAATGTTTCGCTGAACAGCGAATAGGTAATGAATATAAAGACTTGGAGCGCACAGTGCGAGTTTTTCCGGGCTAATTGCGTCGACGAAGGAGACGCTTCCTAATCTTGTCGGCTAGGCGGAACGAATCGAGAAAAGTGTCGGTACCAAATCGGCGCCATCTTGAAACGTCACAACAGTATCCAGCATTCTTAGCGCGTCGTCTAGGCTAAGCGGAACGAATCGAGAAAAGTGTCGGTACCAAATCGGCGCCATCTTGAAACGTCACAATAGTTTCCAGCACTCCCAGCGCGTGGAAATCAGGCATCATCCTGGGGAGCTGGGGTTCCGAAATGTCACATGTGAATAATCTATTTGTCTTGATTTAGTTTCGGATATTTTCCCGATTTTGGAATTGTACGGCTCAATATTTCAATGCCTACTAAAAGTACGCAGTGGAAAAATTGGACGAAGGTTCTTCTCCGGACCAAGTAAGTTGTTGGGTCTCTTTGGAAGTTACAGATTTTTCTCGCTACCGTTCTGGTATGTTTTGAATGTTGTATCTTGATTTTGCTGTGGCTCTCTGCCTGATTTGGGAAGCTTTCACCTAAATACCGACGTCGTTCTTCGCGATGTTCTACGGTACGGTGCAATTCGCTTATGTCTTGTAGCAATAATTCACTGACCGGCGGCGCCAGGCGAACGTAGATTAACTTTACAGTGCTCGAAATTGCGCCTGTATCGGGCGCATTTGCGACTAAAGATTTCGCAATTTTGTGACTAAAATTTGTCTAGCTAATAAAGGAATTATATTCAACAGTCTTGTGTCTTACTTGCAACTGGTAGTTGTAATTTTATCCGAAAAATCCTGCGAAATTCACGTTGAATGTTGTGTGACTTAATCGTCGGTGTCCAAGAAGTTTATCACGGGAGCACTTTTTCAGGCTTTTCTCAGAAATTTCTCATTTCCGGTTCCGGTATTAGTACATGTACTGAGGAGTATGATTTCAGAATCGGAGAAATAACCGAAATGAAATCAAGACAAATATACCATTTATATGTCGTAAAAATCTGAGACCTTTCGGAGTACACAGCACGGCAGGATTTTGCCCGATCCCACGGCGATATTCTGAATTTGTTTGATGTCGGCCCGACGTTTATCTCGCGACAAATCCCTTTTAAACAGTGGCTGAATTAATTCATGAAACTAAGGTACTAGGTCAAGACGAGGTGCCACGGGATAAGGAGACGCACTATAATCTATGATTACTACTAGTATATAATCTAAATGATGTCATCGTCATGTAACTGTCATGAGGTGTATTCTAAACGCGCGGTTACAAAGGATTTAATAATACTGATAATTTTAATAATAATAATAATTTTAATAATAATAATTCTGGCATTTTCCAAAGGAAATGCCAGAATTAAGACGAACAACGGTTAAACTGTAGCAAACGTCGCGTTTATAAGAATTTTGCCCTCAATCTTTTCCATTTATACTCTTGTAACCACAATTGAACTTATATTAACCATTACTGGATTGATTACAAATCCGGTACATTCATAACAGATCATAACAAAACTGGATTGACTACAAACCCGGTACGGTACCCGGTAACAGATCATAACAAAACTAGACTGACTACAAATCCGATACATACATAAAAGGTTATAACAAAACTGGATTGACTACAAATCCGTACTGCATTCATAACAGATCATAACAAAACTGGATTGACTACAAACCCGGTACATACATAACAGGTCATAACAAGACTGGATTGACTACAAACCCGGTACATACATAACAGATCATAACAAAACTGGATTGACTACAAATCCGATACATACATAACAGATCATAACAAAACTGGATTGACCACAAATCCGGTACATACATAAAAGGTCATAACAAAACTGGATTGACCACAAATCCGGTCCATACATAACAGATCATAACAAAACTGGATTGACTACAAATCCGGTACATACATAACAGATCATAACAAAACTGGATTGACTACAAATCCGGTACATTCGTAATAGATCATAACAAAACTGGATTGACCACAAATCCGGTCCATACATAACAGATCATAACAAAACTGGATTGACTACAAATCCGATACATTCATAACAGATCATAACAAAACTGGATTGACTACAAATCCGGTACATTCATAACAGATCATAACAAAACTGGATTGACTACAAATCCGGTACATTCATAACAGATCATAACAAGACTGGATTGACTACAAATCCGGTACATTCATAACAGATCATAACAAAACTGGATTGACTACAAATCCGGTCCATACATAACAGATCATAACAAAACTGGATTGACTACAAATCCGATACATACATAACAGATCATAACAAAACTGGATTGACTACAAATCCGGTCCATACATAACAGATCATAACAAAACTGGATTGACTACAAATCCGATACATTCATAACAGATCATAACAAAACTGGATTGACCACAAATCCGATACATTCATAACAGATCATAACAAAACTGGATTGACCACAAATCCGGTACATACATAACAGATCATAACAAAACTGGATTGACTACAAATCCGGTCCATACATGACAGGTTATAACCAAAACGGGATTGACTGCAAATCCGGTGCATACCGATAACAGGTTTTAACAAAACTGGATTGACTACAAATTCGGTACATACATAACGTGTCATAACAAATCTTCAGTTACTCTTACCGTTTTTGGCTTCATTCAAGAGTTGATCAAATTTGTTGCGATTGCAGAGTCCAACTCTCTTTGTGAAGACGAGTTGATTAAAAATGAGGAGGCGAAGGGCATTGGTGACTCGTGCATAACACCGACTTTGTGACAGGCATATTGCCAGACCCTAACAGAAGATAACAGATTACCGAGTTACACAGCTTGGTTTGGGAAAATGTGTAGGAACCCAAAGCTTTCAGCTTCCTTTAAACTGTGATTCCGAAATTAACGGCCCCCATTACTTTCAGCGGAATCTGAGCAGCCCTCAGGGATCGCAACATTTAAGTTAACAGCTACTTAACTATTATAGCGCGAAAGCGCGCGTGATATCGCCTACTTAGCCGACGAGGCCGTAGGCCGAGTCGGCTAAAATTAGGCGATATCACGCAAGCTTGAGCGCTATAATAGTTTTATAATTCAACACATTGATAACACAAAGCACAGTTTGAAGAGAAAATATCGCCGACAAGCCTTTTATTTTAAAAAAAGCTTAGTACATAAGCTTATGTTTTAACGCGCGAAACTTGCAACATCACACAGTTCAGAAATGAAAGTGGCGCCTTTGTCAATATTGCGCAAACTTGAACACTATATTAAACTGTTTTATAATTCAACACATTGATAACAAATCACAGTTTCGAGAAAAAAATCATTGAGATATACAACCTTTCATTAAGTACTGAAGGCTAACAACAATATTTTACCTCGCACCATTTCTTAAACAATACGCAGCGAATTCCGAAACTTTTGCCAAGCTAAAATTAATTTAGCGTACACAATCAGTTGAGAGTTTCTACGAAGAGCTTTCGTCTACTCAAAGAACGGGACAGAGTAGTGACTACAAGAATTAAAACACAGTAAAATGGCATAGAATGTCTTAGTTACAAGTGTTTCGTATCTTAAAAAGTTCATCAATTCAGAATCAAAACAAATTGAACAAACACACGGCTACGAACCTAAACATAGCGGCGAAAAGTCGGAAAGAACTGCAGCGTACAAAAATTCACAGCTAAAGGATACAAGAAACGGTTAAAACATCGTACCTGTAGTTGATTTGGCTTTTTATTCTCTTCCATCAGCACCAAATTTTCAAACATCGAAGTACAAGCTGAGTCGATCAATGTTGTTTACAAACTTGCTTGTTTTTTAGCTCCTACAGCCGTAATGACGAGGTTAGAAACTTTTCTGAGAAAGCATCAAGTCTATATCATATTCCAGAGGTGATTACCAAAGGAATTTTACGAAAATTGTGCTCCTTCATTCACTCCTTGTCGAGCGGTTAAACTTTGAACCAGTTTTCATTCAGCTACGCCAAGAAACACTGCGACCGCGACAACGCGAAAATTTCGCGCCTTTTTTGTCCTGACCAATCATGTGAACAATATTTTTTCTCTTTTCTTTTCTTCTCTTTTTTTCTTTCTTTTCCCTTTTTTAACTAATAGTTCACGCACTTTTTCACCCAAAAACACGAAATTGCAGGCAGCAGTCATTTTCACTTTCCTTCAAAATGCCAAATTTACCGCCATCGCTGGTTATACGTCATGTGGACATAACATATATCGATAACTTTTTGACCATATTTGGGCAGTGTATCAATGTGTTGAATTATAATTAAGGATAGCTGTTACGTTCGAACTGCTAAAAACGCTAACAGTCCAATTTATGAATGTAAGTGTTAGAGGTAAAACACTTTCCAAGTATTGTATACTACCGTAATCAACAATTGAAAATAATTGTAAGGCACTGTTGCATAGGGGTGGCTGTTGAGGTAAGATAGTTTATCTTCCAAAGTTCTGCGGCCGATGATCGATAAGTTTGTTGCTTTCAAGAGGATTGTTTATTTACGGAATTGCTTAAAAGATCTTAAAAGACTTAAAAATTAACGTTACTATTGAATAACCGTTATTTTCAGGGGGACAATTATTTTCGGAATTGTAAGCAAAACTGCGGTTTCGTCATAACTTGCCAAAGATGAAAACATACCAAATCAAGTAGGCAAGATGGCGGATCCCGATCTTCCCTCTTCGCTACGGTTTTCGGCAGTGCATCGAAGCCTAGCTTGTAGTTCTCTAGGCAACACTCCATGATTTCTTTGTCGTCACTTTCGCTGCACGTTGTCCCAGGTACAATTAGACAACTACTGTCAGCCAAAAGCAGCGGCAAATAAATAATGCAAATCGCCAAAACAAACAGCAATTCTGGTGAAAGTTTTCCCATGGCTTATTAACCTGAAACACTGAAATATAATAATCAGCTTATTCAGTATGGATTCATATGAATGTGTTTATGCAATATACGGTGATATACGCTGCTTAGTATAAAAAGATAGAAAATAAAGTTTTTAAATCTTGTTTTTCTTTAGTTTTCATATATAGTAGCTAAAATTCTAACTAACAACAACAACAACAACAAACTTGAACCAGGGACATCCAACGAGCGCAGTTCACCGAAGGCTTTAGAAAGTTATGTTTAGGTTTTTTGTTAAACACTTAATAACTGATCCCGAGGTAAACAGTGAATTTTGTTTCCCGAAAATCTCGATCAGTCATTTAGTGTTCTGTTTATATATAGCAACACAAGGCAGTTTGAAAAACGTACAGAGCACTCGAGGTGAACATCAATCGCATCATAAACATACCATCTTTTGTCACGGTCTGATCACGTGCGCTAGAGAGCAACAGTGCACTGTTACCCTCTGACTTTAACAATGTTGCCCGCTCATGGACGTTTGGCGGGAAACAGTTTGTTTGTTAGATGTCATGTGACCATGAATCGACCAATGAACGCGCGCGTTGTTTTGAGAAAAACTCCAGGGCCCGGTTGTTCGAAAGTTAACGCTAATCCTGGATTAAAAGTTAACCGAGGATTTCATATCTCTGTTCAAAAATGTTTTAAAAAGGTCATTTGTAGCTAGCAGTGTGACACAAGTGACACAAGTTAAAGTCGAAACTGTAGGGCATGCAGAACACTTCGGAAAACTTTCAATTGTTGAGTTGTTTAACTGGATTTAAAATTGACTTTAATCCTGAGTTAGCCTAATCGTGATTTGAACAACCCGGCCCAGCTATGAAAAGGCCCGTTTACATGGGCGATTTTTTTGTGCAATTTTTGTTGCGTGCTAGTTGCATCTTCAAATCGCGTGTGTGTCGCGCGATGTCGCAGAGGTTTTGAACATGTTCGAGTGCCGATGCAGCTTGGCGTCGATTTTTGGGAAATCACAGCAAATGTTGCACCCGAATCGCACAGGAAATCGCCGCTAGTTTACACTTGCAACAAAAGTGGCATTGGAGATCGCGATAAAAATCGCATCAAAACGGGCCTTAACAATGCCGTTTGAAGGGATACTTGTTTCGCTTCTAATTTTCGATCTGAAAATTCAATTCATCAGGCCTAAAGTATTAGGAACAAAATATTTTTCTTCGATAAAGTTATCTCAAGACAATATGATTTCTAAGAATTTTTGAATCGCTTGGCGTCGGCTGCATGTATTTGCTTCGAGTTTTGATTGGTTTATTGGATTATCTGCGTCTATGGTGATCGGCTAGAGTAATTACTAATTTGGTTTTGGTTTTACGACACTCAACTGAAAACTGCTCCGAAACACTTTGGGCATTTGAGAACTCGTGAGGAATGTAGACTCAATGTAGAAAGGACAAGCCGCACCCTTGTTCTCAGATGCCTGTCCTGTTTTATCAGTGACAGCTAATCAGTGACAATTTATCATGTGTCTGAACTGGGTCCGCGATGAAAAGAAGCATTCTGATTGGCTCCCTCAGCGGTCCAACTTCTGCTATCAGGGACCGCTAATATAAGGTGGACCACTCACGAACTGAATTGTGTTCTCGACAAAATGTTCAAAAGAAAACTGTTTTGAATGAAATAGAACTTTTACCTGGGTTTATTCCCTACAATATTGACAAAACGTTTGCGAAAATGTTTGTACAAGAAGCTTTCGTTTTTGAAGCGCGCGCTTGCCAATACAGATATGCTCCCGGGGGGGGGGGGGGGGGGGGGGGGGGGGGGGGACTCCCATATGAAAATGACGGGGGTGCTCGTCGTACCTTTTAGGGGTTAAAATTTGTAGATTGGTACCTCTTAGGGTACTAAAATCTAAAATGACCACCGTTAGAATTATCACGGTACCTTTTAGGGTATGAGCCGAAAAATATGACAGAATATGACATGTGTTGTTTTAGAATTGGTACCTCTTAGGGGTAAAAATTCTTTTGAGCCACGCCCATCAAACGAGATTCTGGTACCTTTTAGGGTGTTTTTCGAAAATTTCCGACGAGCACCCCCGTCATTTTTATATGGGAGTCCCCCCCCCCCCCCCCCCCCCGGGGGATATGCTTTGCGAAAGAGTGTCGAAAGTAATTTCGTAATTGCTTTGGTTTGGCTAAAAAATCTTGCGCCACTTTCTCGACCAATCAGAAGTAAAACCAAAACCAATCGTGACTTGCTCGCACGCGTTTTCCCGCGCTTGTCGCCGCCGACATGTAATTGCTTCGAGCTCTGATTGGTTCATTGGATTGTTTACGACTGCTGTGATTGGTCAGAGTAATTACTTTGGTTTCGGTTTTACGACACTCAATTGAAAACTGCTCTAATAGAGCGGTTTTCAATTGAGTGTCGTAAAACCAAAACCAAAATAATCAATGAATAAGCCAATGAACCAATCAGAACTTGAATCAAGCGCCAAGCGCGGGAAAATGCGTGCGAGCATGAAGTTATGATTGGTTTTGGTTTTACTTCTGATTGGTCGCGAGAAAGTGGCGCAATATTTTTTTAGCGAATCACAAAGCGTAGCAATGCAAAACCAAAGCAATCGCGAAATCGCTTTCGACCGCTCCGTCTAATAAAACCTTTATTGAACCAGCTTGTTCAGTGTGTATTGGAAAAATATTGTGCTCTTTCGTTTTTGCAAGTCTGGCAAAGAAAAATGAAAAAATAAACTTGACCAGTATGTTTCCAATCATCGCAGACTTCGACAACATTATGATATAGAGCGGTTTCCATTGAGTGTCGTAAAACTAATTAAAACCAAAATAATTACTCGGACCAACCATGACAGGCGCAAACAATCAATGAAACCAATCAGAACTCGTAACTAGTGCATGTGGGCGGCACCAAGCACGGGAAAATGCGTTGCTGCACAGGCAACGTGCAGGGGAAAACTTCTGATTGGTTGAGAAGGTGGCGCGAGATTTTTTTTAGTCAATCACAAAGCGTAGCTTGCAAAACAAAAGCAATCACTAAACTACTTTGAAAACCGCTCTTTGTAATTCATGTTTTTTTATTCCCAAAGCGTCTTTCACAGTAGCAGTACATAGCATTTAATACCCGAAATTAAATTAAAGGCCCTATCAAGTTTGAACGCCCTCTTAAAAAAAGCGTACGTGCTGAGTTTTGTTTGTATAAATAAACTCACTTTTCAGACGTTCTTCTTGTAATAACAGCGTATCTATGACAACAGTTGCGCGACTTTTTGCAATCGTATTCATATGAGACCGCGGATAAATTCAGCAAAATGCTTTTTTAGATAACCAGAATATAACTTAAAGAGTAGGACATTTATTTCGTAACAACATGTCTCTTGTCACAGCTGAATAAATGTTTTGTTCAAGTGACGTGCCAATATTGCTTGCTTTTGTTGCTGCTAAATGACCTAAATGGTTAATCGTGCTTTTAGTTTGCATGCAAATTCATTAGATTCAAAAAAAAAAAAATGGTAAAAGGCTAACCAAAAGTTTATCCCAAACACACCTGGGTTAGGCAAAGCAAATATTTTCACCATTACACGATAAGGTAAGATTTCCGTACAACCCCATACATTAATTATACATGTATGCGCTATTGTTTTTCTTCAGGCGTTTTATTGTTTTGGCTTTTGTTTTAGTTTTGAGAAAAGTATGCATAACTAATGTATGGGGTTATACGGAAATCTTTCCCACGATAATATCATATAACCATAGATGTCCACTTGGAGAAAATGTAACAGTTATTTCGTAACTAAGCCATTTTACGGACTTACTTTTACTCATTGAGTTTGGCATATAAATCAGTAGTTTAAAAATCACGCAAATCAATGTTCATTGGCAAACAAGTGTATGTAAATCTTGCTTTCTCCCTTTAGCTGCTCGGCAAAACGTCATTTTTTTACTTGCTTTTTATGTGCAGTATTGATCGTGATTAACGATAACTGCTTTCATTTCGTGATTATATTGTCATGTCGTGTCTTCTTTTGGTTTGTTGTTTAATTATGTTAGTAAAAGGACATTCGGGTAATTTTGAACTTCTGTAGGTCCACAGTTTGGTCTCTCTTGCAGTGCGTGACTATCCCTTATCCAAAATCTCAAACTGGCTTCGCTTGCTGCAAACAGTACCCAATATTTTGCACTGTCTGCAGTGTCGGTCTCAAACAAAGTGTGACAAAAAAATAATTTGTCATCTACCCGTTAGAAGTTCGTAACTTTGAATTCATTCTTACCTCCAAGTTCCGCTTTCGCACCGCTCCTCCAAGTTATCAACAATTTAACATTTACTGTCGCAATTTAAATATAAATGATACATTTATAATTCCCCATAAATCGTATTTACTTCTGTCAAAATAGTTAAGAGAAGTTTAATATTCATCGTGGACGCCAGTTTAAATTAACGAATGTGAAGTTTCCATGACAAAAGCTGTTCAAATGGCAGACAGGTTGAATGGTTGCGGTATCAAATCATTTTAACAAAACTACATTGATTTTAAAGCCTGGTTTTCACCAGGGACATAAGCACGTTGACATTAGCATAAGATGACTAATACTCCATTCACACCAACGCTTAAACATTTTTAAATGTTGTTTAGTTTAAAACAGGTTTAGAAAAATATCTCCTAACCTCCCGTAATATTTGGAGTGAAATCTTTACTAAAAGAAACTTTATTGACTTTATTACCATTCCAGGTAGTTTGAGTCATATACATTTAAAAATGTTCAAGATAGAGACTAAAAACCGTGTTAAACTAAACAACATTTAAACATGTTTAACCGTTGGTGTGAATGGGACATAAGATTGATCCTTATCATGACTTATGCTTGCGTCTATGTCGGGCCCGTTTTCACTGGACAGAAGCGCTGTTTTGCTTTCGCTTGTGCTTAATCATATTTATTACGTTAGATGGATTTGCTCTCTTCCAGCTACCATGATTAATCTTGTAATTCTTACAACATGCCACAAAGGGCTATTTTTTCCGCATTGCTTTATCAACTGCAATTGTGTACAAGAATATATCACGTCATCGATTCCCACAAAAATGTTCTTTGTTGTTGTTAAACCGGTTAAGGTGCGTTCGACTAGTCTTATTCCGGAATATGGACACAGAAAATAAACAGAAAAGTCGCACACACAAAAAAATACATTGCTTAAAAAGAGATGTGTAGTTACCACAGGTACAGTCTGTAACCCAAGCTCGCTACTAGAGCCCGCGAGCCATAGTGCAGATGGTGTGCCTCTTAGCTAAATAATTCGGATTCATAGGTTATTAATTAAGACTTTGTATGGGAAATATTATTCGCGCTATTAAAGTTCAAAACGCGCAATAAATTTCACTCCCTTTTTAGCTCACCTTAATGTTTTCATGTCCGTTTACTGCGTTTTAGGCCTCGCCTTTGCGGGAGGCGACGATTCGCATTTCTCTCCGATCGTTGGGGTGGAAAAACATCGCTCTGCGATCATTTTGACTTGGCACGAAAATAGTCCGTTTTCTTATTTGAAAAACCTTGTTAATACGACCACCCCCGTTAAATGGCCCAAAGGTGCCAGTGGTGATTCTGCGGAGTAAGAATGTTTTGTTTTTATTCTGAAATACGGTAAATTAAACCATCCTTAAAATCCAGTGTCAATATTACGGTGGAATATCGTTAATACGACCACTGTTCCAAGTTAAGTTCATTTTATTTACACTTATTGCATTACAGTAAAATATTCCAAAATTAAGATAAAATAAAGAAGAAAGAATTACATAACAAATATGAACTTATCCGAAACTTACAGGATAAGCTCCTGCATTTCAGATAAGGAAGAAGTGTGTAGTGGCCAAAGGAGCGAAAGCTTTCGAGTTGGTCACCACCACAGTGAAATTAGCGACCTTCAGATTTGACTACGAGTACGAAATCGAGTACGACTTTGGAATTTCGAGATAATTGTATCCACCGAACTGTAACTCCTTCCTGTTGCTGACTAACACGTAAATAAACGTTAGGGATAAGATTGGTGTGATAATTAAGTATATGAGGCACACGAATTTGGTTTGAAAACTCGTACTCATACTCAATCTCGTACTCGTAGTCCAATCTGAAGGTCGCTATTATCTAATTGAGGTCGGAAATAAATTTACATAACTATCACAAGGCTCGATATAAGGGTCAACAGGAACAAAATAAAATAAAATGTAAGGTCCGTTTAACGGGGTGGTCGTCGGTATTAACGAGGTTTTTCAAAAAAACAAAATGACTGATTGAGTGCTTTTTCGTGCTCCCACAGAGTGGTAGTAATATATCGAGGTTGTCGTATTAACGGGGTGGATGAATGGCGGGGTTCCACTGCAATAATAAAGTGCAGTTTAATTTTTTTTTCTTATCTGTAGAACGCATTGTACGTGTAATCGAACAACTTCTTACAATCTCATCAGGTGTTCACAGAACAGTTGAGTATTTTTAAAAGAATCTGTTTAACCTTTTGCTGCACCAAGTAAACAACAGTCAATCCAGCTCCATACACAGCAGTCAAAGCGTGCTGCGGTGTATAGCCTGTGCACGGCCTCCACTCCCCTCCCCTCATAAAAACATAGGCACGCATTGCGTGCATGAGCTATTTTGAAAATTACCTAAATGATATGAAATGGTGAAAGTAACAAAACAGCGGAAGTTAACTCGCACAAATAACCGCTTGCAGATATACGTTTTTCAAATCCTCCGGCCCGCCCACTACCAAAAAAATACCGAGATAACCAACTGGGTCCCGTTTCTCGGCTAGCTTTTTTTCACGGGATTTCCGGAGTTATTTTTTGACGAAACTACGGCCCCAGTGAAATGAGCAACTTGTTTCAGTAATGAGTGTATTAAATTAAATGTCAACCAGAAAAGTCCTGCACATAAATTTGATGCATCCAAATTGAAGGCTTATTATTTCCTGGAAATTTGTATCTAGCCTTTTTTTAAAGGTTTCTTTTATTATTCACAAAAGACACGTGGAAAAGGTTCCTTTGGCCTGGAAGACGCAAACTAATTAAATTAAATTGTTTTCAACTCCAAACCACAAGCTAATTAAATTAGTGACACGAAAATTCTTTGAACCACCTGTTTCTGTAATGTCAACCAGAAAAGTCTTTCACAGAAACTAAACGCATGAAAAATGAATATAAGTAGTCTCCTAGTAAATTGGAACTAATATTATTTAAACAACTGTTTTTATTCTCCACAAAAAAGTCGTGCAAATAGAAACAGAACTAATTAGATTAAATTGTTTTCGACTCAAAACCACAAGCTAATTGAATTACTTACACGAACATTGTTGAGGTTAACATTTGGAACCAAACACCTTTTCCTGTAATGTCGACCAGCAGAAACTTAGCGCATCCAAAATGAATTTTGCTTGTTTCCTAGTAAATTGCAACTAATATTTTTTAAACAGGCGTTTTTTAACGCACCATATAAATTAATTACATTACGTTTTCTCGAAAACATGTTGAATTTCATCACGTACCAGTTTCTATAAGGACAAAGTTCAATATTTGCACGTGCACACAACGTGACTGCTAATACAAAATACAGTCGCTTCTCGCTTATAGTAATCGCTTGAGGCATACAATTAATAACCTACACATCAGCTCACATTAATTCAAAGAAAGATAAACGTTTTACATACTGTAAATTGTAGATTAATTGCATTACATTTTCTCTGTTGAACTCCATGCATCACGGACAAGTTTCTTTTAGGACAAAGTTCAACATTTTCACGTGCAGACAGCGTGTCTGACAAAAAAAAATCCAATTTTAAATAGTAATCTCTTGAAACCCAGGCTTGAAACATACAATTCATGTTCCGCATCATATTATTTGAAATCGGCTTGCCGTTTTTGCAATAAAACTATACTCATACTTCAGTATAAGCTCACCTATGAACGTAACCGCAGTCCACATTTTTTGGACGTCTCATCCCCCGCAGACCATTCTACCATTCATGCATAGGGCACATTATAGGCGGTATTTCCGAATAAATGTCCTTGATATTGCCAGGTTAGCAAGCCAGTCGGGATTAGAGAACAGTTCCCAAGCAACAAATTTTCAAAACTTTACACTTTTAGTGTTTGCGGCAACAATCGCGGAGATTCAAGATGGCTGATTTTCAATTCATGTCATGGCCCTTCTTTGACCTTCAGTAATACCATTTTAGAAGCGAAAATTTGATTGGCTGACATAGTACACGGTGTACATACAAGAGGCAATCTGATTGGTGTGACATAACCCAAGACATACATACAAACAAACAAACAAACTAACAAACATACTAACATCACAAACCAACCTTTGCGCCTGCTAATGAGCTATTTTTTTCAAAATAGCTCAAAAAAATCGGAGAAGGGACCCCTCTTCTCCGATTTGGCGAGGTTTGGGGAGGGGGTGGGGGTGAGGTGGGGTGGTTGTACACAGGTTATGCGGCGCATTACAAAACACGGTTTCAATGAGAAATAAAAGTGTCCATTCGTTTTATTAGCTTTTTCCGCCGTTTTTATACAATTCCGTGACCTTTAATCAAAAAATAAACCGCACGGCAATGCAAAAGCTATAACAGGCAAAAGATGTCTCCTTTGGCTTTGCACCGATTTGCTGAGCTTCGTTATTCGTTTAAAAAAGCACTGTGCTCTGGCAAATGGGAGCAAGTATGGTGTTTTTTTTTTCAACCAATCAATCAAAAGTATAACCAAAACCAATGCGCGTGAGTTCCGAGCTTAGCACCAGTTACATGTTTTCCCGCGCTTAACGCCAGTTACGTTTTCCCGCGCCTCGCACCAGTTACATGTTTTCCCGCGCCTTGCACCAGTTACATGTTTTCCCGCGCTTTGCACCAGTTGCATGTTTTCCCGCGCTTGGCACCTGTCACGTGTTCCCGCTTCCAGTTTAGATTGGTTTTAAAACGCGTTTGTTGTGATTCTGAATGGCCAGGTGAAATTACGTTAGTTTTGGTTTTAAGAAAGGCATTAAAAAACCCTCCAATATATGATAGTCACCTAGTCTTAGCAACTACTTTCAGAATTAGAGCGGTTTTCTAACATCAATACGTTCTTAGTTTAATAAAACAACTAGCTCCAGGGGTGGCATATTAATTTTTCCCTTCTTGCGCGAAAGGAACTTATCCAACCCACGATTTTGGCCAATACTCGAAGAAGCATCCAAAACCCTTTCCAACTGACCAATCAGAAAATAGCACAAACAACCGTTTGACTTCAGTTTTCCTAATTTGGAAACATTACGTCACTTGGCAACAGAATAGATAGCAATAGCGGCCTAAGGCAATTCTTGGACTTAACAGTTTTCATCTTGTCCAACATTCACCAAGGTTCACAAAACTAATTAGTAGTACTTTAGGCTGCAAGATTGCTAAAAGATATCTTTAAAAAACAAAGACAATTTAAACGGCTCGTCGCAGAGCGGAAGTATCTGCATTCCACTATCACAATCCGTTGTAAGCCGGACCACCTCCTCCCTCAGGCACAACCCAGTTAATATTCTGACTGGGATCCTTAATGTCACATGTTTTGCAGTGAACGCAGTTTTGGGCATTAATCTGCAGCCTCATCCCATCCCCGTCCTCCTTGGGGACAAATTCATAAACCCCGGCGGGACAAAACCTCTGCTCGGGGCCGTCATAAATAGCGAGGTTCCTGTTGACCGGTACGGCGTCATCCCGGAGAGTTAAATGTGCCGGTTGGTCCCCCTCGTGGTTTGTCCCGCTCAGCGCGACGGAAGAGAGTAAATCGAAGCTCACTTCTCCGTCGGGTTTGGGATATTCAATCTGTTTGCATTCCTTGGCGGGTTTCAAATATTCCGCGTCCGGCTTGCTACTTCGGAGTGTCCAAGGTTCCTTGCCGCGGAGAATGTAGTAGAAAATGCCCGTGTAAAGCATAGTGCCGTAAAGACCCAAGGGGCTATGGAAGGAGGGCCTTATATTGCGCACGCTTTGAAGCTCTTTCCAGACCCAGCTCTCCCTCAACCGTGACTCGTAAGATTCAATTAGGAGACCTACAAGTGAACAGCAATGGAGTTACTTTGCTCGTATGGAAACACAGGCAAAAAGTATAAAGTCCAAAGAAAAGCGTTATAACATTACACTCAGCAGTCAAGAGGCGTGGCACTTTAGTGAAGTGGGGGGGGGGGGGGGGGGGGGGGGGGGGGGAGGTGCTCACAACAATGACCACCTTTTAAGGTAGGGTATTGCAACTGGGGGGAGCAGGTTTAAAATGACCACAAGCGCAATGCCTACCTTCAGTTGGAGAAGAGAAATTTTCGTCAGTTATCGCCTCAAATGCACATTCAGCAGCGAGCATTCCAGACTTCATTGCGCTATGAGTTCCCTTGATTTTTGGAACGTTCATAAATCCGGGACTACAGCCAACAAGAAGGCCACCGGGGAACGCCAACTTGGGAATACTCTAAACAAACATATTATAAGTACCGCACTTAGAAATCACTTCCGTGGGTAAATAGGTAATATCAATCATAGTTTTTAAAACGTGGACGATGCAGAAAAATTAAAATAAAAGAGCATTTTTGTGCCATACTATTGCATGAATTAGTCAAAGTCTTCATCAAATAACACAGAAATATGCATTAACCGTCTTCCACGATAGAAAGGTTTGCGCTAGAAAGGGCAGAACGCAAAGTGCGCGGAGAGAGCGCATGCGCCCTAATCTCCATTTCCCTTTCTAGCGCCTGCCATGCAGGCTAGTCTTGCGCCAGCGGAATCACTTTGTTTTGGGTACCATGACAACAGCATCAAATGAGCTGCACTACAAAGGGTCCTATGATCACCAGGAAAAATGCTCCTACCTGGAAGCCACCCTCATTAAGTGCCCTGGCACCGTAAGCTATCCTCTTGCCTCCTTCGAATGTTGGTTTCACTGAAGGGTGGTGTTTAAAACGCTGTAATATGATACAAGCATCAAAAATGCTGGTTTTCATGTTACATCATCAAAATTCTAAAACTAACTACTACCAGAACAAACCTCTTCTTTCGGCATATTTCGAGATAAATAGTTGTGGAATTTTCATAGATAAAGAGTGATACCTTTTAGAAATATAACATTTTAACATTTTATCAAAATTTGGGACGGCCCAAAAATCGGGATTCTCAAATTTCTCAAAAACCAATAATTTTGAGTGTTTTTTTTAATTAAATTTTCAGAAACTATGGCATTTTTTAGTGCCTAAAAAGCGAAAATTTCCCTTCATTTTTCTGTAGTTTATATGTCCAAAGAACGAAAATAATGATTATTTCCAGGAAAATCGTTTTTTTAAGCTGCTCAAGGATGCGACACTTCGGTTAAAAATGGCTCCAAGTGATAATTAAATTACGTAAATGGATGACACCATCGTGTTTAAATAAATGCTATTATTATTATTATTATTATTATTATTATTATTATTATTATGACACATCGGTTTGCTTTCCTTTTAATTTCCTTAAAATCCTTTAGTGCGATGGTCATTTTTGTCAACGTTTTTGGTGGAAAAATTATTCCTATCTCTCACAAATGCACATTCATATGGCTTCTGCTACAATACAGGAACTCTTGTTCTTATGCTAACTGAATAAATCCTGTAAATCATTTCAGATTTTGACATAAAGGGAAAAGTAACACAATGCTTCCCTCATGAATACGTGAACATAAATTTTAACATAATGCATTTCTTTAGGACAAGAACAACATTCTCTCTCCAGACTTTTATCGGTTATGACGTCGCCCTCTTCGGGCCTCAAAAATCGGGGCAAAATAAGAAGGCAGTTATAAGGCGGGAAATATAGAAATATTAAAAGTCCTGGGGTCGATTCAATAAAACTTTACAAGTGTAATTTACAAGTGTAGCTATTGTTTTCAATCTCTGAAACAATGGCTACACTTGTAAATCACACTTGTAAAAGTTTTATTAAATTGACCCATGGATGTTTTGGTTGCTTACTGCATCCTTCTTCAGCATCAAATTGCATTCCACTGTTTATCTGATTTGAATAAACTGCATGCTAGCAATCCCCAGTATATAGTCTGCCTCAATATCTCATTTCACACTTTGCATTTGACTACAGTATGTAAGCCAAAGTGAAGAGACGAGTGTAGTTGAATTCAAAAACCTGATCTTACTTAAAACAGTTTTTCTCCTTGGTCTTACAAACAGCTTACCTGGAATTCTTTAAAAGGGTATAAATAAGGATTGCTGTAATCTAATCCAACCTAGAAAAACACAAACATTGACGGGTTCAACATGTTTGGAATCTACCATGACTCAAAGAGAAAGTTAATAGAATATATGTATCAGGGCTGTGCTGGGAATTGCAATTAGCTTCAATCAGAATTGGTGCCCTGTGCTTGGGCAGGGGCACTAAGGTAATGGCAAGGTCACAGAAGAGCCACAGGAGACCCACACAGCCTAAGCATCCCCTGGATGAGAAGCTAGTCTATCACAGGGCTACCTCTAGTATTATGTTGCCAGTATCCATTTTTCACCTTGGTGGGCAGACATGGAGAAAAATGTCTTGTCGAAGGAAGCAACACAATGGAAGATACGAAGCCTAGAACAACCAACAGCTACGTTGAAAGTCCGAGGTACTGACCACTATGTTGTGTAGAGCCAGTTCAAATGCTTTCAACATTGAGCCAGCATTTTAAAGAAAATTAGCCAACACAAATCCACTCTAACAGTCAAAACCTGTCAAGTGTCTCTGCCTAGAGTGAATTAATAAATTTGATTTCATAACCCAGTTCAATAATGCACTCTGCAGATGAAGAATGCAAAATTCAAAACAAGTCTACTCGATCCAAAACTTGGACCGGTTTTGACTGTAATTAGTGGACCATTCTGTGCAACCAATGCAGTGCTTGCTATGACATGTTTAGCTTTTATTCATAACCCACCACAAATCCAACAGCAACTAAAGGAGAGTCTTCCTCAAGATGATACAAAAATGAACCTCCATATGTGTCTTTATCCTGTTGTGAAGAAATTGGATATAAGTCATTAATTTAAAAAAAAGAAAACAGGGTGTCATGGTTGTGAAGCTTGAATGTCTCAATGAACCCAAGAGCTAACTTAACTAAAGCTTGCATCATTAATGGCGCGACTACAGAATGATAGAGAGCCACAGTACCCCACTATTACTTTAACAAGAAAGTACTTTATTGGCTCAAAAAATTCTATTTGAAGGGGTGTGTGGAATAAGGCCCTAAGTGACTTTTGATGTAACGTCAAATTCTCCCTGTGTTTCACAAGAGAATACAAAGCAATTTGGAATGAGAATTTAGGAGTTCATCAGAAGTCACTTAGGGCTTTTTTTCCAGGCAACCCATCATTTGTAAGTGAGAATGCAACAATTCAACATAAGGCAGTTATGCCCTCATGTGTCTAACTAGAAAACTGTATGGTTTACTTAGACGCTAGGCATTTCCTCGAACGGTATAAATTTTATATTTAGTTATTCGTCCTATTGTTTTAGAAATTTTAGTTTAGCTAGATATATATTTTCTTGTAACAAAAAATGTCATGGAAATGTGAAAATAAAGTATTGTATTGTATTGTCGTCAAGTTAGAATACTCATTTATTTAGTTTTGAAGTGAGTCACACTTACCAGGGGCCAACCAACCGTGTGCTCCACTCGCCCTGGGTGATGTTTCTCTGGAGCCACTTCCCAAAGCTAAAATGAAAACAGAGATGAAAAGCTTCAACAATCAGCAGACAAATTCACCTTATCTGTTAATATCATTTGTTACTCTCGGGTTGACAACAGCATAGCAGTAGTTTACCACTGTTCTCCTTTTTGTTTGCACCTAAATTGTAAACATGCCACATAACTTAGGAGCAAGTTAGGAGTAACCAAAATCAACGACTCAACATTTTACAATAAACATGAAATGGGAGCAACTTTACAAAACAAAGTTAAGGTTTTTCTTAATTTGGTGACCAAATGTCATTTACAGTTAGGGTCAAATACAGAGCTTGACTTGACTACAATTCAACCTCAAGATTTTTATTGTAGGGTGCAAACCGCAAGAAAGCTTGGGACTAATGGACTGGAAATGAGAAGCAGAGTATTTTGAGTAAGTCTAATAAAGGAATAGAGAGCAAATAACTAATGAAGTCAGCAATAAGTTACCTCTTTCAACCCGATAGCATAAGTCTGAGGGTCACAATTTTCCCGTAGATTAAACTTCTTGTACATGTTTTTTGCTAGATGGCCGTGACATCCTTCTCCAAACAAGGTCACTTTAGCGTGGAGTTCCATGCCTCGCTCAAATATCGGCTGTAAATTATAAAAATAACAATTTGCTTTTGTTAAACACATGGCATGAAAAGTTTGTAGGTTTCATTTGGGGATTTTATTTTTACAATCCTGTAATCATCAAAACATCATGCAAAAATATATGCCATAAAAATTCTTAATAATTTTATTAAAAATGGTGTAAGAACTGAAGTTTAAAGATAAACAGTAACTGAATTAAAGTACTACAGTTTACCTTAGGAGATCCATCTTTGTGAATTCCAACATCATTTGTTGCAATACCTTTAACACTGCCATCTTCATGATACAACACCTAAAATTCCAAGCAAGAAATTAAAAAAAAGCATTATTTAGAGATGCAGAGAGGATAATCACTACAGATAGAGCGCCATGCCTCCATGTGTCCTTATGTCGTACTCTAGAATATGCTATTCCAAGCATGGGGGAGGAGGGTGTAGGGGGTAGTATGCAGGGATTGGGAAGGCAAAAGAAACAAGTAGGCCTATGGCCCCTGACTTTGGAAAGTTATGGGCCATTTGGTAAAGGTATGGGCCGGATGAAAAGGAATACGGAAATGATAAAGTGCAATTCGTGATACTATGTAGAGTATTTTATTTATTTTTTTTGCAGTTTTTCACTTTTCCTCGTGTCTCGTAATGCTGCTTGTTTTGAATGTTTTGCAACCAGAGGTCATGGTATTTTTTTGGCCATGTTTGAGGCAAATCTTACAAAACATGGCATCTCTTTCATACACTAGCCACAGCCACAAAGTTAACCACTTCGACTGGAATTTCCTGTCTTCGTGAAGCTTACTTGCAGGCCTGGAACTCGTTTCGCAAGATGGACCTTGTCTTTCAAACTCGACAGTCGTATCTTTGTTGTTTTTATGTTCGC
Source organism: Dendrophyllia cribrosa (assembly GCA_024195265.1). Lineage (NCBI taxonomy): Eukaryota > Metazoa > Cnidaria > Anthozoa > Scleractinia > Dendrophylliidae > Dendrophyllia > Dendrophyllia cribrosa. Next base: position 8,681,748 of record JAJLRJ010000005.1, read on the forward strand.
GATCAGTCTCGGCCGACTCGGCGTTCCATTCCGTGTTAAAAAAAGTTGAAAGTTTTCTTTGGCCTTGAGTACTATCTAACTTCGGTAGTTTCTTCAGAGGCATTATCTCGATTTGAAATGCAAAAGAAATGAATTCATAACTCAAAGCACATGTCAAGCCGTGGCAGAACCTCGTTTGCGAGCTGAGTGCGAGTAGAGGTCTGGGGACGAAATTAAACGCACACGAAAGATCGTCGATCGAAGAAGCAAATACACAAGTCAATATTTCATTATTTTATTTGTTGTAACACAAAATGAATACGGAGATTGAACTGCTTATCACCTATTACGCGACTAGGGCGCATATTGGGGTCGGTAAGCAGTTTTATAATGCGACATTTTTAAAATGTTTGCGCCATATGCGCATGGCGCACGGCCTTCCCAATCCCTGAGTATGTATAGGTTTTTTTGTTAGACAAAAAAACAAATGATCGCAGTGGTAAGCAAATTATGTGACAACAGTGCACAAGGTATAGATTTAAGAAGTTTGGTCTGAAAGAGTGTATGATGAGTTGTAGAATGATGCTGTGGTCCAATTTTTTTTTGGTTTAAAAATTTTCAAACCAGTTTGATTTTTGTTTTCCTTTGTCTCAGAACATGATAATGAATCTGAGACAATAGAAATAAAAATTAAACTGGTTTGAAAACTTTCAAACCAAAGAAAAATTTGAACCACAACATTAACATGGAATTTGTTCTGAAATAGGGTAAAGGTTTTGATCTTCAGGCAGCACATGTCCAACTTTACTTCTCACACAAGATTATCAGAGTTATTCTCACTTCACTAGCGGCATATCCGGGATAAATTTCCACTCCTAATGCTTCTGCCTGCTCACCCAACCAGCGAACAAAGTTTCCAAGTCGTACTATGTAGTTGCCATGGTTGTGCATCGGTAACCCTGTTTAAAAAGGAGAACATTCAATGATAAAATATTACATTGCTTCAGTCAAGTTTCTTGTTTATTCCTGCAAACCAATTTTCAAGAAATACAGTCAAACCCCATAAATAATAAATATTTGAGAGAGTTTTCTTGATCCCACTGGAAAGCCCCTAAATTTTCTCTAAAACTAATCGGTTCAATACAGACACCCATAATAAGGACTGTGGACAGTTTTTGTCATCGAAAAGTGACCCCATACCTGGTAGAATTGGGACAGGAATTCTTCTCTTCTCTGTTAATATTGCAAATTTGTCGTCCTTCACTGGTGTGTTGAGAGGTGCCTTGTCAATCAAATAAAGCTTCAATTATTATACACTCCACCATACAAGAAATTCCAGCTGTCTTGAATACTCAAGAAAAATGAAAACTAATGACAGAGGTTCACAGAGATTATATAAGTAAAGAAAACCATGATACTCTAAAAATTACTGTAGAACAGTCCCCAAGGGAAAATGGCTTTCAAATCTATATGTTAAACCTTTAAGCCCTATAGTGATTGGTATCAAAATTTCTCCTTGTCATACCAATACTTAATCAATCAGAGAGGTAATGAGAATTAAGGATATGATCACCCAATATGAATTCTTCTCACTACTGCTATAATAAATGTGCAGGGACAAAATAGAAGAAATTGTATTTTTATGAAGGATTAAAGTGAGACTATACATCAAGGTAACAAGTCTACTAGAATTATTTTTAAGGTAATACAATAATTGAAGGGCCGAGAGCATGTCCAGCCTATATGACTTTTTAGGCCTTTTTCTATTTTTTCTCGCTCAGAATAGTTCAGAATAGCCTCATTTTATCGTACAACGAATAATATCACAAGCCCTTGTCGAATTTGCACTAACCCTAAGGAATTTGACCAATTTACCTGAAAAAAGCAGAGTTCTGGCCCTCCAGTGCTTTGACGGTACATTCAGAGCGTAATTTCGAAGCCATTTGAAAGCAGTTTGGCCGTGAGAATACGCGACTGCAATACTTCTGACCAGTGCCAACAACTAAACGAAAATACCGTTATTTACGCACGCCTGGCTCGCTTATCTATCGTGAGCTCACTGCGGCAACACATCGCCTCTGTAGCGTGTGTGTAAGCCAACGTGTATGAGGCCCGTCCGGTGATTGAAAGACATCATTAAGTCCGGAAATCCTTGAGTCTCTAGCACTTCTCAAAGAAACGAGTCGTGTTTCTTGTCCTTCCTTGTGTCTGAAGCGCCATTTAGCGCTCGAGGTGAAAAACGGACCTTGGTCGGGAAGACGAGCCGGCGGGAAAGTCTGGAATCACTTCGGATCAGAAAAGGGGCAGTGTTGAGAGTTGTGGGCCATTTCCCATCCCGTGCCGTGGTCGAAATGCCCGATATCCGAAGTGCTTTGAGACTTATAGTATTTTGCAATAACTTTCGGGTGGGAACTCCATTTCGGTTTTGTTGTAGGATTTCCCGACATGCTTTGCGACAGTGGTAGATGGGTCCGCTGTGCGTGGTCGGGCACTTGAAATACAGCTTTGGGCAGCTCGAAGTGAGTTGTTGCTGGCCGGTGGGAAGACGTTTCGCATTTGGAGTCTTTAATGCAACATTAAATTCGATCTAAAAGGATTTTGAAATCGAGATACGCGTTTTGATGCGTATCAACCTTTTAATAATAAAACTTAGGCTGAAGTGAGCATGTGTTCGTCTGTGGTCTAGTGGTTTGGTCGGGGATTTGCGCTCGGACGGCTCCGGGTTCGAATCACGCTCGGCCTCATTTTTTTTTTTTTTTTTTTCTTTCTTTCTTCGAACTGGACATTATGAAAGTGATTTACTTTTTTTGCGTTCGTCAAAATTTCTAACGTTTAATTTTACAAAAATATCGAACCGTGTCAGTGCGAAAACAGAAGCTTACCGCAATATTGCGTTACAATAGGAGCCTTTGATTGATTGATTTTTTTTTTTTTGAATACGGTATTTCTCGAAAACGACGGAAAAAACAACGGAAAAAAATTCGGAACAATGTTTTGCAACTAATTTCTAGTTCACATGCCAAAATTGGACAAATCTGAGCAAGAAAAAATAAAAAAGGCCTAAAAAGTCATATAGGCTGGACATGCTCTCGGCCCTTCAATTCTAATAAGCAGTTTCTTCAGAAAGCTTTTTTGTAAGATAAAAACTAACGATAAAAAACGACGAGGTCATTTTCAAGTTTAAAATGAAAGTGATTGAAATTAGTATATATGAGTAAACTTAAGACATGAGAATGTTGAACAAGATAAAATATGTAGGCACTAAGCGTTACAAAATACAAGTGATATAAACTACATAGGACTTAATTAAGACAAGAATATTTGTATAGTGCAGAGTATTTTATATTTATAATTCTTTTATTCTTTAGTATTTACACTTAAAAATGACCTCAGAGGGTTCGAAACATCGGTTTTTTTATCGTTGTTTTTTATCTTAAAAATGCAATAATTAATACTTTTATATAAACTTCAGTGATATACAAGGATTTCTCCTACTGTGGAACACTCTAAGAGAAATTTCATATCTCCATGCACCCATGTGTATGTGTATAATGCTTATTAGTCATTTTCTTACCCCTTTTTCTTTCCAATCTGGAAACAGTTCGTTTAGAGCTCGCGGCTCTAGGCAAGCCCCAGATAGAGTGTGTCCACCTAATGCGGAAGAATGATTTATAATTTTATGAATCACTTACAATAATTTCATGCTGCCAATACAAAGAAATTATGAATTCAAATACAGGCATGACCACCACATTGACGTACCAAAAGTGTACATTGATTTTGAGGTCATAAGACTTGTGCCTTATGAGATTTCTGAGTTTTTAACCAAATCTACAAACCACAAAATACCAAACAGTTTTGTTTACATAAACTTGAGATCGGTTTCAATGTGAACACAGAAAAATAGACAAAAACTTCACTGGAGTAAAAGTTGTTTCAAATAAAAATGAAATATGACAAAATAAATGACAAATTTATCATATGGAAGAACATCCTTACAAGCATATTGTTTTGGCAAAATTGTGTGTCAGTTTCTAAATATTTAACAAAATCTATTTATAATACAATCAATTAGTCAATTCAACAACTGTTAGAAAGATAATCCATATTAAAATTTAATCACTTGGCCTTTCAAGCTCTTTGCTGATTGTTATCATTTCCGAAGAAAGTCTTGCCTTCACAGTGTAGTAAATGCAAGTTCATGTCCTTTTAAGCTCGCCAATTTCCACTTCAAAGACAGTTGAGTATTTTCTTATGTTTTCATTTCTTGTTTGAAATCCTAAAACGTGTGTTCACATTTGGATATTCAAAAATTAAGGTGTTGACAATTTCAGCATGAAGCTGCATAAGTGGCCATTTTAATGTTTTAGTGAAAAAAAAATCTTAAAAATGGGTATGTTGCAAACAATCCTGAGCAGGCAAGACAGACCCAGTTTGCCTGCTCAGGTAGCCAAACACAATACAGGATTCAATGGCCCTTTTCGCGGTCAACCTTTCTCATTCGCATTACAATAAAAGTCAAAAGTGGTTGCAAAGCAATTTCGGGCAATTTTGTAGTTTCTGCCCGAAATTGCCTCGCAACCACATTGACTTTTATTGTAATGCAAATGAGAAAGGTTAACCGCAAAAAGGGCTATTCATCTTGTCCACTTGTGAAGCCAGCCATAAAATAATACAAGATAAAAGCTAAATTTAATAATAAATAAAACTTAAACCATAACAAAATAAAGGAAAGCAAATGCACATGTTTCAAACTGGCCCATGGTTTGTTCTATATGGATGGTACAGTGCTTTATGTAGGTGTATAGAGGGTTGGTCGGGGGTGTGAATTTAGTCACGCAATCCTGCACACATCCGTATCTTATTACATCAGCCAACTGAAAAAATGGAACTAATATTACTGAAATACTACAAAAGTTTTCAGTGTTTCTGAAACTGAAATTAATAAATAAGAAATTCGAAGACTTAGAGCTTAATGTCAATTTTTCAAGTTTGATCAGGCTTACGAAATTTTCTCGTTGTGAGAGAAAATTAAAGAGAGGTCCAAAGTCTCACCGATTTCCGAAGCTTTCTCCACAAGGCAAACTCTTATTTCTTTTCCTTTTTCTTCAGCCAGTTGTTTTAGTCTGATTGCCGCTGACAAACCAGCCGGCCCTCCACCTACTATAACAACATCGGCTTCGTCTGAAAATCTTTCCATCTCTACATCTACAAGTGCAAAAACACAAAAACAAGTGAACATTTGGGGATAAGCCTACTACGCGTTACGCCAGAAGTGTTGTAAACATGGAAAAAGTCACGCAAAAGAAAGTTTACATTTTATAAAAAATATATAGCGGTAAGATATCAAGCTTCTACCTTTCCATCTTGGGTCGGTTTCTCGTGGTACAATCGTGTAATGAGTTGTAATTTTTGGTACTGAATCACTTGAGTAGAGGCGGCTTTGAAAAAGAGGCAAGGCTGAAATGATAATCGAGTTGCCGTTTTACACAGACTGATCAAATTCAAGTTTAAAAAAAAGACGACAAAATAAGCTTACCTCTTTTTGCATTTCTACCAATACTCCGAACTCGATTACTCCACATGTGTACCGATAAAAAAAGAGCTAAAAGTTCATTGAAAACTTTATGACAACACACTAACGTGCATTGAGTTGTCTCTCTTCCAATCCAAAGGTCAAATTACCGCGCGTACGCGTCATTTGGCTTACCGCTGGATGCAGAAAAAGAGGCAAATTTTCCCCGAAGAGAAAACGAACCACCACGAAGATTTCTCACGAAGATATTTCGACTACAGCCAGGCAGAAAAGCTGACAAGACAGGAACAAAAAAAACATCCGCCGGCCAGCCATCCAGCCTAAACGTCCATGATGAGATCGAATTCATCTACCAGGCTTGGAAAAAAGAAAGCATCTCCGAACAATGTGTAACAACGAGTGGTATTCTTGCTGTCCACTGAATCGCAGAAATTTTCGGAGCTGGTTACGGCCAGTGGTGATTTCAGTTTATTTTGTGATCCTCTGTGTTGCTCTTCCGCTAACTGTTTGGGAATTGCACGAAAATCGCGCTCAGACTCATGTAGAAGCATGGTTTGTCGCAGGATGTTTCGTTTTCCTGACAATTCCTATTTCTCTCTGGGGAATTCTTCAACATTTAGTGAATTATACAAGACCAGAGTTACAGAGACGAATAGTCAGGTAAGCTTATATAAGCTCAAGCTTATGGATGTTGTGGTGCAATTTTGTCCTTGGTGCAAATTTTATTTTCCTTTGTTTTGGGGTATGGTAATGTATGATAATGAGTTTTAAACAAAGGAAAATAAAATTTGCGCTAATTATAAAAATTGCACCACAACATATACATGTACATTAGGGACCTTCAGATCAGGGTACAAGTGTAGAGTATGGTGTGACATACTGTATGATAAATTATCAAAATCGCATGCAATAGGTTCATTCTTGTACTACTTGTACTCCGATCTGAAGATCGACATTAACTATTATGCATGTTTGTGTTGCAGGTTTAAATTATTTTAGGTTAAACATTATTTCAAACTATGTTAATTTTTATTTTCCTTTGTCCCAGATTCATTAATATTATCTCAGACAAAAAAAAAAAAAATTCACCTAGTTTGAAATAATTTTAACCTACAGCATATATGCACATCTGTTTTTCTTCAAGTGTTGCATTGTTTTGGCCAGTGTTTAAGTCATGTACCAGTCAAACCAAATTTTTAATCCCCACTCCCTAAACAGATGCAAATGTCAAATTCCCACATACAGGGGTATGTATATTGTCAAATGCCTGAAGGTTTGATTTGTTGGCCGTATGCCTATTTCTTATGTAATTGGCGCAAGGTTGCGTGAGAGTCCCAATACAGCTATCCAATTACAACTTTTTTGCAATTGGATAGCTGTCATTGGACACCTGGGTTGTGCGTGTGTTGTAGTTCAAATTTATCCTTGGTTCAAATTTTATTTTCCTTTGTTTTTGGTACTTATGGTAATGTATGATAATGAGTTTTAAACAAAGTTAAATAAAATATGAACCAAGGATAAATTTGAACTATAACACCTGCATCAATCAGTTGCACTTACAGTCAAAAGACTCAGCACGTCCCACTTATCATTTGGGAAAGACTTTCATTAATCAAGAACGGATTGCATTGTTGAAATCAAAATTCAGGTTTAAAATTGATTAATATTGAAATTTTCCAACGGTGGCCTCATTTGAAATAATGAATGTTGATTGGTTAAATTTACTGACATCAGTCAAAAGTTCACAGGCGAAATACGCAACTGTTGGCCGCTGTTGGTTTCAGTGAATTTAGTCACTTGGACTTCATAGGAAATTTTCTTCACTTTCCATGAAAATTTCTCTTTCAGAGCCAGCACACTAGCATTTTAAGAATTCTTCTTTGGAGTTTTATTACCATTTCTTTCAGTGTTAGGCGACCCTTCGAATCAAAACTACTTTGAGCAGTTCGATTTACCCTGCCGTCAATCATACCTTATATGGAAAGAGTTCGTTTCTTCGGATGCCATTGCAGGCTGGTGATCACGCAGGAGTATACAAACTCCTCCTACTAGGTATGATTGACGGCAGAGTAAATTGAAATTGCTCAAAGTAGTTTTGATTCGAAGGGTCGCGTAACAGTGAAATCAGTGGTAATGCAGAGCTTCTTTACGTCAAAAAATGCTCGGTAATGAATTTTTGTTGAGCAAACAAATAGAACTGTCAGATGTGTCAAGCCGCCAACTGTCGCCTGCTTTGCATGTGAACATTCACCTAATGTCAATAACAAACCAATCAGCATTTGTTATTTCGAATGATGCTACCATTGGAAGATACCAATAATTAATTTTAAATCCGAATTTTGATTTCAATAATACAATCCGTTCCGGATTAATGAAAGTCATTTCCAAATGATAAACAGAATGCGCTGAGTATTTTTACTGTAAATGGGTTATTTTTTGCTGATTCTCTACTGGTTTCAAAGTGATGGTAAATATCCCTGATGTTTTTAGCAGAATAGAGTCCACGTACATTTTTTAATCTCTAATTTTGTTAGTGGTGCTTTTATGGTAATTAGTAAAAATTGGACTTTGTGTCGTGATACAATTCAGGGGTAACCCTGCTCATAATTTCAAATCATCCTTCTGCTATGCGCTTGGCTGATTTGAAATTTACTCTCCCGATTACTGCCTGAATTGTACTCCACTCAGACTAATACTATTTATTACTTATTATTATTATTTATGGGGCGCCATGTGTTTCAAAATTCATACTTTTTCTCACAAAGTTGTTGAAATGAACACATTTTATGTGAAATGAATACAAAGCGTATTGAAATGCCAATATTTGTACTGAAACGTACGTGTCCATGATGAATCACGTACACAAAGTCTGAAAGTTGTACTACATTCACTGAAATCTTCGGGCATAAGCTCGAAATATACTGTTACAACTACAACTTTGCACAAGGAGTCTGAATTTTCTCCATATTCTCAATGCAAATCTTGTAAACTTTTCACTGTGCTTTTCGCACTGAATCTCACGCTATGTTGCACATTTTCTCAGTACGTGTAGTGAAGACGTTTTCAGTGTACTTTGCGAACAAATCTCACCATGATAATACTTCATGTAAACCTTCCCAGTGCGTCCCCGAAATTCTTCGAGTCAAAAGTACAGCACTCAGCCCGTCAAGACATGATGTCAAACAAAGCTGGCGTGTAATAGTGGGAATGCTTCAGATATCGTGGAAGCTATCCTTTCCAACCCTCAGGTTATGACTAACCTTGCCAGGGCCTTTTGTGGCACTCGTGATCGACAGACGCCTCAAATTCATCATTCTGTTGTGAAGAAGAAACGGCATCCATTTTTAGACGTCCGAGCACTACGCGAAACATCCTTCCAAACTCCACTTCATTTTCTGCAGCTGAATTTACCACTGCTTGTTCTTTTGAAGATGGTAATAATATCACTTCCTTGGTGTAAGCACCCTGCGTTTGTTTTCTATTTACTTTGGTCGACCCCTTGCGTCTAAAGAAAGGAAGAAAATAAGCGTCCTTAACTTGATTAACTCAGGCGGTAATCAAACACGGAGGGAACTACTTTCACAACAACAAATAGTTCGAAATCGAAGTTCGTATTCTTTTCGTACCTTTTAGGAAATGGATAGTTGCTATTATAGTTCCTCCTCTTTGTAAATTCAGCTGCAGAAACTAAAGTGGAGTTTGGAAGGATGTTTCGCGTAGTGCTCGGGCGTCTAAAAATGGATGCCGTTTCTTCTTCACAACAGAATGATGAATTCGAGGCGTCTGTTGATCACGAGTGCCACAAAAGGCCCTGGCGAGGTTAGTAATGCCCTGAGGGTTAGAAAGGATATATTCCACGATATCTGAAGCATTTTCACTATTACACGCCATCTTTGTTTGACATCATGTCTTGACCTGCTGAGAGCTGTACTTTTGACTCGAAGAATTTTGGGGACGCATTGGGAAGGTTTACATGAAGTATTATCATGGTGAGACTTGTTCGCAAAGTACACTGAAAACGTGTTCACTGCACATACTGAGAAAATGTGCAACATAGCGTGAGATTCGGTGCGAAAAGCACAGTGAAAAGTTTACAAGATTTGAGAATATGGAGAAAATTCAGACTCCTTGTGCAAAGTTGTAGTTGTAACAGAGTATATTTCGAGCTGATGCCCGAAGATTTCAGTGTATGTAGTACAACTTTCAGACTTTGTTTACGTGATTCATCATGGACACGTACGTTTCATTACAAATATTGGCATTTCAATACGCTTTGTATTCATTTCACATAAAATGTGTTCATTTAAACAACTTTGTGAGAAAAAGTATGAATTTTGAAACACATGGCGCCCCATAATTATTATTATTATTATTATTATCATCATTGAAAGGTTGTCCTTTTATGTTTATTTTATTTAATGTTTTTTTTTATTTACAGAATTCTTTGGATGGTGCCAATTTATGCAACAGACAGTGTAAGTAGCTCTTCAATATTGAAATTCTGTGTTTCATTAAATTTCAATGAAGTGATGACATAAAAATATCATTTTTCTTTACTTTAGATGCACACTAAGGATGCCATACTTGAAAGTATCTGCATTCAGGCTCCCTATGGAGACATGTAGTGTAGTTCTAACTTTAAAGTCTGTTGACCAAATCCTATGGTGTGAACATTCAAATGAAACCTCTTCTGCGGTACATTTGCATGGTACCATTTGTTTTTCAATATTTTACAAAATGAAATTTGGGATTTTTATTGAATTTTGATGTTTGGCACTCTTGGGACTTAAAGGGCTAATTTTATTTCATGTGGATGTTGTTGAGTGATAAAAATTGCAATACAGAGATTATTATAATTATTTTTGATATTTTCAGTGGCTGGCTCTTCGTTTTCCCAAGGCAGCTATATATTTGGATTCTCTGCGCGAGTGCTATGAAGCTTATGTGATATACAATTTTATGACATTTTTGCTGGCTTTCCTTTCCTCTGAATATGACTTTGAAGTGGTTTTGTCAGAGAAGCGTCAGGTACAACACTTATTTCCTTTCTGTGCGTTACCACCCTGGAGGATGGGCAAGTAAGAATACTGTTCAAATACATTCCTCAGGGGCGGATCTAGAGGGGGGGGGGGGTGCAGGGGGTGCGCACCCCCCCTGAGATGACCTAGTCTGCGTTGTTCGCTTTTAAAATTTGTTTACGTCACCCTTCAGTTACGTCATTCCTTAGAGGTGCACCCCCTCCTAAGAAAAATCCTGGATCCGCCCCTGTTCCTATTAATCTTCTTTGCATTAATAGGGAGCTTAAGCAACGACGACAGAAACGCCAAGGAAAATGTCACTTGAAACAATAAATAGCACTATTTTAAACTACTTTGCAATAATTTGATTGTTTTAATTTGTTTAGTTTGTCTAATGTGACTGGATAGTCCAGAAGCTGAATTCGTAGGGACAGCTTTTCAGTTCAAGCAGAGAAAGGAAAGTTAACTGTCATGTGTTCATGTTCTCCAAAAAACCTATAATTTGATCATTTGACGTCGTTGTTTTGCAGGGGACGGCATAGAATGTACCAAAATGTAAAATAATGTACAGAGGCATTGTTTTTGCTCATTAAACTTATTGTCTTGTGCCGTTCTTGCTGCTATCACTGTCATAGTTGCTTAAGCTCCCTATCACCTATAATCTTTAAAAGACCATTCAAAGTGAAGTAAATGTACTTAATTATGGAGTTCTGCACAGTTAGTAAATCTCATTTTCTGTTTTTAGTTCTGTGTACACAATTGAGGGGTTGCCTGGAAAAAAGCCTTAAGTGACTTCTGATAAACTGCTAGATTCTCCTTCCAAATTGGCTCATATTCCCTCGAAAAACACAAAGGGAAATTTGACATTACATCAAAAGTCACTTAGGGCATTATTCGACTGCCACACCCCTTCAATAATGATTGATTTTCAGACGTGTTTCTGTTCTAACTTGTTATAAGAATGAAAGCATCTTTCTCAGAAATAAAACATAGCCATTTAAATTTTTGAAATTAATTACAACCAAAAAGTAAACGCCCGTCTTTAATAAACTCAAACATACAGTTTTTAATGAATGCATCGTACATATTTATAAATGACTATTTTTTCTCCTTACAGGACGTTAATCAGCAGGTGTAAACAAGGTGCATTATCTTATACAGTTGTAAGAATCCTCACCACAGTCATTGCTTTGTAAGTACAGACAAAGCTTGCTTTTCTTGAAGCATAAAAGTGGCAGATTAGATTCCATCTTAGGGGAGGGGGGAGGGAAGACTGAATGAGGGGGGAGTGGGGGAATGGTACAAAAATGTAGAGGGAAATTTTTTTTTTGGCCCTTTGGGCCTTACATTTTTTGTAAGATAAGGGGGGGGGGGGGGTTGGATAACTAGATCTGCCACTGTATAATCATGTGGATTAAACTGCTATTACATGTAACAGCGTGAGGACAAATACATTTATTTAGGGCATTCAATGAATGTTTCAAAATTTGGAAGCTAGAAGCTTACCCTCTCAGTTTGTGAAAACCAACACAATGCTTCTGAAGGTAGACCACTGATTTGTGCTCATGCTGATTTCCTGAAAAAGTACACATGCTCAGGTTACAATAATTATTATTACAAAGCTGGATCTGTGATCAGCTATGTATAAGAGACAGTGATGCTTGCAAAACTTTCAAATTTTACAAAATTACGATAATTATTACAAAAGTGCAAAATTAGCAATTTTGTAATAGTATTAAATTGATTTTGTTATCTTCATGACATTTGTGGTTTTCATTAATTTTCATTTTTATTCATGTTGCTTGGTGTCAGGCGATAGTTGCATTTTATGTGGGTTGCACCAACCCTTTTAGTTTAACTCTTTCACCGCACCCTAAGAGTTGCCAAGAGGTCCGTGCTAAGAGGTGCTTTGGTCATGGTGCACACACCTTGCTGCCATTAGTCTGTACTCCACAACTGATCAGAGCCAATTATTTTTATATCCAGCCCATCATAACTTAGCAGGGCCATACAGTTTTTTTCCAGCCCTTCTAGTCCTAATGCGTATGGCCCTCATACAGGCATTTTGTAAATAGTTTTGAAAAGGAGTGGGTGGGGCAACTGGGTAGAATCTACTCCAAAATGTTTGAAATTAGATTAAACTAATAGGTTCTTGCTCAGAAGTTCACCTTGAAATGACTAAAGTTTAATCAACTTTAACCTGCTTTGTTAATTATTTTCTTTTTTTGTGTGTGTAATATGTTAGCTGCACAGAATTGGCTGGAAAATATGATGAAGGAAATTTAAGCTTCAAATCAGCGTGGAGTTATATAGTGGTCATTAACAACTGTTCACAAGTGGTAAGTTTGCAAGTTATATGAGTTACATGGAGGAAGTTAACATGTCTTTCATAGAAATGAGTTTAAAACACAAAAAATCTTATCAAAAATTACTTGACCTCACATTTCTTGTCATTCCATATCTCGGACATCGATTGACCAATTTTCACCAACTTTCCCCAAATTTGTCTTTAAGATGAATGGACAGGTTGAATTTCACATCACTGAACTCATCTTTGTCATACCTACAGTATATGTGGCATGTGAAATAAAAAAATACATTATTATAAAGAGGTGTGGGGTTGACATCTACTCCTGTACATGTACAACCAAGGTTTAATCTTACCAACCATTCTAAACCAACCATTTTAATCTTACCAACCAGTTTAATCTTACCAACCATTACCAACCAGTTTAATCTCACCAACCATTCTAAACAACACGTGACAATCTGCGGCCTTTCCCTACACCAGGGTAACACAGAAAGCCTTAAAAACCTAGACCAAAAAATCATCTTTCAAATCGGCACTCTCAAACCCCACGGAATCAACGAACGCTTTTCATTCAACTAATTTACATTTGTTTTTCACGTCACCAAATTTCCACCAATGGCGTAGCTCCACAGCTTACTATATAAAACCACACACTACCCACAATTCCTTGATTCGCTCCGATGAAGGGCTAACGCTCGAAACGTCAGCTATTTGAATCTTTTTACGGTGGTCAATTTACCTTATCGACTCAGTCGATAAAACTAAATTCTCATGTTTCATTCCCCCACCTACGCAGCACCACAGTTTCTCTAGAAACTAACCCCATTCAAGGCTATGTCACCATTTTTAGAGTGACTTTGAAAAGCCAAAACTAAAAGACATATTTATATCAGTGGAAACCCAAAATAGTGGTCCAGTATTGTTTAGTGTTATTCAACAAGTGCTCAAAGAGTAAAAGTAAGTATCTAATGGACTGCAGATGGCCAGGATAAAAATGGATAGCAATGGCCCAATTTTATCAAGTTTATCTCCTTGTGACTTGGAAAACTGACTAAAACTCAGATTATGGTCAATTATCCCTTCAAAAATTCACATAATATCTTCCTCTTAGTGTTCTATGAGTATTTTGTGTATGACAAAGGTACCTAATTAGTTGTAATTTGGGGAAGCTTTGACTCAAAAGCATCAAAATCTCCATGAAGCTCCTTTTTAGTGGCTGTAAAGATTTGGAGTTTAATGTTCCATTTTTTTTTCTCTTGTTTTAGTGGGCACTGTATTGCTTAGTACTGTTCTATAAGGCTGCTCATGAAGAGCTGAAACCAATAAAACCCTTTGGAAAGTTTCTTTGCATCAAGCTTGTTGTGTTTGCATCTTTCTGGTAAGTAAGGATATCAGTTTATTGAATCTCTTGTAGCAAACACCCTCTCTTAACTGGTGTCTATATCCCTAACTACACCTTAGTAGAGTGAACTATTAATGAAACTAAGAGAAAAGTGGGACGGCCGGATGGCAAAATATATGGCTCAAAGTCATGGCGTACGAACCGAGCTCCATGAGATCCATGCGCCATGACCGAGAGCCAATTATTTTCACATCTATCCCAACCTAACTTAGTCAATAAGTATTGTATCATATGACCAATTTGAAGACAAAGTTGTTTCAAATTTGAACACTCGAGGCTGTACGCTTTTGAAGCAGGCCCATACGGCTTTTCCTGTCCCTGCTCGCACTTGTGCATATGGTCCTCATACGGGTATTTTGCCTTTGTAAATAGTTTTGAAAACAACGTGTGTTGGGGGCCATACAGGTCATTTGATATTGTACTGGTATGTTATTATTCTTCCAGCAGATCATAGGCAGATAAAGTTCCATAGTTTCTTTTCCCTATCATGGGGCTACCATTTATTCTATGATTTATGATAGGTCATTTAATATACTAAAAGCTCTTTTTTTCATTTTTACCACCAGGCAAGGCGTCTTGATAGCTATTCTTGTTAAGGTATGCAGTGTTTCTCGATTTGTTTTATATATGATCATTTAAAAAATATATTTGATCAATATTTTGCATTTAAGTTGTAACACAATGTCGCAGAGAAGATGAAACAAATAGACAAATTCGGCTCCTATTGTTGTACCCAATAGCGTTCCGCCGAGGTGACGTCATATTTGGCAGCATTGCATTGTGGGATCGAAATGCGGACAAATATTTCAGAATGGCTGCCTCGGTTTTTGCGATTCCTGTACATGTTGAGGATAATTGTCGAGTTGTACCCAAGGACAGTGCTTCGTAGCACCTGCTTTTTTCGTAGCTTCCTGCATAGTTCTTGAATGTTTGTACGCATTTCAATCCCATGATGCTGCGCGAGTTTTCTATTTTTAGAATCTGGGTGGAACGCTATTCACACCTTTTGGGATTAGAACTCTTTGTTTGTCATATTGAAATTATATGGAAATACTGTGAACAAAGGATGTTATTCCCAGAAGGTTTGAATTGGGTACAACAATGCGTTAGCCAAATTTGTCTATTGCCTTATGACAACTAACACAAACTTTGTCAAGGCAAGTACTAAATCAGGCGAGTACTAGAGATTTATCTGAACAAAGTAAAGTTAAAGGCATTCTTATCTTAAATGGCAGTCATTGTCTCTTGTAGGTAGGAATAATATCAGCAAAACATGCATGGGATTTTTACACTGTGGAGGATGTCGCCAATGGAATTCAGGTCAGGATCAAAATTTGGACTTTTTCAATTGATCTTGAATCTGTAACTGAATACCTGAGATCTAGATTTGTGTCTCGTGACGATGTGGTTTCTTATTCAAGAAAAATCCCAAATTTCATTTTGTAACATATTGAAAAACAAATGGTACCATGCAAAAGTACTGCTGAAGAGGTCTCATTTAAATGGTCACACCATAGGATTTCATCTACAGACTCAAAAGTTAGAACAAATGGCACCATACAAAAGTACTGCTGAAGAGGTTTCATTTGAATGGTCACACCATAGGATTTCATCTACAGACTCGAAAGTTAGAACTACACTACATGTCTCCATAACTGACTCTGAGAGTGAAAGGGTTTAGAAATGCTGAAAACAGGCTGGCTCTTCTACAGCCTCATGTCGATTATTTAAGGAATAGTTTTTCTTATAGTGGAGTCAGGTTGTGGAACAGCCTATCATCCGATATACGCCTAGCGCTCTCATTTAAACCATTTTAAAATTAAATTGTGTAAGCACAGTTTCAAATGAGCTTTATACACGGCATCCTTGAAAACCAGCATTATCATATTTCTTTACTTTTGTTGTGATATCTAATTTTGTTAGAAAGTCGGTTAGTTTATTTATAAGAATTGTAATCACTCCACTCCACTCCACTCCGCTCCTGACAGAACATTCTTCCAGAAGTACAGTGTATGTTTACAGTTATGCGGATCCATGACAGCACGTTTTAATCAATAAGTCATCGATATTTTAGAAAGTCCTCATCTGTTGATGAACTATGATATGACCATTTTGATAAACAGTGTTTTTTTTCTCTTCGACAGAATTTCATCATATGTCTGGAGATGTTCATCTTTGCCATTGCTCATTACTACGTTTTCTCTCACAAGCCCTATGTGGACCCCTCCTCACCCCCTCCCCCTTGCTGCGCGTCTTTTGTCTCCATGTGGGACGTGTCAGATGTGCGTGACGACCTCGTGCAGCACGTGCAGAGCGTGGGAAACACGGTAAGGGGGACGGTCGTGCGAAACAAACGTGAAACCATAGCGACGGGAGCAGCGAACACTGAAGTAACACCTTTACTGAAGAATGAGATTTGCGCGGACCTTTCATCCGATGAAGCCCCTATTCTTGGATGAAGCTTAGGCACACTACCATGAAATCCTGGTTATAAGCCCAGGCTAATACACTTCCTAAGGGTTTTTTTGGTGTGCTTACAACCGGGAGGGTGGGGGAGAGGGTTGACCTAAATCCGTAAAGGCTGGTTTTCACTAGCGCATAAGCATAAGCACAAGCCAACATACGCAGACTCAGTAACATGTTGATCATTAGTGCCTATTGTTCTGTTTTGTTCAAACAATTGGAACTAATGAATAACACGTTACTGAGTCTGCGTATGTTGGCTTGTGCTTATGCTTATGCGCTAGTGAAAACCAGCCTTAAGAGAGTAAAATAAACATTTCGAAACTGAGGGTGCATTCGATTATACGGAATAAGAATGTCCGGAATTGTCACAAAAAATCGCTCTTTTTTTCGGTAGCCCGCACTTGAAAACTAAACATGTTTTGGCAGAGTTATGCTACAAGTCTCCCAGAAGAAACAATTCTCGGAGACTCTTCTGTTTATTCTTATAGGTGGTTTGCAATCAATCTCTAGAGACATAGAAAACAATAGTGAAACGAACAAATGCTGGTGGACGAACAAAAGGAGCTAATGAGAGAACTATTGTTAATGTCCACCAGCATGGCGGCGATGACGTAACATGAAAACCACCTATAACGGAATACGGTCAATCGAACGAGCCCAAAGTGAAGTTAACCGGATTTACTCGCAGCATTATGTATATACTTCTTGAACACAAATGCTGTGCACGGGGTTTCTGTTGTTACTTAGTACAGTAAATGGTTGAACTGATTTGTAAAATACTCAACTGTAATGTGAAGATCATAATAACAATAATAATTTATTAATTTATATAGCGCCAAAACCACTACCTCCCCTATGGCGTTTTACAATGCTTATTGTACAAAATAAAAACAAAAATATGTAAAAACGTAGGACCTAGAACATATGAGATTGCAGAAGTTGGTCCGATCATACTTTTTAATTTTGTCCCACACCCTACTTGCGTTTATCTACGAATTTTCTGTTTGAACTTGCATGATGTTATGTGATGGCAGAGAACATAAAGAGAAAAATTGGGTCCCTTAGGGAGCATGTGTGTACTGCACGATACCAAATTTTTAAATGTACAGTTAATTCAAGCGTGGTGGACTTTTTTACTGGGATAGTTTTTTCGTAAACGGGCAGATATGGGCCTATTAAACCCCGGGAAGCTTATAACGGGCATTTTGCAGTATTTTAGAATAATCTATTTACTTTCTTTTTGGGAAACTCTAAATCTCTCAGGTTATAATTTGGTTATGCTGCGGTTTAATTTTTTATGGTATGGAAGCTAGGAATAAGCCAATTTTATCAATTTTCCATGTCAATCAGTAAGGTCACAGAAACGTGTTTTAGAACAATTCAAGATGTTATTTAACGATTTATAAGCTACCTATTTATATTAGTGTCGCTGTATAGAGCAGGAGACACTGTAAATGAAGAAACGAAATCTGTGATTAAAAAATAAATTTGTTTAAGTGCTACTACGACGAACATTTTGTTTTTCTTTTTGTCTTTTTTTTTCTCTTCAATCAAGAGAAAATTATCTTGCTTCAATCCATTCAATGGGTTCATAATTACACGATTCGCTATAATTTAGGACGATATAAGATAATTGAGCCTGGAAATAGCTGGCTAAAGACCGTAGAAACCTCATTCGTCTTTACTCAGTTCACAAAACTCAAGCCTGCATTATTCTGGAAAGCAGTTTCATCTGTGAGTATCTTCTTGTTTCTTTACAAAAACATCTGCGCTGTAAAGCAGGCCCCAGAACCACTAAGATAAAGAAAATGCCTTGTCTATGCGAGATCAGCCTTTCCACACAACGAAGCAGCCAATCGCTCTTGGCCATTTGATCAAGTTTATGGCGGCAAGCCGAAGCTGAAATTTACCTTTGAAATAACTGGTCTTCCCTTTGGAATTTGAACTTAAAATTTGAAGAGAAAGGGGAAGGAAAAATTATGAAAATAGAAGCTCTGAGATCATAGCTGGATGAACGCATGAGTATTTAAATTTGCGTGTCGAAGAGTTCATCTTGGAAGTTTCTTACCTTGCCTGCGTGGCAGGCGTCAACGGGGAGAGGGGAGGGGGGGGGGGGGGGGGGAGGGGCGCGAAAGAGGAGATGGGGAGAAGGGAAGGAACGCCTGCTATAAGAACCGCGCTATTCGCATTACGCCAACCGATTTTCTGGAAATCGAATTATGTCAACTGTCAATCCGTTCACCAATCAGAAACTGGCGCGCGCCTTTACGCATGACTGACTTCACGCGGGAATTTACTATGTTTAACGCCCAGCGCGAATTAGCCAATTGGAATTTTGCGGCTGCCAGCGTGCGCAGAAATGAACAAAAGGGGTTCTTTATTGCAGGCGTCCGTTCCCTCTCTCGCCAGTTCCCCTCTCCTTGACGCCTGCAACACAGGCTATTTCTTACCTTGCCAAGAGGTTTTCTTTCTTTTTTTTCCGTCAGTTTAAGAGAAAGAGGAAAGAAATATCTGGGGCCAGGATAACCTTTTCTCATTCCCAGATGTAACGTTTCGTATATATCGGTAAAGCACGGAGATAGAATTTGCGGGGCGTCATGGGAAGAAGGCGACACGCGCGGCTTCATCTTTGCGGCCATCTTTGCACCCATTCTCGTCTTCAGAGCCGCTTAGTCCTCGTGCTCAGGTTGCGACGGTCAAGAAGGCCAAGCGGCTCTGGGAACGAGAATGCTTTGTTTTGCCCTTATTCAGACTAAGGAAAACCACACTTGTTAAACCAAGATGAGCGGCAATTCTCCAAATAGCACGCAGCTCTTAACAACCTCTAATTTCATTGGTTTTACGCAGCTCTATTGTTTTCAGGGCAAGGGTCCATTGTTGTGTTGTTTGTTGTATTGTTTTCTCAGAAAATCAGAGAAGACCTTGTAGGAGCTGCGTACTGTCCCGCAATTTTTGTTTCTAAAGTTCGTCAACAGAGAAAATTATAACCCAATACCAGAAGCCAAATCGGGCCAAACTGAATACGTAAATACCCGTTGTCAATACATACTTCCGATTTTGTCATTATCTTCCTCTCTGTTAACCTCCCAGCCATCGCCCAAGGGGGCGCCCTAGGGGGTTGGGGAAGGGAATGTGTAGTTCATAAGTGCACATTGGAGGTATGGGTACGGGTAGCTTGACTTTGTAAATGCTCAGATTTATTGTTTGCTTTATTTTACAACATATTTTCTTTTCTTTTTTAGTAACAAACTAGCAACGCCACACAGCGGTCTTTAGGCTGGTTTTCACTAGCGACGGAGTCAGAGTCGGAGTCGTAATCGGAAGCGTATCTAGTGAAAATCAAACAACGGAGTCGTAAGCAGAGCTTCCGATTGCGCTTATGATTCGTCTCTTACGATCCAGTGAAAACTAGATTGTCGGAGTCGTAAGCAAGGAATGGGGATTGCGCTTGATTTATTCGCTTCTGTTTGCGACTTCGACAATCTAGTTTTCACTGGATCATAAGCGTCGGAGTCATAGGCGGAATCGGAAGAAAATGGAACCGTTCTGATTCTTCCGACTCCGATTCCGTCGAGGTTATAACTCCGCTTGCGACTCCGATTTTCATTAGGTCGGAAGCGTTCTTACGACTACGACTATGACTCCGACTCTGTCTCCGCCGTCTCCAGTGAAAACCAGCCTTTTGACGCAAACTAGGTAATGCCAGGTTTATTAATAACATTCTTATTAAATTGTTAGGCATGCAACATTAAATGATACACTTATCGATAATCTCAACAATACTGTAACACACTGCAATATACTTGCAAAAAATGATTTATTTTTTTTGCAAGAGAAACACATGTTCTTCCAACCTGTAGGCTGTGACATACTTTCAAATTATATTGGAAAGGCCATGTGTCAAGTCGCAGTAAAGGTCGTATGTAGAAAGAAAGAGTGGACGGCTACACCACGGTGTTCGAGTACAACGCGTGCATCGCGCGCGGAAGTCCATGCTACACATGCAAAATTCGAAAAGTCAAAAAAGCCATTTTCCTTTTAGTTGTCTTCAGTTCGGCAGCAAATTTATTGCCGTTGAACAAAATGATTTTACTGTTGCTGTTGCTGCTGCATCATAATATTTGCAAGCATTACTTTCAGCGTGTTATTTTCCTTTTCAAGTTGATCAATCTTGTTCGCAATGAAGATATCTCTGGCTCTCTTGGCTTCACGTGACTTTTTCGCAGACATGTTGTTTCTTGATCGTTTTCTCCAGTACAGCGCATCCTTGCATTCATCCGGGACTGTGCTTCGACTTCGTTTCCGTTCTTTATCCGGGCATTTTGCTTCCTGTTGCCTATATGGTGCAGAATAAGGAAAGTGGCTTTCTGTGGGGACAACGTCCGGATCAAGATGTTTCATTTCTTTCGGTCGAATCTGACTTCCGTACAGGAAGTGGAAGACTTCCGGTTCACGACGTGTCATTTCTATCGGTCGCATCTGACTTCCGTACTGGAAGTGGAACACTTCCGGTTCACGACGTGCCATTTCTTTCGGCCGAAACTGACTTCCGCTTAGGACGTCCGGTTCATACTGCTGGTTCAGCGTTGAGTTTGTACTGTTAACTTGCATGGGGTCTCGTCTCGTCTGATAAGGTGAATTTAGACTCTCCAAGTATTCCAGCGCTGAAGTCGCCATGTCGAGTCGAGTAAGTTCCGAATGGAAATTAAGTGGAACATCGAGATCGTTTATATCAAGTCCGAAGCAATCCTTTCCTTCATCTGAGTGAATCCCTGAACAGGGAGAACTGCTTGTTTCACTTTCGGCAGTTTGTTGGCTCAGGCAAAAACTTTCAAAACCTACACAGGACGAAATAATGAATTTACTAATCTTTAAGAGAAAATTAAATTTTACTTAAAGGTATCGAAAATCTTTAAGTTGAGACGTAAATACTCTTAAATGTATTAAAGTAAGTAAGTATCTTTAATATGTGTTTAAGAACCTTTACGTTATCTTTAATTCAACTTTTCAACAACTTAAAGACCCTTAAAGGCAACTTAAATTGTTCATTACTTGCTTTAAGTGTTGTCAAGTAAAGGCTTATTTAAGTAATTTACGGTGCACTTAAAGATAGTCGAAATTGTTCTTTAAGTTTTCTTTAATGAACCTTTACTTGCACTTTAAGTCGTTATTTCGTCCTGTGCTAAATGAAGGACGTTGGTAAACGAGTTAGATAATTGGCGTCTCTTGGCGCATATAAGAACTGATTAATTGATTAAATGTTTCAATGGGATATGTACTCTTCGTGGACCTTTTTTATATCCGGACATTTTAATGGAGTCTGTTTTGGTTTAAGCTCGGCACTTTAACATAAAAGAACTTTGAATGTAATACCACATTCTACCCTTATTTTCCTTGAAGCTTTGTAATAATATACGTTATTATTCACGTTTAACAAAGAATTATAATGGCAATTACTTAATTGCCAGTGATTAGTCCTACGTAAGGGATAAGGTTGGAGGGGGTGATCGATTCGGCACTTTGCGTTAAAAAGAAAAAGAAACTTTCAAGATCGATTTTGTATTTAAAATACAGTAATTACAAACAGCAATAAAAGCAAAAAACATAGCGAAAAGGTGTGCTCGTTGTTTTCAATTGTTCCAATCAATCTAACTACAGTAAACCCTCTTAAGACGGATACCCCTGTAAGGCGGACACCTCTCTAAGGCGGACCGATCAATTATTGGCTGGTTCTGGCTGAATTTCACTTGTTCGTCTGTAACTAAACTCTCTATAAGGTGGACACCTCTCTAAGATACGATGTACATCGATTATTGGCTGGTTCTGGCCGAATTTCACTTGTTCGTCTGTAACTCAACTCTCTATAAGGTGGACACCTCTCTAAAACGGACATCAATTATTGGCTGGTTCTGGCCGATTTTAACTTGTTCGTCTGTAAATAAACTCTGTATGAGACAGACACCTCTCTAAGACGGACATCAATTATTTATTGGCTGGTCCTGGCCGAATTTCATTGTTCGTCTGTAACTAAACTCTCAATAAGGTGGATACCTCTCTAAGGCGAACTGCTAAAGCTCGGTCCTGAAGGCGTCTGGGTTAGACAGAGTTCACTGTACCCAAGTGATCGACAAGTTGTAATGACAACTATGACAATAATTTATCATTGTCAGTACATCTATTTCCTTTATTTTGTTGCATTTATTTAGGGTAATTGTTGCGTAAAAAGAATAGTCAATGTACAGTTAATACACAGTGCATAACTATAAAAATCAAACTCTGGGAGTTTTTTAAAAGCTAGGTAAAACATGTCACAAACAGAAAACGCAAATTGTCATGAACTGATCGACTGGCATCATGTACTAATCTTCCGCAAGTTGCACGGTAAAACAGTACTTGCAAGTGAGGAAACATTCAGCGGGAAAACCTTGCGTTAAAGTCCTTTATTGACTTTATTACCACCCACTGAGTAAAAATATATGTTGAATTAATTGAAATTGTACTTCGACCCGAGAATGGCATAAGTACTATTCCTATAGCTTAGGATTTGTTGGTTAAAACATTTGTGATAAACATGGCGGTTTTCCACTTTAGTAAATCTATAATTTACTGTATAAACAACTTGAAAATTAATTGAACTCACTGAACCATAGAATTTGTCTGACCTTTTAAAAATTTTACAAGTGTGTTGTATAAGGAATAGTTTGGGGAAAAGAAAACAATTATTAACCGAATTTAAAATGTTAGCTCTCGATCGTGAACATCAAAATTGAGCACACTTCTTATTGACATTCATCGACGACAACTTCTTTCAAACGAGCTACAAGCTAGCATTTATTTTGGGCGGGTGCACCAACATTTTGTACTGTTAACTTTCCTAGAAAAAAGTTATTATTAGCTAGTCTTAATACCCCTGAAATGCATACTTTACCTGGCAAAGAAATAGGAGCGGCCATTTGGTTCTGCAGCGATTCAGCTGTCTTCAAACTTAACTGGTACAATGTGCTTCTAAATATTCACGAATTCACCGACTGACCCAACGTCCATAAAAGGCCATGACAAGCTTTATTAAAAAAATCGTACAGTTGTTCATTGTTTTTCTAGTTTTATTTTGAGTATGCATCATATGCATAATTTTACGGAAAAGAAAAAGAACTTTTAGCACTTAGCAGCAATCATTGAAACTAATCCAAAGAAATCAAACACCTCGCGAAACAAATGAGTAGTTCCCTTGAGTCCGTCCCACACATAATGCTGTTTATTATTGCTTTTAGTTTCCTTGAAAACGGTGCGATTGCTATGTGGGCGGATGTTAATAAAGTTGAGTATCAGAGCACATAACATTTACCAAATGAAACTCGATGCAAAGATCTATAGCTCAGCAACATACAGGTGAAATTACTAAACGACACTTTCAGACGTGCCTGGTTGATCGTCTCGATCGGCAGGTAGCCGCTTGCTCTGAACCTTCATAATTTGCAGTCGAATAATTACAGTGGACACCATTGGGACTGCGACTGATTTGGTGCTGTAACAGGCAAAAACACCGAGCAATCATGTTTTCGTGCAACTTGTCTCGCAATTTTCGGTTTAATATGACACAAATTGCATGCGCGAAAAATTGTGTAGTACAACATACCAGAACTTACTCAGTGAGTGGAGGGGGGGAGGGGGGGGGGGGGGGGGGAGAGGGGGGGGGGGGGGGTGCTCTATCCCCTGGATCCGCCACTGTTCATGATCAGCTACTAGCAACGCAACAACGATTTTTTTCAAGCGTGACCTAGTGCCGTTGTTCAACAAATGTTGCAACGGCTGTTCAATAAATGTTGAACAGCTTACCATGCTATTTTTAATGTTAAAATAGCCCATTCAACATGTCGAACGTTGATGAACAAAAATAGAGATATTAGGCTTTATTCCGTTCAACAAGTTGCAACTTGTTCAGTGAACGACGTCAGTCAAT
Organism: Dendrophyllia cribrosa; assembly: GCA_024195265.1. NCBI lineage: Eukaryota > Metazoa > Cnidaria > Anthozoa > Scleractinia > Dendrophylliidae > Dendrophyllia > Dendrophyllia cribrosa. Next base: position 8,706,420 of record JAJLRJ010000005.1, read on the forward strand.
CGTTTTAAAATGTTGAATGTGTTTTCTACTTATTCAACAAGTTGCAACATATCGTCAACCATGTAAAACTATGTTAATCTCGTACCCAGATCTCACTCGCGCTTGTACTGACCGTGGGACATCTGGGTACGAGATTAAAACGACGTTGAAACGTGTGGCCTCCTCTACGCTGCGGTCACAGTTCACCCACTGCCGGTAACACCGGCTCCTTAGGCAGGGCTGGCTTATATCCAAGCTTGCAAGTTGAACTGCAAAAACCGTGAACGAAGATCCTGCTGGTTTTTTCGTTGGATCTCAGAGGAGGAGACCTAATCAGCTAAACTAAATCAATCAGTACTATAAACGAGAAGTCCAAGGACTACTGCAAAGCTGATACAACGAGTAAATATCATGAAACAATATTTTGGTTGGCCAGACCAGCCTTCTTCAGGTTTAAGAAGGCTGGTTTGGCCAGCCGAAATATTGTTTCAAATATATTTACTCGTTGTATCAGCTTTGCAGTAGTCCTTGGACTTCTCGTTTATATTATCTCCAAGGCAACCAAGCAGCAGTACGACTTTCCGGGAGGAAGACTCAAATGTCGGAAATGATAAAAGTGACGGGAATTCTTGTCTAAACTTTGAAAATAGCCTCTTACTTCACTGATGTGTGCGGCCCGGGTTTTTAAACACGATCCGCCCGTCATCACTAGCACACGATCAGACAATGGTGAAGAAACCACTAGCCTGTTCCAGACGTTCAGATGGGGATGGCGCGACGGAAAACCAACCAGGACGTGATGCGAGCGGAAATAAAGAAGAGAAGACTGGGTCCTTTAACGCTTGGAACAGGTTGTCATCCGTACTGCTTACCGTAGGCTGATCTGAAAGAGATAGAAGCAATTGCCCGGGGTACGTTGTAATAAGAAAATTTATTTTTGAAAAGTTACCGTTCAAAGCTAAATGTGGATTCAAAAGTCTAATCCATTTTTAAGAAGCAAACGTCAGCCGAGTCTAGGAATCTCACTCGCCTTTCTTATAATCAGTATTTCTTAAAGAACACGAATTATGTTTTTAGACCACAGGCTTACCATCCCCTGTTTGTGTGGTGTGCTGTGCATCTGTAATGGCCGTATCGGTTTATAAAACTAGTTTTACACCACAGGCTTACCAGCCTCTGGTTGTGTGGTGTGCTGTACATCTGTAATGGCCGTATCGGTTTATAAAACTAGCCTTACACCACAGGTTTACCAGCCTCTGGTTGTGTGGTGTGCTGTGCTTCTGTAATGGCCGTATCGGTTTATAAAACTACAACAGCCTCACACCACAGGATTACCAACCTCTGGTTGTGTGGTGTGCTGTGCATCTGTAATGGCCGTATCGGTTTATAAAACTAGTCTTACACCACAGGCTTACCAACCTGTGGTTGTGTGGTGTGCTGTGCATCTGTAATGGCCGTATCGGTTTATAAAACTAGTTTTACACCACAGGCTTACCATCCTCTGTTTATGTGGTGTGCTGTGCATCTGTAATGGGCGTATCGGTTAAAAAACCAGCCTCACTGATGAAAATGAAATGAAAACACTGTCATGTTATTTAACTTTGTTTTTCTATGTTTATTTTGGCGATTTGTGGCTCGCGTCGTGAAATTTTAAGCAAAGGCGAATTGTAAAGCAAGAAAGGGTATTATAATAGCGAATTTTTAAAAAATTTAAAATTCTAGACATGAGAACAGTCAAGGTTTGGTTCAATCACAGACGGCGAAGAGAAGGACCAGCGACTTCGGCCACAGTTTTAAATAATCCGTTATCTAAGACTGTTATGTCTGTTATCAGTGCATGATTATGCCAGTGATGTTGTTGTCTTAAACCTTTAAAGTTTATATAAAATCATTCATGTCACGTTCGATCAATTTGTTTTCCGCTTTTCGTCATATTCGATCATAACACCAGGTAAAATAATGTCATTTGCAGCCACGCGATGATATCGATGAGTAATCAATGTAATCAATCGCTGGTTGATGACATCGATCATTAATCGATGACTAAAATATGTGTGGCCTATCGATTAGTCATCGATTACTAATTGATTGTCGGCAATAATCAATGACTAATCAACTGATTACCCATTTACTACTTATTGATGTCATCGATTACACGCGAGTCAGCTGTACAGTTCCCGAAATGATCCCAAACTCGAAATGATCGCAAACCCGAATAGCCGAATATTTATCTTTTTATTTATCTACTATCTTACTAGTTAAGGTTTTTTATGTAGTTAGATTAGATTAGTTTCTTTTTATTTTTCTTAATGTAGGCCTCCTAATATAGTTTTTACTGTTTTTAGGAGAAAGTCATTAAAGCATTAAACTGTGAATACAGCCGCCTCTCATCGCTCCCGCCCGGGCACTAGCCGAAATGATCCCAAACTCCAAATGATCCCCAAATCAACCTCGAAATGATCACGACCCCAAAATGATCCCCAATTTTTTTCACATTGACCCCGAAATTACCCTGGGTGCCAGAGGCTTGTCTCGCGCTCTCATCTCCAGGCACAAGTACGCTCACATCCCGGCGTTACCAATCGATGATCGATTAAAATCGATATCGATTAATCGATTGATATTGATAATCGATGACCAATCGATGAAGATTTTCGTGACCTTATCGATTGGCATCGATTGTTATCGATTATCACAATTCAGTTTTCTAACTCTTTAAATATGAAAATTCGACACATTTATTTTGAAAACATGACTTTTAGCCAAACGAGAATGACAGTCACCGAGAGTTGAAGGATGAGAGTTCATGCACGAGAGTTTTATTCAACTTTCAGCAAATTCGATGAGAGCGCACAGGAATCGGCAGGTTTTTTTCCAGGTCACATTCCGCAGGTCACAATTAAATGTCCCTTGAAATTTGTCCAAAAACAGTCTAAAAACTGTTCAAACAGTGCTAAAATCCTAACCCTAGACCTAAAAACTATCTTCAGTGAAAACATGGTTCATTTGACTGTATAATTCTTGTTACCTGTAATTATGACCTGTGGAATGTAAAAGAAATAATATGACCTGTGAAATGTAAAAGAAATAATATGACCTGTGGAATGTAAAAGAAACCTGTCTCATAGCAATCGCCGAGAGTGCATGAGAGTTTCAGGCCAAACGAGAGACACGCACGAAGAGGCGAAAACTCGCTGTTTCGCGACTTGTTTGTCGCCGCTTCGCGGCTCAATTTCACTTGGAACATCTGTCATGAAAGTACTTGCCAATCGATGCCAATCGATATCAATCCATGAACTTTTTTTGTGACTATCGATTGGTCATCGATTGGCCGATACCAATCGATATCAATTAACTAATTTCATCGATTGATATCGATTTATCGATTGAATTTCCGATCATCGATTTCATCGATTGGTAACTCCGGGTCACATGCATGTACAGGCTCGATGTAGATTGTATAACACGTGTTACGTAATTCTGTTTCCGGCTATGACGTGACAAAATTTTAAAAAAGCATGTAAATCTCTAAAAAATTTTGTCTATTAAAAGCTGTGGCAGATTCTTACCTATAAAATTCAAGTTTTTGTACGCGTTAGTTTGTAGTTACTCGCGTTTCCCAGGAAACAATCTTCTGGTCATGTGTATGCTCACTCGCTTTCAGTCACGCGCCACGTGCATGTTTTCTGTAGCATTATGCCGCGTTTATCGATACGCGTGAGCTTCAACGTGACTCGGCCGTAAGCAACCAATCACAAGTCACCTTACGTAATGCTAATGTTTGAGCACTAATTTATTCACCAGTCACCGACCACAAGCGCACGTGTTTTTATCGGAGTGTAAATAAACTGGTCGGTGACTGAAACAAGTCAGTTCGCGAACAGCACATGCCCTCGAAAATTTCCGTTTATCGAATTGAAAATACCTTGAGGTATCATGGAGTTGTGCACTGCAGCAAGCCCAGAAAGCTTTCATGGTAAGGAAGTTTAATTTTGCTGTAATTTTTACCGCCTCCTTTCTTTCATACGGATATTTCATAATACGGACCCCAATTTATTGCGGACAGTTCTCTTGGTCCCGAAGATACCAAAATTCATACAATCCCTACCTCTGCAGAAATGTAATACGGACACCTCGAGCTATTATGCGGACTCTGATCTTGAGTCTTTCTCTTTGGTGTCCAACTGTATAGGATAATTTTTGCTCACCGAGGACGCTGCAGTGCTTTAGCAATTTTTTATACCCGGCGTATCACATCGAACGAAATCGAACAAACTTTCCATCGAACTCAATCGAACGATGCCGACTGCACCAGGGCCGGAATCAAATTTCGCACTGCGACACAAGCAGTGGCGTATCAGTGATTTCGATGATTTGGCGGAAAAGTAGAAAATAATACAATCATTACGATTTTTTCGTATTCCTCGAGAGCACTTGGCAGCGATGCGGAGAACAGAATCTGGATAACGTGTCATGAATATTCAGACATTCGGCTTGCATTCACTGATTGACCACAGAATCACAGGTGAAATAAGATACTGTGTGAGAATCACGAGAACGCTGGTTGCAGAGGGGAGGAGGGGGAGGGTAGATAAGGGAATACCAGGAACCTAATACCTAATCGGCTCCTGGGAATACCTACAATCTTGGACAATTGTAATAAAAAATTAAGACAACTAGAACTCTCATTTCGCGTTTTGGTTTTGGTAATTCTGGGGAGGGAGTAGGGGGCACACGTTTTGGCGAATTCATCATTGGGGTGGGGGGGGGGGGGGGGGGGGGGGGGGGGAGAGTGCTTTCATTTCTCTTTTTATTCCGTCCCAGATTGCAGCATTCTCGGTCAATGCTTCTCTCTCCAGTCCTCCAGAGACTCAAGCCCAGAGTTGTCCAGTTCGCCTTAAAAATATACCTGCTTTGCTGAGTAAAATTTAATCCCTTCAGCTGATTTAAAGAATATTTTGCAAATGATTTACTTACCGGTATGCCGTTGAATTCAGTTACGTTTTAAGAGTGTTTGTACTCTTTCGCCTTTCGTTATTATCATATAAAATCAGCTTGCTTTCACACCGATAACGTGTCTTGTTACCATCTCTTCAACCCTACAGGCGAGAAGTGTTCTGCTTTCCAAACAAATGATGAAAGTGGGTTAAGTTCTTCTCCTTCAACCCCCGCGACGTTGGAAAACAGCGGGACCTTTGCAGATCTCTTCGAACTGGATCCGACATTCTGCGACTCTTTGAACGCTAGCTTTTTCGACGGCGAACTTCCCGTCAAATTGTACACTCACATAAAAAATAAGGAAGACGATGATAATGATGATGAACTATGGCAACCTGTAACTGGGACTCTATCGTGTACTTTTGACAACAGTTTACCTTCTTTGGATTGTCTCAGTAAGCCTGTTGAACTAACAGACGAATTATTCGGCCCATCGGTGAACCCTCGAGATGTTTTTAAAGACACTGAAAAGTCTTGTCGGGACGAGGGAATCTCCCGGGAGGTTTTCGTCGAAGTGACCAACTCTGTAACTTGCACGAACATGTCTTCGGAAATTGCCGAGGACTTGTCGATTCAGAAAGAGACTTCTACGCATGAAATCGAACAGAATGTGTTTAAACGCGAACTCAGAGTTCGGAGAAAGAGGGCACGGCAAATTGATTTGGAACACGTTGACGCCAAAGTCACGGATCAAACGGGAAATTTGAAAGACTCCGACAAGGAATATAAAGCGGGTGAGGAGATTAAAAAGGTGTCAGATAAAGATTATAAGGCTCCTTGTCCAATTAAAAAATCCCGCAAAACGAACTCAAATTCCGGAAAAGACGTAAAGTATTGGGAAAGGCGAAAGAAGAACAATTTAGCGGCAAAGCGATCTCGTGATGCGAAACGCGCGCGCGAAATCCAAACAGCGAAAAAGACTGCAGCACTGGAGAAAGAAAACGCAAGTCTAAAGAAACAAATTCGAAAGCTTCAAACTGTCATAAAGAGGGCGGAAAATAAAATGTGCTTGATGGTATAAAAACAAAGGGCTCCGATAAACCACAAACCATGCGAAAGGATAAAGAGAAACGCAGTACGACGAGCAAAAACCACTACAAACAATATACACTGTACATCCATCGTTGCGCTTGTCGTACGAATAAACTGACGACGTGGCCTTTTGCCTTTATTGAATGAATGTAATTTTCTAGTGGTTCTTGGTTTTTAGTTGCTTTTTGGCTCCGCCCACATGTATAAAACGCATGTTGCTTTGTTTTTTCGTTAAAAAACGCACCGAAAACACAGATTTTTTAAAAACGCTGTCCAAAGTGGAGATATTTGGAAAAAGAGATTTATCGTTTTTGAGTGGACACCTAAAACGGAGCTTTTCAAAAACGATGACGTCACGCGCATGCGCTTTAGGAACTGTATCGCAGGTTTGAAACGGTGCGCATGCCTTTTTGGGATGACAGGAGGCAAAAATGGAAAGAAACTTCTCCAAACTTCTGCGTTTTCAAACGAAAATAGATACGTATGGACGAGCAAAAACGATTAAAAAACGCTATGCTTACATGTGAACGGGGCCTTAGGCTTAGAAGGGTTTTCAATCGAGTATCGAAAGTAAGTTCGTGATTGCTTTGGTTTGCATTGCTACGCTTCATGGTTGGCTAAAAAATCTCGCGCCACTTTCTCAACCAATTAGAAGTAAAACCACTTACTCGTTGGTGTTTTCCCGCGCTTGGTGGCGGCTACTTGTATTTTCTTTGAGCTTTGATTTGTTCATTGGGTTGTCTGTGTCTGTTGTAACAGCCCATTTCGAAAAATACCATAATATTTCACAATGGAATTCAGAGTACATGTAGGAACGCTAGGACGTAGCATTGTGTGTTCGTATACAAATATGAATCGTATGCAAATTGCCAAGAAGTTCAGGCTTACATCAAGCACCACCCAAACCTGCACTTTAAAGAGTATTGTGGTATTTTTCGAAGTGGCCTATTGGCCAGAGTAATTGCTTTGTTTTACTTAACGACACAATTTAAAACCGCTCTACTACACTCAACTCAAAATCGTTACAAGAGCAATTACAGTGCCTGCGGAATCTTCAGTTTCTTGATTGATTCTGTTTTACAGAAGGTACAGAAGGCAACCTAACAAATGATCAGGATATACAGACACTGTACAGGACTTTATTAATTGTATACGTTATACTCCATAGTCGATCCATAATTGTATGAGAGTCTTACTAAATCGATTGGCAATAGCCCAATTTCGATATATTAAATTCAACTTGAAACATAAAACACCACTACGAGGCTTAGGTGAATGATGGTACGGATTTGTATGGCTTATTACCCCTAAGCCTCGTAGTGACGTCTTTTGTTTAAAGTTGAATTTTAATATATCGAAATTGGGCTATTAAGAAATGGAGTAATGAGGATAACTTTGTAATAGGGTGAATTTTTCAGATCCATTCTGATAAAAGAACATTGCATACGCTGTAATATATGGTGCATTTCAAATTTTTGTAAATTTGTATATTGCGTTATTAAAATAACCGTCAAGTATTCGATGAATATGTTTAAAAAAGTTATAAAAGCGCTTTTGAAACTAAATGTTTATTATCAAGTATTCGAAGTGTTTAAACATTTTTTGCGCCTTGTTTCCTGTGTGCGTTGAAAACTCGCAGATGGACAGGTGACTTTACCAGCCGGGAGGTCTGCACGGCCTGGCAACAGAATAAAGCCGCGCTAATAGCCTGTTGCAGGCTCTTTTGACGAGTTCATATGCAAATCCGACTGCGAACGCGAAAGTTTCACAGGCGGCATTCTCGTTCACCAGATCGAGTTCCACGTTTTTTTAAATAAATTGCCTCACCAATCGTTTCAATAGCCTGCGAATACAGCCGCCTTTCATCAATGCCCCTAGTGGCCGGGAACGACGAGAAGCGGCTGTATTCGCAGGCTATCGTTTCAACCGCTTACCAAATAAAACGAGGGCTCTGGGGACGAGACTGTCGGTTGTGCAGACTGTCTACGTTCTAATTTCGTGCGCGCATTGTAATTTAACTCTTTCTCACTGTCTGAAGTGGAGACGCGGTGGACTTAAAAACCTGAAGGTCGGTGGTTCAAGCCTGGTCTCTGCCGTCGTGTTGTTCCCTTACACAAGAAACTTTGCTCCACGTTGTCTGTCTCCATCCAGGTGTATAAATGGTTACCGGCGACATAATGGTGAGGGGTAACCTTGCGGTGGACAAGAATCCCACCCTTGTAAGTCGCTTGCAACTTACAAGGAAATGAGGTTACAATCATGAGAGGGGGAGATATTTGCAGCCCAACGAGCGATCGAGGGAAATTTCTACTTACATGCTTTAACTCGTTCAACCCTGGGGGTGCTCGTCGGAAATTTTCGAAAAGCACCCTAAAAGGTACCAGAATGTTGTTTGATGGCCGTGGCTCAAATGAATTTTTACCCCTAAGAGGTACCAATTCTTATACAACACATGCCATATTTATGAATGTGAATATATGAAAATCATATACATTCTGGGTTTAATACCCTAAAAGGTACCGCGATAATTCCAACGGGGGTCATTTTGAATTTTACCACCCTAAGAGGTACCAATGTACAAATTTTGACTCCTAAAAGGTACGACGAGCACCCCCGTCAAATGATTTACTTACTGTATGCCGTTAAATTCAGTTACGTTTTAAGAGTGTTTGTGCTCTTCTTTCGCCTTTCCTTATTCCCATATAAAATCAGCTTGCTTTCACACCAATAACGTGTCTTGTTACCATTTCTCTTCAACCCTACAGGCGAGAAGTGTTCTGCTTTCCAAACAAATGATGAAAGCAGGTTAAGTTCTTCTCCTTCAACCCCAGCGACGTTGGAGAACAGCGGGACATTTGCAGATCTCTTCGACCTGGATCCGACATTCTGCGACTCTTTGAACGCTAGCCTTTTCGACGTCAAATTGTACAATCACATCAAAATTAGGGAAGACGATTATGATGATGATGAACTAGGGCAACCTAGACTGCAAAACAGTCGGTTTTTCCCTCTTAAGCCATGCGAGGTTCGAAGCAAGAGGCGCGAAGCGCGGAACAGAATGTGTTCAAACGCGAACTCAGAATTTGGAACACGACTATGCCAAATTTGCGTATCTAACTAGAAATTTGAAAGACTCCGACGAGGAATATAAAGCGGGTGAGGAGATTGAAGAGGTGTCGAATGAAGATGAAGATTATAAGGCTCCTTGTCCAGTTAAAAAATACCGCAAAATGAACTCAAATTCCGGAAAAGATGCATAGCATTGGGAAAGGCGAAAGAAGAACAATCATGTTAGCGGCAAAGCGATCTCGTGAAGCGAAACGCGCGCGCGAAATCCAAACCACGAAAAAGACTGCAGCACTGGAGAAAGAAAACACAAGTCTAAAGAAACAAATTCGAAAGTTTGAGGCTGACATAAAGGGCGAAAAATAAGATGCGCTTGATGGTATAAAAAGATAGGGCTGCGATAAACCACAAACCCCGCGAAAGTATTAAGAGAAACTCAGTACGACGAGCAAGAACTACTACAAGCAATATTCACCGTCCATCTATCGTTATGTTTATCGTACCATGCAATCAATTGACGACGTGGTCTTTTGCCTTTATTGAATGAATGTAATTTTCTAGTGGTTCTTGGTATCAAGTTGGCCCCGCCTGCACGACCTACACTTATATACAGTGGAGCCCCGCCTTACGACCACCCCGTTAATACGACCACCTCGTTATTACGACCACTTTTAGGAGGCAAGAAAAAGCGTTCATTCAGTCATTTTCTTATCTGGAAAACCTCGTTAATCCGACCACCCCATTAATACGACCACATTTTTATGGCCCAACGGTGGTCGTATTAACGGGGTTCCACTGTATATATTTTTTTCTGCGTTTTCGCCGTCGATAGCTGTCCACGGTTGCTACTTTATCAGTTTCTGTCGTGTTGGTGTCTCGCAAAGTCAACTTTTCTACGTAGTCAGATCAGCCCCTGCAGTTTATTGTATACCATTTAGTAGGCCTGTCCCGATTGTGCTCATAAAATGCAGAAAAGTTGCTCCACAGAATGTCAAAAAGAGACTAAAAAGTTGCCAAAAATGCCAATCTCGTTCCCAGGTTTTTTCCCAATTTTAAAAGGGAAAAACGCTGGGAACGAGGTTGCAAAAATGCAATTTCAAGATATTTTTCGTCCTTCTCAATAATTGCTAATATCGATCGGTTGAGAAAAATAGCTTGAAAGAGGTTTTTCAGTCGCAAATATAGGAATATTTTAAGGAAAGTCTTAACAGAACAAAACTTATGGTTTATTTGACGTCTTATCAAGTGACAGGTTATTTGCTCAGAACAGCACGTTGATCATAACATCTATAAATTCGCATAAATTGAAGATTCCTATCAAATTATGCACTTTTTGTGCTTGATATGTACTGTAAACCTATCATTTGCTCAAAAGTTGCTCAGAAAGGCAAAATTTTTTCGAGGTTGCTAGAACTGCAAAAAGTGTCTCCAAACACCGAGACTGATTTAATTGCTAAAAAGTTGCCGAGCACAATGGGAATAGGCCAACCTTTTAGGGTAAAAAAATGTACGAATAACGGCCACGTAGGAGACTAGGTGATGGACTGGGAAGACCTTAGATAATAACGGCCTGGACCACCTCGGACGCCTTATTGAGACTTATATAACGGAGTAACTGGTTAGCTTTCAGTTGAGGTTAGGGCTAGTATTGTTTATATAGTTAAATTTAGGCCTGAACAACCCGAGAAGCTAGGTGGTACACTAGTACGGTAGGCTATGTAAGCCTAAGCCTAAGCCTAGCTGAGGTCACAGGTTCAATCCTGAGTGGGGATTCTAGATTTTCTTTTCTACACTTAAAAAATTATTGAAAATAAAATTGTAAGTGTCGACATTACGTTATATAATTCTCAATAAGTGTCCGAGGTGGTCCAGACCGTTGTTATCTAAGGTCTTCCGATGGACTGATCGGTTCAAGGAATCACTTAAAAACGTAACACTGGAGGATGAAAATAGGAAACGGATGAAAATGACGAATTTTGTCCATTTCGAAAAGAACTAAAAATCCCGGGGGGGTGGGGGATTCCATGTAAAATTGACAGGGGTGATAGTCGGAAATTTTAAAAGGAACCTCTGAAAGCTGCCAGAAACTTGTTTTGTGGGTGTGGCTCACATTAATTTTTCCCCTAAGAGGTACCAATTCTTTCTGAAGTGTACCTGTCAGCATATTTTTCTGGTTTAATACCCTAAATGATATCAGTTTTCTAGGCGTAAAGCCCATACATTCTCTCTTAAAATAACACGCTAAATATATACTGTAGATTCTGGGGCCGGTGGAAGTGGAATAATTGGATCTCAACAGGAAAGAAGCTCCTGATCTCACTTATTCATTTTTCCTTTTATGTTTTCTAAGTTATTCAATGTTCATTCAGATTCCGCATTCGAGTTTGTTGGGCAGCTTCTAGCATGCAATGCTTGTGAAATAGAAGATATTCACTTCCTCCAAAATATGATTAAAAACCGTCAACGTTATATTTAATCTAATTACCAGGAGCTGCGTAGCAATTTTTTTTGACTAGTTGTAGGCCTAACCAGGCCTGCTTGAATCCTGGCAGGCACGCTGCAATGAGCGCCATAGGCGCGAGCTTCGAGAGGTGTCCGGGGGCATGCCCTCCCCGGAAAAGGTTTTGGATTTTACCTTGTAAAACACCACTTCCTACATTCCTGAGACTCGAAAAGTGTTTGTGAAGTCTATATAAATTCTGAGGTTTACCTCCTGATAAATGGGAAGGGCAATCGCCCCTCTCTTGGCAAAAAAAAGTGATCACGAAGGCGGTTCTCCCGGAGCAGAGCCACAACACAGTGCACAAACAGGCTGCGCTCCGTACGTTCCCACGCGTGTGCGGGGTGGCGCGGTGCAAAATTTTTCAGTGTTAGTTGGGCAGACCTGCGTTCGCGCTTGTAGTCCCTAACATATTCAACAAGAGCGAGAATTAAAGATAAGAAGAAAAAACTGTCACAACGATCAGACACAAGCACCATTGAAAACAGACACGCACTAACAACACATAAAAACGTTTCGAAAGAGTGCGACAGAAAATAAATGTAAAGCTTGTTGACTGTTAGAATTGGAATAAAAAAGGGTGCCCAGACATCCTATTCTTATAGCGTAAAACGCACCACGTACACTTATGATCAATAGAGTGTGGTGCGATGATATATATCTAAACAAGTATAGTGATAACTAGAAGATAAAAGTCGATACAGATTTTTCAAGGTTCTGTTCTTGGCGCGCGAAAGATTACAAACTCCAAAAGGAAAAGAGACCCGGCTTCAAAGCCATAGTTTCTATTGGGAGGGGGGAGGTACACAGTAGGGAGGAGGGAGAAACCGGGGCGAAAATGTAGGGAGGAGGGAGAAAATGAAATGCTGTGGGAGTAGGGAGATATCGATGAGAAGGTAATTTTAGGGCTTTTTTTAACTTGCGTGATGACAAGGGATGGGGGGATGGGAAAATTAACGTACACTGCGATCCCCTTGGGTCTCCTTTGACTCCCTTGTTCGGACTTAACCGAGAAAACATGGAATCAAACTTGACACATCTCAGGTTACCAGGTTTAAAAATTGGCGACGGGCAACACACGACTCATGCACTTGGTCGTAATCTGATCTTCAAAGCTTCGCTCTAACAAATAAGTCCTCAGTGTATTTCCCTTGCGATATGATATGAGGGGATGCTCCTTAAAGATATCTATAAACTGTTCGATAACAGGTGATCACAAATCCCTTTCGATAGACTGTTCACAGCCTTTCTATTTTCTCAGAGTCCGTCGCGTACGAGAACTGCCGGCAAGCGAAGCGAGCGCGGTGCACTAGCGCGGAGCGCGAGGGGGTGGGGGTGGGGCGAGGCAGTTCTCGTACTCGACGGACTCGGAGAAAATAGAGAGGCTGTGAACAGTCTACCCTTTCGATTGAAATCAGTCTGTGAACAAACATTTTGTCTAGTGGACGAAGGTTCTGCTGGAGACAAAACTGTAGAACTAACATCGCGGAAAGTGCCGCAAAGTTTGCAGAAATTGATGTTAAACTTTTGTTTTGTCATTCAGCCCCACTCAGGGTCACTCAGTGACCAGGGGACCCGTTTCTCGAAAGGCCCGGTAACTTTTCGGGTCCGAATCAAAACCTGTTGAATCTTAGCACAGTTCCAAGCTCACAAACTGATCAATTTTGTTCGCTAACTGATAGTTTCATTGGATCGTTTTCAAAATTATTGAAACTTTGATCTTGAATGCAAACACAGCAAACATAAAACAGCTTTTCGGGCCCGAAAAGTTATCGGGACTTCCGAGAAACGGTCCCCTGAGGGCAGAACCGCTCGTCTTGTGATTGGGACGTCTGGGACTGGACTCGGCTTTTTTCGGTCAGCGGTCACTTCGAACGAAAGCGCGTAGGTACTTCATGTATCCCTTATTATAGCGTATAGAGCAGTTTTCAATTGACTGTCGAAAGTAATTACACAATTGCTTTGGTTTTGCATTGCTACGCTTTGTGATTGGCTAAAAAATCTCGCGCCACTTTCTCGACCAATCAGAAGTAAAACCAAAACCAATCGTGACTTGCTCGCACGCTTTTCCCGCGCTTGGCGCCCGCGACATGTAATTGCTTCGAGCTCTGATTGGTTCATTGGATTGTTTACGACTGCTGTGATTGGTCAGAGTAATTACTTTGGTTTTGGTTTTACGACACTCAATTGAAAACCGCTCTAATGAGGGATACATGAAGTACTTATAAAAAAAAGTATTTAGTTAGAAAATGAATGAGTTAGAATGGTAATTTAGTTTGTTGATTAATATTGCGTTTGCTATAAAGGGAAAAAGGACGAAACCGCAAAGTGTGGCCGATGGAGGAAGTACCGTGAGTTTCAGTTTCAGTTTCTTTTCTCAGGGCGTAACATGTCGATCAAAATCGATCATCGAAAACGTTGTCGATAAGTCGATACAACTCAATATTTGTCGATAATTGGGGTCATAATTGTCAATCGACAAGTTAAATGTGTCGATAAAAGTCGATAATTACAAGATTTTCAGCTCATTATCGATTTTATCGACAAAAATGGTGACGATTATCAAGGTCGCGAAAATAAAGAGTTTCATAACCAAGCCAATAACTTGTGTAGAATTGTAAACAACTCTGTAGGGCAATGAGATCAGATCCATGAATCAGCGATAACCGGTGATAACACTCAGCTGCAAAAAGGGTCATAAAAATAAAGCACATACTTTTGCTGGAATCAGACGTTAGTTTCTTCCTTTTAATCAGGTTTATTTGATGAAACAAAGTCTTGGCATAAGTCGACATTCAACTTCTGTGGTGTTACTAATTTTTGTCCGGCATACATCTTTTTGTATTTAAAATTATTTATTTCGATATTTGTCGATTGAAATCAATCAAAATCGAACTGTAACATTAAAAGTCAGTCAAATTCGATCATTACAAGAAATCTCGCGATTGACTATTATCGATTCCATTATTTGTCGATTGACAATTATCAAATTCAATCGACAATGATCGATTTTATCAACTGTTGAAATTATCGACATGTTACGCCCTGCTACTCTCTTCAGGTGATTTTTTCCTGTGGGGTTTGCTGCAATTGAATATTTCTCAAGGGCGTCACTCCTTAGATGTCATTTCTCAGAGAGGAGGCGTGGCCGACAGTTTAGTATTTTTTAATGGACCACTCTACAATGCAATTGAAGGGGTCGTTTGGAAAAAAATACATCATCATTGGGAGGTGTGGATGTAGAATGGAATGGCCCTTGGCTCATGACATCATTTGTGCAGGTGCTGGTGTTGTAATATATGTATTTGGAGACGCTGAAAGATCGCTTCTGAAAGAACAAAGCCATTGAAATACCCTATGTTGTCGCTGTGTTAGACGTGTTGACTTTCGGTTGACATTCAGGTTGATGAAAAATTGACTCAAATTTGTACCAAGGATGAAATGAAAAACTCAGAATATTCATTAGAGTCAGTATTGGTGGTTTTCACAGTCATGCGAATCATCACAAATTGAAATTGAAACCATTCAAATTATGGATAGATAGTGTCGAGAGAAATGCAGTGTTATAGAAGATCAATCAATAAACAACCTGGCGAAGTCTCAGACCTGTACAATTTCCCCAGTGCTGAGATATTCCTCAAAATGTTTCCCAGAAATTTATAGACACTTGGCTCAGTATGGAAATGCCCTATTTATGCCCCTCTGAAGGACATGAGTATGGCAGATAGTCATAGAGGATAACAAAACATCTGGAATTAACTTTTGCCATGAAAACAATAATTATAACATAGTAAGGAAGTCCTGTTCCTGACAAGATAAAATCTGAAAACCTTGTTCATTTTAATTTTAGAATTTGATGACATCATGTGCAAACCAGTAATTCCAATTACAGAACATGTGGAAATTATTATTCCAAACAATCTTTGCCCCTCACCCCCACTCCCACCCCTGAGCAAGATAATAAGTTCATATATTTACCGTATTTATTCGATTAACCGCCCTGGGCACTTATTAAATTTTTGGACCTTGAGAGTGGGCGCTTATTCAAGGCTGGGCACTTATTAAATTTTCACCATTTTCAACAAGTGTAGTATGTTATTGTATATTTTGCAACAAAACAGTAAATGGGAATAACAAAACACAAAGATGTAACAAAGCAAGGTTTCTGCAAAACACTCTGAAGAAAACTCCGTATTCGGGGAAGTCCCTTATTAGTACTTATTCCTTTTTTGGGGGTGGTAGGGGGAAGGGGGTGGGCGCTTATTTGAGTTTGAGTGGGAGTGGGAGGGAGATAGGGTGGGGTGGAGGTGGGCGCTTATTCGAGGCTGGGTGCTTATTAACTTTTTCTGCTTTTAGGATGGGCGCTTATTTGAGGTGGGCGCTAATTTGAGGTTGGGCGCTTAGTTGAGAGTTTTTCCAATAAAAGGCCATTCTATCATATCAAAAACTTTCTCAAAATCAAGAAACAGAAGTAGTCCAGGAATGTTTTTCTCTTTGGCATAGCTAATGATACTTTCTAATAGTCGAATGTTTTCACTTAAATCTGCCTTTTATAAAGCCACTTTGATCACTATTAATTAGATTAGGGGAAAAATGTTTAAGCGATTAGCAGTTGCCTTGGCCGCAAGTGTAGTCACAACGTGTTGATTAGGGTGTTTGATATGACATTCCAAAAGACTTTATAGAATTCCACTGGTAAGCCATCCGTACATGGAGTTTTATCCGATTCCATAGTTTTCAGTGCCTCTAGGCACTTGTTTTCAATAAGCCGTCCTTCGCAGCCATTTTTTCAAAATCTTTAAGGGCTGTATCATTAAGGCCGTCAAAGAAAACTGACATGTCAAGTGATCTGCTTGCCATGCCTTTGGATTCATAAAGCTTGTTATAAAAAGGCGTACAATTAGTTAGAATATCTTTGTCTGCAGAGGTAACAAAAGTGTGGTCACTAACATTAATTTGGCTTATTGTGCTCTGTTTATAGTGCTGTTTCTCTAGACTTTGAAAGTACTTAGTATTATTCTCTCCTTCATTGTACCATTTGGTTAGATTTCAGGATTGCGCCTTTTGTGCGATCTTCAATTAGCATGTCAACTCCTTGATGCCCAGTTTGTTGTGAACTGTGATATTCTTTTATTATTACATGTATGTTAATTAATAATAAGTGTTTTGTCCCTTGTTTAGGCTCAAACAGCCAAGCAATTGAAAAGTGGGAAAGGTCAGCAGCAGGAGAAGGGAAACACACAACAGAACAGTGGTAAGAAAAAAAGACAAACAAAAGCAGCATCAGCCTCGGCAACAACAAAAATTGGACTTGCAGTCTTCTGGAAAAAAGACTGAAAAACCATTGACAAGCCAGGATGAAAAAGCAGCTGCGACTGGCAGCGAGGGGAGTGAAATGTCACAAAAAACCAAAGCTGAATTGAAAGCAAAGGAGAGCTTAACAGGTAAAAATTATTATCCCTGGCCAGTAATCTTCTCATGAAACTGTTGAACTTGATTAATTTTAAAGTTATCACCCAAATGTTATGTGTACTACATGACACCTACCAAGGAAACTTGCATTATCATGCTAATTAATAAAAGCAGGTTTACTGTATCCCAGATTTTTTACAACCTGTCAGTCAGTAAAAGTATGAAGTCAGATGCTTGATCACTTATCCTATATTGTTAATATTTAACAAATATTAATTATATGAATGTTAAAATTTAAGATTTTTTCATCACTATTTTTAGTCAGTTTATTGGTAGTGTCCAAATGGAAAAATTTTAGCAGATCTTAGCATCTTAATGAATCGTAGTATTTTGGTTTTTAAATTACTTTAAATTACTTTAAATTACAGAGCCCCATACTCATGGAATATGGTCAACCTCTTTTCGTTTGGTTGTCACGTGATTGACCAAGCGTATGTATGTACGTACGTTCGCGTCTACAGATTGTATGGGTGGGGTAGGGGAGACTATCAAAAGGAAGGGAGGGGTGTCTCAGGCATGTCTTGGCAAGTCCACATCTTTTATATTGAACATTCACAAAATGTTCAAATGACAGCTGTCAAAACAGGATGGCCACTGACCAGTATGACATGACCATATCACGGGCTCATGTGTCAACTCATCGAGGTGACGTAATTTTTTTGGAAGCTGTCCGCTAACCAGTTAATTGTTTTACTAGATCGCGATTAATGTTCAATCTCATACTTTCTAGCTAGTTTGGGAGCACAGGAGTCTGATAACGCACACATATTGGACATCAATGTGATCAATTGACAGCTGTCAAAACAGGGTATCCGCTGACCAGTATCAATTGACCGTATCACGGGCTCAGGTTTTGACCCATCGAGGTTAAGTATTTTTTTTGAAGTTCCGCTGACCAATATCAATTGACCGTATCACGGGCTCAGGTTTTGACCCATCGAGGTCAAGTATTTTTTGAAGTTATCCGCTGACAAGTTATTTTTCAAATGACCGCAAGCTCAAGTTTAATTTTTTTAAACTTCATATAAAATATTTTGTGTTTTTGTGCCACACAATTAAAATTTTGATTTCAAACTGACCTCGGACACGAAAATTCAGCCAGCTATTACCGGCAGTGAAGACAGTTGCTTTTGACTTTGCTCACCATGGTCACGCGTTGGTCACGCTCTACATCCAATTTTTATGCCCTGATTGGTCAAAATTTGACAGGTGAGTTCATGTGGAAAATTTATGCAGCATCTTGAATCTTGTTTACTTTGACAGCCAAAGCTGACAGAGTTTTGTGTCAACTTGTGATGTTTTTAACTGTCTTTTTCCACTGGATGTAGCTGCTATCACACAGCTGCTATCAGGAGTCTTCTGTTATTCATGGCTAGTTTGTTTATTGGGTTTTGGTTGAGAAATACATCACTTGTCAAAGTCGGAAATCCTATTTCGGATGGCATCGTTTCCCTTTGTTCACCATGCTTGATGCGTATTATATATATATTGTTCATTTTGTCACACATGTCAATTACTTTTTCCAATTTCCTTGTATACAATTAATTGGGTGGCATTGTACGTGGTTTATGCTTTTCATGGGTCAACGTTTCTTTAGTCAGGTGTACTTAGTTTTAACATCACTGCAGGTCGACATGGAGACATGCTTTAATATCAGAAACCAAAGGACCTTGTTTATCTTCATTTCCTATGAAATGGAACTTCTAGATTTTAAAGAGGGAGTTTGTTTACTTTGTTAAGGACGATGCCTCCTTTTGTTACTGCGCATATGTTCTGCGCATCTAGGGATATTAGGGTTTCTTAAGGAATTTGCCCACTCATACAACAATATTTTGGCACGGTTTATGACTACATGGAAAAAGCACATCTTAGCAAGGGCTGTTAGAATCCAAAAACAAAATTGGGGGTAACCATGCATTTTTCAGAGATAATTTAGCTGAAATTTGGGGAGAAATTGCCAGACATTCTTGGTATCTTTAACGCCTTTTTAGCAGTATGGTTGCTTAATTATCTCTGAAAAATGCGTGGTTACCCACATTTTTCTTTTTGGATTCCAATAACCCTTGCTAAGATTTACTTTTTCCCCACAGTTGTCACCTTTGCAAAAATACATCTGTATACATAACTAAGGTTTTGGTTGTTCTTTCTTATACCGGATCCGGAATAATTAATGTCCAAAAAACAAAAGAACAAAGCTAACATAACAATACCTAGTTTGCTAGACCTAATCGGAATAACAATGGTTCTTTTGTCCTCCGCCATTTCAGTCCGGTATATGAAAGTCTACCCAAGGTTTTGAAAAAAAAAATGAATATAAATCGTTGTTTGAAATGACATCGACCAAAGAAACAAGGTTTAGAAACACCAAAGGCAAGTTAAATTTGACAAATCAAATAGTATTCTGGAATTCTCTCACCTTTCGTGTCGACCAGTTCGCTGAATGCTTATAGGGAAGATATCACTGACGTCACCAATTGTTATTAATGTGCCAACCAGAGCCTTATTGGCTGCCGAAACAAAGGGTTCTTTTGTTCCAGTGGCTGGCACATTTGAATAACAAAAAGAATGTTTGTAAACAGATATCATCCCTATAGTCAAAGCCTTGTGTAGCCAACAAGAAGCGTCTACGGCAGCTGTTTTACCGTCGTAATCGCCAATGAAAGCTACTTTGGTAGCCTCTTTTAAAAACGGCAAAAGAGTATTTATATTCATATTAAACAATGCGAATTTCACGAATTTCTAAACAACCTCTCAATGCGCTAACTCATGCGGAGATGTTGACGCTCCGGCGGTCATATGGAAATGAGCCCGAAGCGACAGTTGACCCAGAATGCACCGCGATCGTAGGCCGCACACCACCTGTGGAAGGGGGTGGGTGCTGATTACAACGTTTCATCTCCGTTTCATCCGAAAACATTCTCTTTCTCTCCAGTCAGCAGTGTACTTTGGTACAATTTTCAGTCAAAGACCTAAAATAGACGCTTCATAGGTCATTAAACTCTTTTGTGTTTGTTTTCTTGTTTACGTTTTCCATGTATGCGTGGCTAATTACACCATCTTCATCAAAAAATGTGAAGTTGAATGTATACTCAATCTACCTTTGTAAATTGAGGGTGCTAGAGCATTGCCGGCTCTACCACCTCTGAGTTTCAGTAAAATAATTTGTTCATAGCTTTCACTTCATAAAGCACACTTTTCATTTACGTACATGGTTATTCATGGTATACCATAATCAGGCCTTGGTCTGTCACCATAATTGTCATTGGATTCAAAATTGGTAATTTTCATTATAAATTAATATATGTAGGTTTAAAATACAGAAATTTTAGGAACGCCAATAACCTAAAAAAATTACCATATTTTGCTTTTGTGCCGTTTATTTTGCATGCAATGTTAAAGGGAATCTTGGCTAAAAAACAGTTTAGCTCCAAATTGCAAGTTGGTGTTTGCATGTGTTAAATCGTTTCATTAGTTTCAAGTCGATAATTCTTTGCCAGCTTTGAATGCTGGGCGTTTCGTTTCTGCTCTTTTAGGATTTCAAATTACCAGCGTGCCTCCATGTTTATTTTTGCAAAGCTTGATGGTAAATTATAACGTGATTGCGTGTTTGGACGTTTTAAAAATACAGCATTGCGTCAATTTAGATATATAAAAGTGCTTTAAATCGTTTCTAATTCATAGTCCGGTTGAAAATGTACAGTTGCAACGAGAAATCTTTTTCTGTAGACTTCATATTGAAATATCTGACCGCGCAATGACGTCATGTATTACCGTAAAAGTAAACATGGCGATGCCCAAGTGATATAAACTGAAAACCCTACACTTCGTATTCAAACCACTTACAGTGATATTGACTTAAAACCTCAGGACCAGTTCAAGAGAACCATTAGGTTTACTTTAAAGCGTAAACTGCTTTTCAGCCAAGATTTCCTTTGATAATGGCAACAATTTTTTCTAGGTTATGGGTGACAGCAGAGTAACCGGCACTTACAAACCATTTGCACAACTGGGCCAATTCCTGGAGCAAATTTTACAGGCTGATTCCTTCTCAGTTTCTCCCACCCTCCATCGATTAGCCAGTGAAGGAAATGAGGCTGAGCTCATTGACTTGATCAACAACGGAGGTGACGTCAACGAAGAGGACAATAATGGGTTCACAGCTCTTTATCATGCTGTAGATGGAGGACACGCAAAAGTTATTGAAATCTTATTACAAAATGGTGCACACGTCATTGGAAAACATAGCCTTTTGCACGTTGTCCGAGATTTAAAGTCTGCCCAATTACTGTTTCAAGCCAAGGCTAACCTGAATGGCCGTGATGAATTTGGAGACTTCCCATTACAAACAGCAATAAGGAAAGGCAAACAAGAGCTTGTAGAATTTTTCTTGTCAGTTGGTGCCGATGTTCGATGTACCAATGCCAAGGGAGAGACTCCACTTCACACACTCTGTTCATCATTTATGGAAAAGCCACACGACGAAAAACTAACTCAAAAACTGATTGAAATGGGAGCGAATGTAAATTCGAAAGATTCCCAGGGCAGGTCGCCATTACATTTGGCTGTCATGAATTATTACCTCGAGAAAGGACAAACAGTGAACATTCTGATAAAAGCTGGAGCATCTGTAACAGATGTAGATCTGCAGGGAATGAATCCAATTCATCATCTCGTCGAGAAGAACAGACCATATTCAGAAGATGATAACAAGTTGTTCTTAGAATACATCGACCTTCTAGTCATTCATGATAGTGCAGCTAATTCCAAGGATGCCATTGGTCAAACCGTCCTGCATTTAGCAATACCTGGGGGAGCGCCATTGCAAGTTTTGGAATACCTTGTACAAAAAGGATGTGTACCCACCACTGAAGACGGTCGAAAACGCAGTTTACTGCATTGTATTGTAGACCGAGATGGACGTGACGTCAGTGATATTTTAAACTTCTTATTGGACAAGGAACTTGATATCAATTGTCCTGATGTGTGGGGACAGACAGTCTTGCATCATGCTATCGAGAAGGACAAGAAGGAACTTTTTAGAGCTTTGGTTGAACGTGGAGCAGACGTGAACGTGAAAGATTCCGTAGGCAGACAACCATTACATATTGCAGCGGAGAGGGGGTCTGACGTCATTTGCAATTCTCTAATCAGACTAGGGGCAAATATCAACGCACAAGACAAATATCAGTCCACACCACTCCATTTTGCAGCGTGGAGCAACAAGGCTTCTGTTGCAGATGTTTTAATCAAAGCAGGATGTGATGTTGAACTCCGCGATGCATGTGAACAAACAGCGGAAGAGCTGGCGAAATTTTGGTCCAGTCTCGATTTTCTGCAGATAATGCATGAAAAAGACGGAAGTTATAAACTTGAATTGGAACTACGAAAGAAACTGTTAGCAAAACATGGCAGCGAGTTGTTGCAGCTTGAAACTTTTCAAGACATCATCAATCCTAGCGAGGAATCGTTACGAATGTCGGGCACTTTGAGTGAATATTTAAACTGCTTAATTTCCACACCGGGAATAGGGACAGTTTTTGAAGATCCCGAAGCGGGAGAAATCCGGGATGTTTTAGACAGATTTGCGACAAATGTGGTAAAACGTATAGCAGACAATCATCCAAAAATGCGCTGTACTCTGTACCACGCAGGTAGTTCGTCAGAAGGAACCAAGACAAAATATCCAGATGAGTTTGACTATGTTGTCTGCCTTGATGAACTGAGTGAAAATATTTATCCAGAACATGAAACCGAGGACGTTCGAGAAAGTGTTCAACTTGTTCCAGATAGAGAAGCAAATGACAAAGTAAAAGAGGTATTAGAGAAGGGGGTAGATTATGAAGAAACTTCATCATCAGTGTCAAATTACACTCAAATCTGTCTGAAAGATCACACAAGCTACGAGTACTCAGAGTTTACACAAGACCTGGAACTGAAAGCGATTTCAAATTACATGATGTTTAATCTATTCGCACAGCAACTATCCAATATCGTTTTCGATGAAAGCTTCCCAAAAGATGAACGCTTGGTAATAAAGGACGTCACCAATGACCCCAAGTTCTCCCTTTTGTGGAAAGGATCGAGATATAAAACTCTGGCAATCGAAGTTGATTTTGTCCCCGCAGTGCGCCTTCCTTCTTGGCCAGACAATTTTCGAATCCAGTCTCCACTCCTTGTTTCAGATCTTTTACAGCTTCCCTGTCTCGCTGTTCCAAAAATGACGAGTCAACAAGATGACAGACTTTGGAGATGTTCTCTGTGTCTTGTTGAGACTGCTATTATGAAAAGATGTCTACATCGAATTCGAAATAGCTACATAGCTGCCAAGTCGCTGATCAGCTCTGCTATTTGTCCCCTTGTTAGCTTTGAGGAGTACAGAGACGCGAAGATGCAGTACGCAAGCGAACATGACAGTTTGGCTTCCGATGAGGACCCTATTCTGTTTGAAAACGTCGAAGGTATGTTGCCATCATATATACTAAAAATGGCCCTCTTCTACTCCATAGAAGAAAAAGCAACGAAGGATGGAGTGGAAACTGTCTTTCGTGAATTCGAGCAATATACTCAACGGTCAAAAAGTGCTTCTGATGTTGCGTCGAGTAAAGAACCTGACCCAGAAATAGTTACGGATATATTTATGAAATGTAATGATTGGCTTTCAAATCAGTTTGTTCCATCGTTTTTTAACCCACGACAAAATGTAATGGGATCAATGATGCTGGAAGAAAATGGTGTTAAAGCGCAGATGTTTGTAAAGTATATTTTGAAACTTTTAAACGAAAAGTGTTGAGTTTTTAACACGCCAGCTATGGAACGAATGTTCAGGTACTACCCATCGTGGCCAATAGTCACTACAAAGAACTTGTCTCCGAGAAAATTAAATGAATTGTTGTAATTCTATAGACTCTAAGAAAGGAATTGCAGACAGCAGTCAGGTTCGATATATTCACTATCTTTTTTTATTATTATTTACTCCATTTTTTATTATTATATACGTTATTTGAAGTTTACAAGATAAGAAAAAAAAAATTATGGAGAAGGGCAAGATATAGGTAAACTAATTATATGCCCTATAACTAGATTACATTTTTTTTAAGAAAAAGAGAAAACACACTACTAAGAAAGGAATAGAAACATAGAAGTAATACAGCTGTTACAAGATTGGTGAGACAGTGATTAATACTGAGCAAAAATTGTTCAATTGTTGTTTGTTCCTATGTTTAATTATATTTATGCCTCGATTTGCGTATGACAAAAACAAAACGAAATCCCGTGGGGGGGGGACTCCTATATAAAAATGACGGGGGTGCTCGTCGTACCTTTCAGGTGTCAAAATTTGTAGATTGGTACCGCTTAGGGTACTAAAATCTGAAATCACTACCGTTAGAATTATCGCGGTACCTTTTAGGGTATGAGCTGAAAAAATATGGCAGAATATGACATGTGTTGTTTTAGAATTGGTACCTCTTAGGGATAAACATTATTTTAAGCCACGCCCATCAAACAAGATTCTGGTACCTTTTAGGGTGTTTTTCGAAAATTTCCGACGAGCACCCCCGTCATTTTATTATGGGAGTACCCCCCCCCCGGGAACGAAATAAGCAACATGAAAAGGTCCTGAGAGGCCTATTGAAGGAACTGCCATACTTTAATTGTAAAGGAAACTTAGCGGACTTTCATGGTCGTTTTAATAGTTTACTCCAAAGCAATATACGTTCGAAAAGATATCTTGATAAGCTAACTAGCTTATATGATTTAGATTTATTTAAGTTAAATACCTTATGCAACAGAGATGCAAATACAATTGATAATTTATATAATCAGTGCATTCACAGCCGCTATTTTTCGCCACATAGCTTCAAGGAGCAAAACACATATTTGATAGGGAGTGATAAAATGTATTTTGTAATGTTTCGGCAAGTTAACCAAAGTATGTAGCATGTGGTGCACATGCAAGGAATGTACAGTATGCATAAGATGAAGTGTTAATGATTCAAGTTGTTTAGAATCCTGTGGGATTAGCTTGGCTATTTAAGAGATTGTAAGTTATGCAGAAACCATTCGAAGGCATCTCTTTATACTTGCTTTTTATTTTTACTTTTGTGTGTAAATTTTGATGTAACCTGTAGAACTATGTACATCTTTAAATGAAGTGTAATGATTTAAGCGGTTAAGCAATCCTGTTGCTTCGTTTGGCTAGTTAAGGGATTGTAAGTTACTCTGTAACCGTTGGGTAGCTTGTCTTGTAATTGCTCTTTTCTTTTGCGTGCAAACTTTGATGTAAGCTATAGGATTGTGTACATCTTGTAATATTGTAACCCCTGTGTGCTCTAGGACATCAATAAACGAGATGCTCGCCCCTGGAACTGTGTGTTGTGTTTATTGAAGATTTATTACAAAATATTTTATACCCGTTTCATGGAGTATAAGATTCTTTCTCGATATTTCATAATAATCTGACTAGTCTCAGTAAGAACTTTGAAAATCTACAAAGTTCTATTTTAGACGAACTGGGTTTTAACTTGAATATCATTGGAATAACAGAAACTAAAATTAACGATTCTAACTCGGATAGCGCCGAATTTTCCTTGCCTGGTTATGAATTTGAATTTGTCCCAACGCTTCTAGCATTTGGTGGCGTTGGAATGTTTATTGATGAGACACTTCATTACACCATCTTAGAAAAAACGTCCAATGAAGCCTTCCAAGCCCTTTGGTTCGAATTAAGTTTTGCATCCAAAAAGAATATAATTTGTGGCATTATTTACAGACAACATAATTCTCCCGAACGCTTCTTAGAGTATTTTGAACAAACTCTCGAAAATTTTATCTCCACTGGGAAAAATGTTTGCGTCATGGGTGCCGGACTTCAATCTTTGTCTTTTAAAAAGTGAGGTATCGGAATTTAGTCACAACTTTCTATTATCTCTTCAGAGCTGTTATCTCATTCCTACCATTGACAAACCTTTGCGAGTTCGCGGCAACTCGGCTTCTCTAATTGATAATATATTTGTAAATAATCCTGATTGTATAGCAGTGAGTGGCAACATAATTTCTGACGTAAGTGACCATTTATCGCAGTTTTGCATATTCAGATCAGTACGAGATAGAATTAAACCCGCTAAGAGAAAAATGCGCGACTTCACAGATTTCGATAGGGATTTTTTTACGCAGGATCTTAATCGAATTGATTGGCAGTCGATAATAACAAATGGTAATAATGACATTGATTATATATTCTCGTCTTTTTATAGTAAATATGATAAAATAATAAAAGCATTGCCAATTAAACAGATTTCCCGACGCCAATTGAAGTGTTTTTCCAAACCATGGATAACACAAGGGATAAGAGTTTCAATTAAGACTAAAAATAATTTTTTTGCATCAGGTGATCAAATTAATTATAAACTTTATCGAAATAAAATTATTCATCTAATTCGAATTAGTAAAAGCGTTACTTCCATGATTATTTTGAAAAAAATCTAACGAATATGAAAAAGACCTGGGAAGCGTTAAATAATCTATTGAATCGTAAAACTAAAAAATCTCGACAAGTTAATGCGATAAAAGACTTTAATAATGGTAATAAGATTAATCGCAACCCACGAAGAATTGCTAATGTATTAAATGAGCATTTTGCGTCTGTTGGAGAAAAATTAGCGTGTAAGATACCTGCTTTCGGTGATCATCGCGATTTTCTCAAAAAAACGAAATCTCCAGCAAGTTCTTTTATGTTTAAGCCTGTAACTGCCTGGGAAGTTGAATTAGAAATATTGGCTTTAGTAGTATGGGAGGGCTAGTCCGGGACCAGCATTTTTAAGTACTCACAGACCCCCACAGAACCTTAAATTAAAGTGCCCCTGTGATCAAATTTTTGATTTTCGTTTTTTTACATTTTCGTGTACAATTAGACTTTCTTACTCATCTTGCCAAATTTCAATTCATTACGAACATCAGAAGTCATTTTATTTTAACATTTATTTCCGAGAATTTACGGCCGCCATTAATCAACCTTGTTCCAAGGCTTGGTTGCGAATCAGAGATTAAGTGACGTCAAAGACTCAAACATACCTCACGGGTTGAAATTATAATAACAATAAGTATTGAAAATCACGCGAAAAGCAACAAAAACTTTGGAATTGTTCTTCGTGCAATTTTCTATGCTGATTGTTATTATAATTTAAACCCGTGAGGTATGTTTGAGTCTTTGACGTCACTTTCTCCCATTCGCAACCAAGCCTTGGAACAAGGTTGATTAATGGCGGCCGTAAATTCTCGGAAATAAATGTTAAAATAAAATGACTTCTGATGTTCGTAATGGATTGAACTTTGGCAAGATGAGTAAGAAAGTCTAATTGTACACGAAAATGTAAAAAAATGAAAATAAAAAATTTGATCACAGGGGCACTTTAATGGTTAGTTGTCCTTCATTTTTTTTTGGTCCCGGAGCTCCATTCTGTCGGACCAAAAACAAAGGACAACTAACCATTAATTTAAGGTGTTGTGGGGGTCTGTGAGTACTTAAAAATACCAATCCCGGACTAGCCCTCCCCGGCCTACTACTACGGGCTCGCCCTCTTTACCTCGGTGGAGAAAATCGTCAGGGCTACAGCCAAAACACAAAACGCCAGGGAGGCCACTATTTACCCAAACGAAGTCCTATGGAGCACATGAAGGGGGTGGCATCATCAATTGAAGAAATGGCATACAACTTTATATCTCAATGGGACGTGGCAGAAAAACTCTTTACAAAAGTTGGGCTAAAAAAGGACGCAATATTAAAGAAAGGGGTGGCGCTGATAAAAGACTACAACCAGGGCGCTAAAAAGAATGGGCGGTGCAACGCGCCCACAGCGCTTGGGCGATGTGTGATGCGGAGAGAGAATGGGCCGAGCGCCCTCGAGAGAGCCGGAGTTAAAAAATGGCGGCAAATGGAGATCGATAGCTGATGAAGAAAAGGGATCGCTGCAAGAAAACGGTACATGATATCCACTTAATGTTTTCGACATGAAGATTTCAATGTATTTTCAAAGCTGTAGGCGAGAAAGAACGGGTTTTATACTGTAACATTTATCGCGAATTATTTGAAATAAAACGAGCTTGTTAGAAATGCATTACGAAAAATGTTTGCACTCAAAAACTAAAACATTAATTCCCTGCGAACTATGACAGTAAACGGCTAAACGTTAAGAGTATAGATAGAGGACCTTTTGCTCTTTCATCCGCGTAAATTTCGTTTTGAACTTTTTTGAACTTTTTTAGTTACATGGTATAGAATTAAGGTGGTTGTTCTGTGATGCGATTAATATTGAGACTGACTAGCTGTGGAAGCATATTT
>JAJLRJ010000005.1:8737304-8817304 GCA_024195265.1 Dendrophyllia cribrosa
GGAATAATCAGATAGATATAAAGATAGATAGATAGATAGATAGATAGATAGATAGATAACTTTATTTATACACGGTTTTTCCATCAGTTTAAATTATCATAATCAGCTAACTACCTAACTTCCTAACTACAAATGAGAGGTAAAATATAAAAAAATAAAAACTGCTTTTCATGGAGGCTGTGTTCAAAATATATTTAAAACTTTACTTAAAAACTATGGCGACTTAGTTTTGTCTTAAATTCGCTTAAGGAAGATGCTTGTCTTAATTCTGTGGGTAAGTTGTTTCACAACTGAGCTCCAAAGTGACTGGGAGATGCAAAATAAGTTTTTGTGTTTGAAATTCCTATATCAGTTCTATTCTTTTTAGGGGAGAGGAGTTATATATTGATTAAATTAGTTTTTGATATATGCCATTTGCAACATTGGACATTATACTGAAAAGGCATGAGATTTTAGGGGTTTTGTTTTGATTTTTTTTTATTATTATATAAGTTTATACAGTGTATGGCTTTGCTTGCAACTTGATCTGTCTCACTTTTAAACTCTGAAGTACAGCCCCGAACAGCCACCACCCTTCCTTCAGGATGTAGCATTCAGGGCCGTAGCCAGAAAAAAATAAAGACTGAGGCAATATCCATGGTTAAATTCCCCGTCTAGCTATTTAGGGTCTTTATGATGACTATACGTTTAAACAAAACACTGGGATCATGACAGAGGCAAGTGCCTTGGTTTGCCTCATACTGGCTATTTAAATAGTTAAAAGGGTTGACAGGGTAAGAACATCTCATCTTATCACAAAATATCCACATCAGATATAAAGGACCATAAAGAGATGTCCCTGTCCCTATAGATGTTGCTATAACAAAGTGCATGTATGTTAGTCTGACACAATACAATATGGCCCCTTTCCTTTCTGTTGTTCTTCTTATGTTCTGTACATTGTGTTTATGTTTAAATCCACAAACATATCCTATGCAGATAATGGTTTATCCATTGCTGAATTTTATCATTTGTAAGTGTTGTCTGTCATAAAAATTATGTTGGGAATGTATTAATGTCCTACCGCTCAGTATCACAGCACACTGATATTTATTATTTCACAGGTCTTTAAAAAATGGCTAAATAACTGTGTGACTGGAAGCAGAAAATCCGCTTTTAAAATTGCCTCAGATTTTATATTGCAGTACAGTACATTATGCCATCAGGATCAGAGACCCAACCACTTTAATTTACACTGCTATCAATAACTATAATCACTGCATGTTTCAACAATTTACACTTTATCAATGAAACGTTTTTCGTGTTTTTGGGCTTTCGTTTGATTAAACCTATCATTCAATGCTTTAGTAGTGCCTGAATAGGACACATGAAGTTTTTTTAAACAAAAATATGCTTCCACAGCTAGTCAGTCTCAATATTAATCGCATCACAGAACAACCACCTTAATTCTATACCATGTAACTAAAAAAGTTCAAAAAAGTTCAAAACGAAATTTACGCGGATGAAAGAGCAAAAGGTTCTCTATCTATACTCTTAAAAAAAAAAACATTTTGCGTAACGCATTTCTAACAAGCTCGTTTTATTTCAAATAATTCGCGATAAATATTACAGTATAAAACCCGTTCTTTCTCGCCTACAGCTTTGAAAATACATTGAAATCTTCATGTCGAAAACATTAAGTGGATATCATGTACCGTTTTCTTGCAGCGATCCTTTTTCTTCATCAGCCATCGATCTCCATTTGCCGCCATTTTTTTAACTCCGGCTCTCTCGAGGGCGCTCGGCCCATTCTCTCTCCGCATCACACATCTCCCAAGCGCTGTGGGCGCGTTGCACCGCCCATTCTTTTCAGCGCCCTGGGGTGCTTACCATTTGTAGGAAAAAACCGGTTGGGATGACCGTTACATAATGGTAAGCGATTTTCCAAATTTACTGACCAACCGACGAGATTGCACTTACCATTTAAATTTTTCATTTCTCCGTCCTGGTACCCAGACCGTTAACTCGATTTAGCGATTTGAATTTTTTCTAAATTCAAATGGTAAGGAAAATTCCAGTCGAATCGTCCCAACCGGAATCGCGGGACAACCTCTGAAGGTTGTCCACTTGTTCCAACCGGAATTCTCGGAAAATCAACCGTACCATTTGCTTTCCAACCGAAAATACCGGTTTTCTTGGCTTAATGGTAAGCACCCCTGGTTTGCACTCATTTTGATGCGCACTCTAGAATGCTCGAACAATAAGGTTTAATATTTAGGCATTTGAATTATTTTCCTTGCTTTAGTTGATCGCTTTGTCTGCATACGTGACCTCTGGGCACCCAGGTTGTCTTCTGATGGGCTTTTCGATCCTGAATTTTACACTTCGCTAACCATAGCTGGGGTTCATAGCTTTGCAAGCTATATAAGTTAAACCTATCCGTGATTAGTATCACCCAACTAGTGGACTAATGCAAATCCTGCATTTTGATTGGCTACGCTACTAGGGGTCTAATAGTAATAGTCATCGAGTAGCGAAATTCGCCGGTTTTATTTTTCGTTTTATTCCCAAATAAATATTTCTTCAACTTGCAATTGCTTTTTTTTATTATTGCCTTTTTCTGTCCGACTAGTTGGGTGATACTAAAACAATTAGACCCTTCGCCCTCAAGGGCTACGGGTCAATAGCCCATTCGGCTTCGCCTCATGGGCTATTGACCCGTAGCCCTTTCGGGCTACGGGTCTAATTGTTAATTATTTGAATAAACGCCTTGTCTTCAAAACTGGTTTTTCAACGGCGGAGAAATGGAGGCACAAGACATTTTTAAAAAGGCTATCTATTTTTAAAAAGGCTATCTAGACCGGTTTTTCGGGTGAAATTAATTTGCTAGTGTGTGCAGGTAAAAAAAACTTACATTACAGCGCATTTAGCTCTGGGGAACGAGTAAGAACATTTTCCTTGTAAAACAGGTTTCGCCAATTAATCGCTACTTGACAAACACCTTGCCATAAAATTGTAATATAGGAAAATACCACAATAAATTCACAGGGCAGTGAATCACACAATTCATCAAATTAAATATTCCTGTTGTTTCGTTAGCTTCAGGAAGAACGGGCGACAAAACAAGTTTAGCTCGACAGGAGTGTGATAGCCGGAGAAACTTGAAAATGTTGATTGTTTTTCCCGTAGTAAAAGTACTGCACGTGAAATCACGTGCACAACTTTGATGGTGATTGGTTAAAACAACACGCCGTGACAAACTTGGTACGAAAAATTCATGACGTAAATGCTAATGAAAGAACCTAACTAAAAAATCATCACCGGGGTAGGGAGAAGAACAAGAATTATCTGCACCAAAACAATCCTTATTTTAGTTAGAAATACGACTAATAAATTCACTGTAGAGTGAAAGGTCTTTTACTTTATAGTTTTATTGTTTTTGGATCATTTTGACGCTTCAAAGCTGTTTCTTTTATGTTAAAATAACAGACCCAAGTCCCTACCCGTGGGGCATTCAATCTCCCGTCAAAACTGGTTGGCATCTCGACTATCACTATCAAGGCGGACTCGAAGAGTGTGTTGTTGTAACTAGTTTTTGTGTTCGCAAGATGTGACTCAAATACATATTTCGCAAGTCCGCCTTTATCAGAACTTACCAAGGTTGTGCACAGTTTAAGAGGGTAAAGAGTCTTTGGGATCTTTTGTTGTACTAGTTATTTTTGCGGATATATTTGTCAGTTCTTCCGTAACCAGACATCGACATAGTCGTGGCGGCTTTGCTTTCGCTTTTTGCGCTTTGTGAGTTCAAAAACCGATACGAGGAGTTCGAATTGGACTGTTAGGAGTCCTCAGTGCATGGATATGGTTGTCAAGATTATGCAGGCAGGAGTTCCAACTCAATTTGACCTTGAAAAGTATTCTACTCCGCTGCTTAGGCATTGGCGTGAGAAAGGCAGAAAGAGAACTGCGAACGAAGCGTTTCTCAAAACCGCGGACGCTTTTGACGATCTCGAATTATCTCCGAGGACAAAACGTGTGGCTAGGCGACCACCGCCTGCTTTAACGATATATGTACGGCGAGAGAGTGAAAAAGCGCACGATGCAATAATGTTGGAAGAGATAACTGTTGAAAGTCTAAAACTTGCCGTGTCGGAGAAGTACAATACCCCGACAGATTCAATCAAGAGTTTTGCGCTGCGTTGTAAGGAAGGGTAAGTTGAAGTATATCCTTTTTATGTTTTAGTGCGCGAGGTTAGATTTTGAGTATAAAACGAAAGGCAGGAGGTGTTTTTAAGAGGGGCGGATAGGTCTTGTACCAAGTTTAAGCTATTGTTTTCATTTCACTTTCGTACGATAAACCGCA
Organism: Dendrophyllia cribrosa; assembly: GCA_024195265.1. Lineage (NCBI taxonomy): Eukaryota > Metazoa > Cnidaria > Anthozoa > Scleractinia > Dendrophylliidae > Dendrophyllia > Dendrophyllia cribrosa. The sequence goes on from JAJLRJ010000005.1 coordinate 8,741,647, forward strand.
TACGCGTGGGCATGTATCTCGTGACGGTTAATTATTCTGCCACAGGCTGATGAATCTTAAAAGTCTTAAAATATCAGCACTTTAGTCAAATAAAACATGCTTTACAGTATATTTTTGTATGGATGTAAGATCGCTTGAAACCAATCCTTGTATCGTTGTGGCGAAGAGCCCTACTAATCTTACCGTTTGCTTGTGTTCTTTGGTTTTTGGAAAAAAAAATACTAAAATATTGTTGTTTTGGAACAGAACAGTAGAAATGTTTGGCGCTTTTTCGTGCATAATGTCACGGCTTTAAACATTTACAAAAAAGTTATATAGGAAGTCCTAGTCACTTTTTTGGTTTGCACAAACTTGTGTGATCGTTGGCACGTGTTATCCGGATATTCCAGTTTGTAACCGGTTTGATTTACACATTCATTCATACTTTTCATACTAGAATGATAATTTTAAAAAAAGATTGCTTCTTTTCATTAAGCTTTTAACTGTTGTATTAAGTAAAACTGAAAAATCTTGTGCTTAATATTGTTTCGACCATTGTATTTTATCCCCTTTGTTTTGCCACACAGTGTAGTGCAATGTTATCCTTTGCTAACCCCCTGTTTTTGTTTGAGGGTAAAGTTCATGTTTTAGTCATGCAGCCATTATTTGCTCAATGTGAATGCTTGAAGTATTGCAGTCTTTCTGTGTTATTGGCAGAATTAAGAACATGTGGAATTTGATTTTCGATTTTCCACAATTGCATTAATTCATTTTTTAAAGTTTATGTACACTGTACCTTTTTCATGGCAGGCTTTCACCTGAAAGAACTAGAATTTTTTTTTTCTCATATTGGCTGCTTTGAAACATTCCCCTAGTCTTTCTGGGCAAAGTTCGTTTTCTGAGGCACTTGCTAAAGGCAAAGTATTTTATCATTAGTCATGGTTTGTTTTCATACAGAAGGTGAAAATATTTCAACTGATGTTTATTGAAGTGTGGCAATTTTTTGCAGCAAAGTTTAGAATTTTCAGGACACAATAATTGATTTTCTGGTTTTGGTTTGTTGTATTTAAAAGCTTCCTTTAACTGTAATGCTGCATTTGAACCTCTCAGAACTTATTTATAACTTGTTTTTGACATTGTAGTAATATTTCAACAAGTGCTGATCCTATTTGGCTTTAAAATCAAGTAACTATGTTATGTGAAACAATACACAATACATGCATGTACTGATACTGTTGCTTTTTGTCATATCATGTCTATTTATAGATGAGGGCAAAGTTCGTATATTCTTAGGGATACAATTCCTGAAAAATACTAAATTCGTGAAGTTGCTTGTATTAAATGTAACATAGTGAATTTGACACTACACAAAATAATTATCAATAACACATTTAATCTTTTAAGAACCAACACAACTTTTTGGTGTCGGAGAATCAGTCAAATTCAGTAATGCATGATTTGAAGAGGTGCATGAAATGAACTCTTTTCTTCAAGTGTGGCTTAGTGCTGGCATGAAAACAAGTTGTAATATGGTACATGTATAATAAAGATCCTTTATCTGATCTCTGGAAATTTTCCAATATGGCAGTATAAAGTTTATTTTTTTCAGTACAGTTTGGCAAATTTCTACTTAGTTTACATATAAATCTTTGGTTGTGTTGCCTCTCATTTAATAATATAATAATAATCTTTTATTAACAAAATTTCAATCACAATTATGTGGTTTTCAGAAAGGTCCTAACTAAGATTAAACATACAAACTTAAAAAAAGAAAAAACTAAAAAAAAAAATTAAAACTATATACAGCAAAATAAAATATACCTAAATGTCAAAAGATATTATATATAAAACAAACTTAACCTAATGACTTTATAAGGAAATTGTTATTTACTAGCATGAAAATAAACTGCTGAATTTAAATGTGGCAAAATCTCAAGAAACTTTGTACAGTAAATGCAGCCAGTTGCTTGAATAAAAGATTTGGTGACAGTGGTTTGACAGGTTGGCAATAATTTTTTGTTTCCAGTTGTTACTTCCTAATAAGTATCCTAAAGGCTAAGAAAATTAATCATTAATATGTTGAAAGAGTTTGTGGTTTAATTTATAAAAACTGCTTTTGAGTATAAAAGAATTACATTCCCTGGATGATATTAGTCCTGTTTTCTACACATGAACAAAACTTCCATGTAACTGTAATTTTCAGTTGAGGCATTTCATTGTGAATCAAAGCCACATGTAAATCCCATCCCAGAGATTTTTTTGTGTAAATCTTTTAAGACTTAATATATTCTTGGCTCCTGTCCCACTGGTTTTCTCTTTGCAGTTAGCCAGAGAATGTTCTAGTATTTATTCATAACCTTGTATGTTTAAAACCATAGCAAGACTGTGTTTTGTCCCAAAATTTACATCGGTTTTCACTACTTTCATGTTAATTGGTTGTTATAAGCAAGATACCTTAATGAAAAAGAATTAAATAAAAAATCCTTTTTCCAGGTCCGCTCCTTTTATCACTTCCTGCCTTTTATTTTATTTTTGAAAGTTTTTTAAGTACTGAAGTTAAAATGTATTACTTAGGGACTTTGTACTGTGTTTTTGTTTTGGTGAACTTTGCTTGTGTGTGCCTGTGTGTGCGTGAAAGTGCTCACCTCTTTGTTAATGGCAGTGAATGTGAATGTAATTAGTTAGCCTTATTCATAACATGGACTCTTAAAGTTGCAGTTGTTTTTGATTTCGAAGGTTAACTTTTGGGGGCTTCAACAATTTGACAGTCTTATTTTCACTGCAATATTTTTGGTGCATTGTTGTGAATAAGAGCTAGAAAGTAATAAAAGGCTTTTAGTTTATAGCTGCAGAGCTAAAAGTGCACTGTGGTAGCCCAAATTCAATGCATCAGAATTCAAGCATGACTGAAGCTTTCTGTGTATACATGTCTCCTTTTTTCTCTCTTAAAAGTCATGTTGGAATTTTAATATATTGATTGTGGGCAATTATTGTTGCTTCTTGCTCTTTGTTGTGTTCTGTTTTGCTTGGGGTCTGTAAGGGGTGTCAGTATAATGTTTATGGTAAACTATATCTAAGGGTAAAAGTAATATTCTCCATCCCACTTAACCTGCAATACAACCATCAAGGGCTGTATCACATGACCCTGTTACATCCTACACAAACAAACATGTATGCACACATCCTGTTAGTGGGATAGAGTGGTTTTCAATTGAGTATCAAAAGTAATTTCATGATTGCTTTGGTTTTGCATTGCTATACATGTGATTAAAGTGATGCGCCACTTTCTCAACCAATCAGAGGTTAAACTAAAACTAATCGTAACTTGCTTGCATAATCACAGGCTTAGCAGAAGCAGCTGACATGTGTTTGATATGAGTTCTGATTGGTCTGTGTCTGTTGTGATTAGTCAGAGTAATTAACTTTGGTTTTGGTTTTACTATACTGAATTGACAACCGCTCTAATAATACATGAACAAGCAGTGCAAATAACACAGAGAAGATGACAGTTGAACCTCTCTTTATGGACACTCCTTTCATTGCGTTGACGAAGGAGACGCTTCCTAATCTTGTTGGCTAGGCGGAACGAATCGAGAAAAGTGTCGGTACCAAATCTGCGCCATCTTGAAACGTCACAATAGTATCCAGCATGCTTAGCGCGTCGTCTAGGCGGAACGAATCAAGAAAAGTGTCGGTACCAAATCTGCGCCATCTTGAAATGTCACAGAACCAGAAACATGCCTGAAACGCGAATGCCATGTCACAACGAGGTACCTAAGGAGACGCACTTTAATCTGTGATTACTTCTAGTACAGACACCTATCCATTGCGGACACTTCACCTTGTCCCTGCAAAATCCCAACATAATCCATAATACGGACCCTCAACAATGTATTATCAACAATGGACACTAAATCTTGGTTGTGGAGAGAAATTCAAATGAACTCACAGATGCTACATTGATGACAGTTCCTACATGTGAATGAATAAAATACAATTTCAAATTTTTAAATTAATCAATATTGTCACGTTGGATTAAATTTTCTCTTGTAAAGGGACACCAAAATTTTGCCATTTTTTGTTCAAAAACAGCTGTGTTTATTGCATATCATATAATTGCTGTGGAACGAGCGTAGCGAGTGAGCAGCAACATAATCAGGATTTAAGAGAAATATATGAGAAAAAAATATAAGCTACGAAAAATCTCGATTTGATCGCTTTTTACCAGAATTCACTGCGCCACGTACACATTTTGGGCCAGAATTCACTGCGCCATGCACACCTTTTGGGCCAGAATTCACTGCGCCACGAACAATAGCCTCGCTTGCTGCTTCAAGCTGTTGGCTGCGAGATTTGTAATATTTTGGTCCAACATGTGCCAGTCGTAATCAGAACTGAAGTGTCGAAGACTACCGCGAGTTGAGCGAGGACTGTGAGGCATGGTGATAGGACCGTTGGATAGCAAAGATTTTCGAAGATTGTACGGAATAAAAGACAAATTTATTTTGAAATCACTCCGACAGCGGTCGATGAGACTGAGCTGAGCGCGTGGGGACGCGAAACCTGAGCTGAGCGCGTGGAGACGCGAATACGATACGGCTAGCTAGTAACGCAACATATTCATTATCAATAATTAAGTTAAACCTAAATGTTCACACCTTCCTCGTGGTGAACGCGTCCTTTGCTCAACAATATTCTACAGACATTGCCAGGGGTTTCAATAAAATTAAGAGTAAGTGGCAATATTTATAAAATAGACGGCAGTGGCAGTGGCATTTGCAGCATTCTGGGCATCAATTTCAGTGAAATTAATCGAAGTAGGCGGCGATAATTTAGGAAATAGCCGGCGAAATTCGCCGGTTGCCGGCTTCTAATGAAACCTCTGCATTGCAAGAACTTGATGCGTGAATTACAAAACAAAATTAGTCTTATCAGCTGGAGTTTTCGTCGATTCATCCCGGTTACATTTGTTTTGCTTTCCCTCAAAAAACGAAAGAGAAAATTCTGTAATACCAGCGAGGCGATAAAACAGCATTATTACAACAAATTTACCGCAGCAATTACTATCTTTTGGATACACTAGTTATATATTTTATATTACTATGAATTGTCACAGATTTCTTCATGTTTGAACACCTTCCAATAGACTCCAGTGATTATGAACGATATACATTATTATTTTGCATTAAGTAAAACAACCCACTTGATCCATTAAATGACATCATATACTAGACCTCTATAATAACAGACAACTCTCTAATACAGACACTTGGCTCTGTCCCTTTGGCATTCATATAAGAGAGGTTCAACTGTAGTTAAATTGCAAGAAACAAAGCATTTTTTTCCAGACTCAATTTCAATTTATTTTTTAATGAGATTGAAAGGGATTTACAAAGGGTCTTATGATAGTTGGAAAATATATTACTTTTACAGTTGCTAACCCCAGTCTGATTATCTTTATTATTACCTAGGGGGCTTATAATCGTTGATGCTGTTTTGATTTATAGCTAATGTTCAGGGTCCTTCATTATTGCCGCACAGATTGGTACAGCACCCATCTTGTTAGCTTTGGTTTGTGTTTATTGACTGAGTGTTTCCGTATGTAATAGTTCTTTGGTTCTTTTTGTAACATCAATTTCTGTCTATGAATTAATTGTCTGTGTCAGTGACTCAAGTTTCAAAATCTTGTATAGTGTTTTTTGTTTATGACAAATTCATGAAAATATTCATGAGACAAGAAGCCTTCACTTGCCTTCATTGAAAATTTGGGATGCTGGTTCTAAGGGAATTTTTGTCACTTCTACATAGGCTTTTTTGACATTTATTTGATCAACAGAAAATATTAGATTTAAAAGGCATAATTATTCTGTTAGGCCAAGCATGAACTTGTTTTTGACGGAAAAAGACATAAAGGATTTAAATTTCTGGAAGTATGTAGTAAACTGTCACGCATGGTGATAAGTTTAAATAGGTGTTCTACGTTGGTTTATTGTTTGAATTTTGCAGCCGCTGATGTGGGACCGTTGGTAGGGCCTCACAGATGTCAAGATGGACTTTTGCACACGTATGCAGTCGCAGGGTAGCATAACAATTTTAAAATTAGAAAATTATCAATATTTTGTTTCAATTGGAGGCCATGAAAACCTTAAATTCATTTTCAAGAATACCCATCTAGTTATTAATCCACTTAGCATGCTTAGGGAAAAGATGTTCTATTAATTTAGGTAATTTCAACCATGCCAGATGAACAAGAGAAATTTTCTTTGGGCAGCAAAAATGTTGCTTAGTTTAATGGCTTGGTTGTTGATTACTTAAAGAAAGTATAATGTTTTTTTCCATGCTGTAAACTCTGTTTCACAGTGTATACCATTTAAGGTATTTAAATTCTCGTAAATTAGATGTTGTTACAATAACTGAGATGACAGAAAAGGTGACTCATGATAATCAATTTTCATGGACTTCGAAGAGGGAAAAAAGACTGATTTACAAATGGAGCAACACCAGTTTTATTTCAGTTGTTATTGTAAGAACATCTAAACGCATTTAAGTGAAATGAAAGTGTTTGTGTGGAGTGTGTTGTTTTGTTATTGTTGGGGCAGCAGTTTAAATGATTTCATGTTGCAGCCCTTATTTTCCTAGGCCATATAACATGTGCAGGGGTCATGTGGCAAAAAAGCAAATCAGTATTTACTGGATTTGTGCTTGGTGTTTGTTTACAAATTGTTCTCATTTCCTCACCCAATGGGGTGGCCATTTGTTTTTTTGTTAGTCACCCTTGCACCTTTATAACCTTTGGTTGGTGCATATATGGTTGTTTTTCATAATGAATTTAGATTAAACAAATTGGCTTATTTTGTTTAAAAATGTTTTTTTTTCTGTAATGTGTGAATGCAATGGCAGTGTTAGCATTTTGTCATTTTTTGCCATGTATAATTTCCACTGATAACAATTTCAATTGGTTTAGTAGTGTGCAGTACCAGTGAAACTTTATTGAAATTGAATGTTTTAATTTAAAATGTAAAGCTATCATAAGATACCGTGATACAAATTTTTAATTCACGGAACTTTGGAATTTGCAGCTATGACAATTCCACAACACTGTGACAGCCATATATGCATAATAACTGAAATCGGTTAAGTTTATTAATTATGTACTGATGTCTTTCATTGACAGTGAAAAAGTATTTCAGAAATCACTGTCCTTAGCATTTTGCTCTGTTGTTGCTGTCTTGCAGGACCTCGTCAGAAATTGATGATGAAGCCATTAAGGAGTTTGTTGACGAGGATACATTCCTCATCTTCTTGAACTACAATGCTGAGGAAGGAAATTGCAGTGTGATATTGGAAGCAAGCTGACGAAGATGGTCTGGGTTCTTTTTGCCCAGTTTTTCGACTTTGCGGTCAACCAAAGAACATAGTCCACAAATTAGTTTTATTTGTGTGCTAATATAATGAAGTTTGCTGGAGCCTCTGGCAAACAGTTGTGCCTATGGAGCAGTAAAAATAATTTCTGTGTATATCTACACCTGTTTGAACAGTTCTGCTGTGCTGGAGATAATTGTTCTTACTTAGAAGGACATGTGTCTTCGGAAATCTGCCATTTGCGATTTTCCCTAAAACACAATCTGTACTATAATTAACAACTATTAACCAAAGTGGAGGTGGCTAGGTAACTATTATAGCCTAATTCTTAGCCGATGAGGCTGTAGGCCGAGTTGGCTAAAAATTAGGTGATATCACGCAAGCTTGAGCACAGTAATAGTTTTATAATTCAACACATTGATAACAAAGCACAGTTTGAAGAAAAAATATCGAGGCCGGTCCATCATTTTTGCATTCTCTTGTCAAAATGCGAAATTTACCTCCATCGTTGGATATACATCATGTAGACGTAGCATATATAGATAACTTTTTTACCATATTTGGGCAGTGTATCAATGTGTTGAATTATAATGATGGATATCCACCACTGGCACTGACACTGAGGTGAGTAGTTGCTTTAGTACATACTAAAACAGTGAGATAATATGGCACAAAAATGATGATTTTTTTACTCATTTATTCCTGTCAACGATTACAGTTTTGCTTGGAGGTGAATAGCACTTGCTATCCCGAGTTTCAGTAGCCAATCAGAGTGCGCCATCAACAATATCCACTGTTTTAGTATATATTAATAAGTGCTGTTGTAAATGGTGCTATAAATTCTATAAGAAGTTTTGCGCTATGCAATGCATTATCAAGAGAGCCTTTTACAGCAAAACAAAATGGTACAGGCAGCATTCATACTTATTGTAATGTATTTGGAATCAAATACAATGGCTTATTTTTGTGCTTGGACACCATGTTCGAGCATATTGTAAAATTAGTCTGACATTTTATTATTTTGATTGGGCAATGTCAAATGACCCACTTTTATTTCCAGAACTGGTTTTGAGTTTGAAGTAAAACTCTGCCTTTAGACGAAACAGTCAAATATTATTGTTTACTATTACTAAAAAGTAAGTCCAGATGTTAATTTAATTCGCTCTACAAAAATGGAGCACAAATGTTTGTTTAGTACAAGAGTTTCATATATATTGAGATTTGTAATTTTTATTTGTAACAAAAAGAATGGAGACATTGTCCCCTGCAGATTGTATATTTGAGCTAAAAGATATGATGTTTTGGTGGAAAACATATTTGTTTTGTAATTTATTTAGTGCAAAATTATGAAGAAAAGAAAAGTAGCAGTTACTTTAACATAATGAAAACTATCAAAGGCATTTTGCCTCAGTTACAGTATATTCATTATTTGTTTGAAGGTATTAGAACTTTATTGCTTTTGGATGACTTTTATCATTCTAAGGAAGGCATGTTGCAAACAGTATGAGCAAGATTGCATGGATTCTTATCGGGTCACATATTTTTTTACTTTTTTATAAAAAAAAGCCTTTTAGTGGAGGTCATGTTTATATTTCTCTTCTGTGATTTGATAAAATTTCATCTGAGTCAAGAAACTACAAGTGGAATATTGGTGCTAAATATAAGATGGAGGGAGTTCTTACTATCTTATAAGAACTTGTCTGCATTCTAGAATGATACAAGTTTCCATTAATTTGATATTATACTTTGCACTGTACTTAAGGACATTCGCGCGAAAATCTTCTAACATTGATTTTTTTATAAAACTTTTGCTACAGCTAGGTTATGAGTTACTCGTGTCAGAAATGAAAAAAAATGAGGGGTTTACCGACTTTGTTTCTGAGATAAGCTATCTGAAAGGCGACCCTAATTTTGAAAAATTGGTCTTCCTTACGGGATGTGATCCGAATGTCTGTTAGTCTAAAAGTATTGCAAATGAATCTCTAAAATGCAACTTTCTTTCCTAAATTTTATGCTAGTAGGTCTGTTCAGCTAATTTATTCAACTGGTGACGTTTCTTGAAGTAAATGTCATCTTTAAACGACAGCATTTGCAAACTCTGACAACCACAAGTTGGCAGGATTCGATGGCGCGCGGGTAGAAAAATGGAAAAAATTTAAACTTCCTACATTGATTTTTTGTTCATTTTTTCACAATCTGTCGAGAATTGGCAAAGAAAATTATCTATGAAAAAAAAATTGGGGGTCACCGACCATCCAAGCGAGTTAAATCTAAGCAAAGTTAACGCAACCGCTATCAGCCCTTTATGTGCCTAGATTTTCTTCTCTTGCGCGCGCGCTCGTGCATGACGAAGCATGGCGTTGCAACATGAATTGCGTGCGCAGTAAGGATGCGCATAAACAATTAGCGCGAACGTCCTTAAGAGTTCTGTTTTGTGCCCTTTCAAACTGCAATTTTGAAGATGGTCATGCATGGTGTTTAAACTAATGTTCTGTTCAGATTGAATTATTTCCAGTGGTTTTATTATTATTATTGTCATTTAAATTTTGGTCATTGTAGTTTCATAAGAAAATATTAATTATTTCTTATTAACCAAGCATGAAGGCCATACTGGGAGAATATCGCCCAGGGTCTTTCTGGTACGGTCAGTACAAGAAAGGCCGAGGGTGATATTCTGCCAGTGTGGTCACTTGTTAGTGAAAGTTAATAAGTTTTTTATATGGCTGTTGTTTAGATTGTTATTTCCACTTGAGAAAGATAGAGAAATTGACAGTATGACAAAACTACTGCTCAGTAACTTTCATTTGAATGGTCACAATTTATGATTAAATCCATACATGTCAGAACCACTGTGAACAGCAAACATAGGCAGCCCCTCAGGAATGTACTGCTTGTTGAAATAGCATTTTAGGATATCTGAAGACCAAATGATGGTGACCAGCACATCTGCATCCCAAGCAATCTTTGCCTTTGTAACAAAAGTTTAATTTTACAAGTTCCTGCAACCACAGTAAAAGGCACACATTGCTCAACTGTGATATTAATTTTGTGCTTAGTTCTGTACAAATAATGTCAAAGTAATATCATGGAAAACTGTTGTCTTGCACATTGGGTCAAAATAGCTTAAAGGGGCATTGTCATGGATATTTTTGGCTCAAACTATTAAATGTTCAACTAAATACCTTGGCTCGTACATAAAATGCTTCTGGAACTCCAAGAAGTATGAACAATTGAAGTATTTTACCAAGAGATGAGAAACAAAACTGTTGATACAAATGTGTTTTTTGGCTTGTCATAGTGATGCTAAATTATCTGACATTGCCTCTTCAGTATTGTCAAGTAGGTGGGAACAAGTGTAAGAGTAAAAAACCTTCAACTCCAAAGAGTGCCAAACATCAAAATTAAAGAAAAAATTGCACATGATACCATGCAAAAGTACTGCTTAATTAAGAGGTTGACATTTGAATGGTCACACCACAGGATTTTGTTCAAAGACTCAAAAGTTAGAGCTACACTACATCTCTTGGAGTAAAAGGTTAATAACACCACCATGTTGATTTTTTTAAGTTTGCTTACCAGCCATTGAAACAGTTTTGGACATTACTGACTAAGTTGACCCATTTATTCTGATTGTCCTTACAAATTACCTTTAAATGTTATTCTATGCCCTATTTCTTTCTAAACGTTTGCAGTTAAATTAATATTTCAAGTGGTTTATCTATAGATAGTTTCATTGTATCCAACCACCTGTGTTGGGTAACCTTAAGATGTTCTGGTTGTAACCTTGGTTAAATTGTCACATTACTTTGCAACTCTGATGAAATAAACTTGTAACTAGTCCTGAAGAGTTTGTGGTTTCCATGGCAATGAATCTGGTCCATACATGCAAGGAAGGGTGAGAGAAAGGTTGTCATCTTTACTATTGTGAACAATAGAGCTGCGTGATACCCAGGTCCAAAGAAATTAGAAGTTGCAAAGAGCTGCGTGGTATCTGGTTTTTTTTTTCAGCACACTGGTGCAAAAAATAATATGGAGTGATCTTGAAACAATTTTGCAAGGTTAATCATGTTCCTCTAGGACCTTCAGTTGTTCTGGAAAATACATTTGTACAGTGTCCATAGTAGTCCTCAGGTAATTCATGGTATTGGAGGAGTGGTGATCGAGAAGATTGGCAGGTCATGGAATGGTGGCTACTGCCCTGTTGTTTCTTCTGTCATAATTTAACATTCTCTCTCCACCCAGGGAGAGAGGCAGTTTACTTGACACCAACCCAGAATGTAATCCTTTCTTTTTTTTGACTGCGCTTTAGCTGTTAACTTCGATTAACAATTTGACAGTGGTCAAAGTCAAGCTAAAAAAAATTTACAGGAATCTGCTTTGTAAACGTGCATGTTGATATGGATTTAAAGGTGGTGCTAATCCTGTGTTTGAGCAACTCGGCCCTAGAGAATAAATAGGTACCTGCAAGCAGACTCTACTATTAATAAAATTAGGTTTCCCAAGCTGGACTCCAGTTGCACAATCCCAATAAGGGGGCCTGCTCACAGGTTTGCAGAACCACGTCAAGCGTTTTTTCATGCAGTTCCCTTCTCCCCGACACCTGCTACGCAGGCTATATTGTTTTCAAACGTCCACACTAGTTATTGGAAATGAACACTTGACTTTTTGATGCACTGTTGGCAATTGTCAAATGATCAAGGCTGTTTTAGTAAATCCACACACTTTTTCAATAGGCTCCTTTTTACCGAAACAAGCTAAAACAAGGTTTTCAAAACGATGTATATTTTTTGTTGGTCCACTTTTGAATAGGGTCCTGAAATCAGTATGTAGGCCATGTATAGCCATTTGTGTTCAATGGGACAGTTCACAAGAACTGATCAAAATGTATACATTTCAAAACAAGAAACCTCGTTCCCAAACTCTTACTGAAGTAACAGTTAAAACCATGTGCAATACCCCCCCCCCCCCCCCCAAAAAAAAAAAAAAAAAAAAAACCACACCCAACAAAAACCTGTGCACAATTATGCACACTTACACTGTACATTAACTTAATGAGATTTTGTCATCAAGATTTGTCATTAATATAATCATTGACTCCTAGAAATTTAGCAGAAAACAGCAATTTGAAGCCACTTATGCCATTTTCTGACTGCTGTGGAGGCAAATTGCAAGCAAACTGCCCAAAATAAATAAATGGAATAAGAATGAAAAAGAACAAAGAAAAACAGAGAAAAAGAAAAGTCTTTGTGCACATGCCTGAAACCAAAAGTCGATTCATTTGACCCAGAATTGGGAAAGGAAGCTTAGTTTTCATGTTGCAAACAACATTTTGGACAGTTTGCTTGCAATTTGCCTCCACAACAGTCAGAAAATGGAATGGCTAAAGTGGCTTCTGAAATTGTTTTCTGTATTTCTAAAGAGTCAATGGGTTTAAACTCCCAAGAGTGCCAAACATCAAAATTCAAGAAAAGTTTCAAATTTCAATAATATTTTGTAATATAACATATTAAAAAACAAATGGTATCATGCAAATGTATTGCTGTTAAGAAGTTTCATTTGAATGGTTACGCCATAGGATTTCATCCAGACTCAGAAGGTTAGAACATCTTCATGGTAATTAAGAGACCAGCTCTAGTTTTGACTCATGTATAACAAATCCCCAAGCGGCAGGTCGCTTCTGGGAGCCTTGACTGTTAATAAGTATTTTTTTTTCAAGTGTCTGAGGGGGCATTCCAACAATATTATTAAAACCTGAAAATTATCAAAATTTAGGAAAAACTCAGAGTAACTTGGTACAACTTTAATAGTTTGAACCAGAGTATTTAAGTGTAAACAGTTATGATTATACCGATATTTATTGACAATATTATTTATTATTAAATACAATATATATATCTAGTAAAATCTCTGTTTAAAACTAAAGAATCATTATGTAGATCTGCTCCAGAATTCCACTATAGCAGTCATTCAGCTGTTAATAATTTAGGTATCATGCATTTACCAGTTTAGCATGAGAAAGATTAATAAATTGGTATGAATATGGTATGTGCATGATGACATGTACACGTGGGTGGAATAAACTTTCAGATATGTACAAATTATTAACATTAAGTAAAATTGCTTACAAAACAAGGTCAGAACTTCTCATTCTACCTTGTCAGAAAAATATCAATGTAGCAAGGAAATTGTATCATTAAACACATTTCCATGTCTTACTTCAATAAGACCCTGCCTGGAAAACACTCAATTATAGCATCATGGCACAAAATGAAATTTTGCAAGCAATGAGTGGCAGATCTAGGGGAAGGGCCCAGTCCCTCCCTTATCTTAATGCTATATAGGTATGTGCGGCCCTAAAGGGTATGGTTTTCCAACCGTTTTGGTCTGAAATAGGGTATAGATTTTGACCATTTTGGTCTAAAATAGGGTATGTTTTGTGCACTCTGGTCTGGAATTGGGTATGGTTTTTTTTAGAAGCTACTTTTTTCATCCCTTGAGAAATGCGGTTTGATTAACATCCGGAATAAGAAGCCGTTGTATTATTGATTTAAGGGTCTGGTCTGAAATAAGGTAAGGGTTTTAAGAAGCGTGTCACACAGTGACCCCCCACTCAAACTTTCGGGGAGTACCCCCCAGGCCAAAGAGCTGTTCCCCCCCCCCCCTCCCTTAAGCTGCTAAGCCCAAAAGTAGGGTATTGGTAAAATCCTAACCTCAAGCAATCCCTTACCACTGATTTGAACAGTTTTAAATCTGTTTGCATGTTCCCGGATCTGAGGATCTCCAAGTTCTGTTTGAAAATGGACTAATTTTGAACCAAACTATCGCAAGATTTGGACAATATGCGTCAAGTTAAACCAGATTCTAGGCCCAAGAATCCAAAACACCATTCTATACCCCTTGTCAAGCATTGTACAAATTAACCACAGGTGCTTTTTCAAGTCAGTCCCGGCACTGTCTCTTTGGGCTGTCTCAAGAGGGGATAAAAAGAGAGGAGCTGAGGGTGGGGTGCATGTAAAATAAAATTTCCACTTTCACATATTTGCACCTTGAAATCGAGCGAGTTTCTGTTCGAGCACAACAGCTTTTGCTCGCAGTCTCTTTACCTCCTCTTTCAGAAACGTGTTCTCGCGCTCGAGCATTCCATGTTTTTCGCTGATCTCGATCTCCTTCTGCCGTCTCAAATCCCTTGACCGCTTCGCCGCCACATTGTTTTTTATCCTGCGCTCCCAGTACTTTTCATCCTTTTCGCCTTGGGTAAAAAATTTCCTGTCCGCCTTTCTCGAGATCGGCATTGGATTATATACGTATTTAGAATTTCGGCGTCTTCGCACGGGAGTTTTCCCCGGCTCCGGCCCCATGGCCTCTTTGTGTTCTTGTTGTGTGACCCCTACGGACTTGCACCATTGAATAATGGCTGTTGTGGCCGTTGGCTGAGGAGTACTGACTTGAATAGACTGTAAGACTGTAGGATTCACAATTAACGGATTTGAGGACACCTTGGACAACATGATAGAGTTTAGAACGGTGCTGACCGCCGTTGCTGTCTTTTTCAGCGATGCCTCTAGCTCTAATTCCCGCTCCGTTTCATTCGAGGTTGTCGCAACAACTACTCTCGAGCCAGCGGCAAGCTGATTTTGAGCATTTTCACAGGATTTTGGTGCTGCTTGACTTTCTTGGCCGTTCTGATTGTGTGTGGCGGACAAGAATTCATCTAGATCCATGTAATCAGACGGAAAGCTATTCCCCGTCGAGGACGACATCGTATCAAGCCCAGAGTCACTGGACTCACTATCATCACCTATAAATGAATTGATCAGTTGTGAACAGTGCAACAAACACATAGATAATTTTAACATCATATTCCTCTTATTCGCAATGTGGGGTAGAATATTTACCATGACAGCAAAGTACGATTAGAAAATCTACGTGCTACAATAGCTCTTCTACCGCGAAAAAAATAAATAAGAACTTATGCATCTCAACGTATTAAAAGTACTTAATGCGTAAGGAAGCTTACACCCAAACAGAAGTCCAATGCATTCAAATTAGCCGATTTTAAATGTTACTTACTTTGGTTAGGCATAGTAGGGCTCGAACGACTCGACATGTTTTCTTCCTGCTGAAAATTAGTGACCGAACTGAAGGAGAAGTTGCAACACAATTCCTTTCAATTGTTTACTACATTCTGATTGGCTACTGGTCTCTCTGGCACGTGCATCTCCTTCTGTTATGCAACAGATGTTTTAATCACGTGCAGTGCGCGCGTGCGATTATTTGCTTGTGATAAAGTAAAAAACTAAGGAAAGTTTAATACGGAAGCTTCTAAGGGACACCCACTTTACACAAAAAAATGTCATGCTAAATAGGAGTTTGTTTTTCGAAAATCGGAGTTTGTTTTTCGATAATCGGAGTTTGTTTTTTGAAAATCGCAGTTTGTTGTTCGAATTTTGATGAAAATCTGAACCAAGTTGGTCCCAGACCATGCGCTGTCATCGTCGTCAAAATGGCGGCTGTGCGCTGATGCAAAAGGTTCCATTGGAAGGAGGTTTGTGTGGTCAAGATGTTGCCAATAATGTTGCCGATTGTAAATTTACGACTTGTAGACAGTGTTTTACCTCGCTATGTTCCTTCGCTGCCTTTAATGTAACTGCTTTTTTAAGTTTTTTAAGAGTGGTTCAGCTGGCCAGACCAGCCTTCTTCAGGTACAAGATGTTACTAAATAAACAAAATGTTATACGATGTTATATACAAGGAAAAAAACTTGTTTAACTGCAAAAACCGTGGACGAAGATCCTGCTGGTTTTTCGTTGGATCTCACAGGAGGAGACCTAATCAGCTAAAATGAATCAATATACTAAACGAGAAGTCCAAGGACTACTGCAAAGCTGATACAACGAGTAAATATATTTCAAACAATATTTCGGCTGGCCAGACCAGCCTTCTTCAGGTTATAAGATGTTACTAAATTATAAAATGAAAATACAACATAATATAAAGGAGAATGTCGCAATACATATTTAAAAAAAGAAGAGGGGCGGAAATGACCTACAAGATAACAAAAACTTAAGATAAGGCTAGTATACGTGAACTACAATTCATCACGTTTGTTCAACCCACGTGGTTCTAGTGTTTTCGCTCTATCTAATAAATACGACTCTCTGGCTTTACGAATAGAATCCCGTGAATTGTGAATTATTTCTAGTGGAATAAGTTGCGTGTCAGTGTTGGAATCAGTTAGAATGGGAAAGAAAGTGTTTAGAGACAGTAGTAGGTTTGGATTTAATGTTAGGTTTGTCAACGGAACGTCGATGTTCGTTAAATCTGTCTTTAAGACGTCGCTTAGTTTCACCAATGTATTGTAGCCCTTTGCAGCCCCTGATGAAGGTTAGTTTTGCCTAACCGAAATATTGGGCAATAAAATACCCTTTATAGCTTTAAAGCAAAGCTGAAAACAGAGTATATTTTGTTGAGTACAATATTTCAGCTGGCCAGATCAGCCTTCTTCAGGTATAAGATGTTACTAAATAAACAATATGTTATACGATGTAATATACAAGAAGAATTTCGCAATATAGAAATAATTAAGTAATACAGGATGTGACGAAATCGGAAATAAAAGCGAAAAAGTATTACATTTTATCACCGTTGTTACCTACTACTACTACTGCTGCAGAACATTTTCTTTCTAATCCTAACCAGTCTAACTCCGACATGCAACTAATTCCTTTAGAAACTATTCACACTTCCCGTGATTCGATACGTAAAGCCATCTATAAAGGTAATACTTTAGAGCCACACGGCATGAACAAACGTGATGAAATGTAATACTTTTTCGTTTTTATTTCCGCTGTTTTCAGCTTTGCTTTAAAGTTTTATATTCAATTATTTTTGGCTGAAGCAGATCCTCAAGGATCCAGCGTTCAAGCAGCGGGATTCTCGTATACGGTTTCTTGCCATTTTACCCGTTTTAGCTGTCCGATCAGCCTTGCATTCAGTTTCAAGTTTTATTCAATACTGCTGATCCTGATCTACACCAAGATCCGGCTTCACTTCACCGTGCTGTTTGTCCAAGTGGTCCTTGCTTTATTTGAGAGTTACCATATGACCATTACCTATCGCGGGGTCAATGTTCACTGACCCTCCCCTCTACTAGGCATTTTGCTCCACTGCACTGACCCCTCACCCCACCCCACTGTCTAACTCCTCACACTCGCTATTGGCAGAGTACAGCTTTTCGGACATTTTCGGACATCCCGCCCGCTGTTAAGTTATTTTCACCTACCACATTATCCAGCTAGTCTTCGAGTTGGATTAATATTGCTTAATTATTAGAAGAAATGATGAGCAAACGTAGTTTCGCTTCGCAACGGCCGGAGAACATTTTTCTTCTAACGCAGTCAGTACGTATAATGCAGTATTGCCGTCTGAAAATCTCAATTAGTTTGATCACGATTCAACAGTTGTTCGGGTAAAAAGGGGAGCAAAACTGATCGAGATAACTTGTACTGATCAAAACAGAAATTCTTACTAGTTATGATATGTCATACACGACGTTTTGTACGTGTAATCTGATTTTTGTTTTGCAAAAAAGTTTCGGAAACACGGACTTTTCACGCAATAAATTGTTCATTGAAAAAAAAATTCCATGGAACATCTTTATGAAGTTTTTTGGAATTTCAAAGTTAAAAACGTCGATAAAATGGGCAAATAACGCAAATGTCTTAGGTGATCAAGTAATCAACATTTTTGCGCTTCCTTTGAAGCATAATTCTGAATTTTCGTTTTGGAAGCGAAGAACCATTGTCGCGGGATGGGATAAAAGATGGTTCTAACTGATGAAAGTGAAATACAAACTCCGGGCTCTAATAATAATAATAATAATAACTTTATTCAAGTGTCAATAAAAATATAGCAGTTAAAACCACTAATTGGGGACACTATCTAAAATTCTAAAATTACTACCAATCTACTCGTTTTTCTTCTCTTTGAGTCTCAAGAAAGCAGTTTTTCAAAATAACGGTTTCGACTCAACCAAAATGCGACACAAGTTGCAACTAACATTTCTCACGGTTCTGACTTTCTAAAAGTGAACTCAGAAGAACGGTCGGAAAAAGAAAACATGCAACTCAGTGCCGGTGGGTCTAAGAGATCGGCTATCTCAGTCTCTAACAATTCCACGTACTCCCCCCCCCCCCCCCCCCCCCCCCCCGTTACGATAGTCTGTAGAGATCCGCCACTAGAACTACAATGAAACAGCAGCGAGGGCACAGCTTGTTTTGGCTGTTTGGATGCATGGTAGCGAAAACATTCGGCCGTCTTTTTTTTGGCTCTTGTTTGCACCGGCCGAAAAAATAACGGCATCTGCAGGTTTACAGATGTTCAGTTTTCTCTCGGAGGTACAGTTCCGAGCACAGCTTGTTTTGGTTGTTTGGATGCATGGTAGCGAAAACATCCGGCCGTCTTTTTTTGGCTCTTGTTCGCACCGGCCGAAAAAATAACGGCATCTGCAGGTTTACAGATGTTCAGTTTTCTCTCGGAGGTACAGTTCCGAGCCTAAAATAAAATAAAGTGCACGGCATTTCTGAAAAACAGTTTTACGGAGCCGTTTTACCGTGTTGAAGTAAAGTCAAGAGGAGGCTCGTACCCATTTCTCAAGTCCACACCCTTTCAATTTTAATGGGCCATATCTTTTGTTGTAGCGTATAAAAAGACAAGCCACTTTACCTGCAAACACACAATACATCGAACTTAATGGAGTATAGGATTTGTTTACATCGGTGCTTCCATGGCAACGGAATGGTGATCCTCCGAAATTCACAAGTCGCGGAGTTTCTCTTGATCAAGAGAATTTTTTGTAAAACCCGCTAGTGGACTAATTGATTAGACCATGGGCTTCAACTGGACAAAGTTTAAAAGAAATGTATGAGAGCGTTTTTGAAATTTTTGGGGATGAAGTTTTGGGGATTATAAATACAGTGAAAAACCTACTATCGACATAACTGGCTAATATCTAAAGAAAACGATGCGCGATGGGAATGCAGTTTCTTCTCATAGTAGTTTGATTCCATTTGAAATCGTGGGTGAAAAAGTGAGGGGGTTGCTTTGGCCGATTGCGAGAAAGAAGGATTTGATTAGCGTGCGTTCAGCTGCTCTTGTTGCCATTTTTGTATGTAATTTGGTCTACGCCTACAAATGTGATGATAATTTGGAAACCGCGAGCTAATTTATTTTTTTAAATTTGCCAATCTCGAGATTAATCATCCATTTATATGGCCTGCGAGTTTCAAGGACATTGAAGACATGCAAAGCAATAAAATAGGGCCTTCAATGTACCAATTTTTCCCCGCAGATTTTGTTTACAAGTGAGCGTCCTCATTATTCACGAGTATTGTTTTCAAGTTTCATATGCACATGCAAAACTTTAGCAAAAATTTATTTGCATCGAACAGAACGCTCGATTGCTTTCCGAAGAATTTTCCGAACATGCTAATAACTGGCTTGCGTTTGCAGTACTGTTGTCATTGCTATTCGTAACGCAAGCCAGTTATTAGCATGTTTCGGAAAATTCTTCGGAAAGCAATCGAGCGTTCTGTTCGATGCAAATAAATTTTTGCTAAAGTTTTGCACGTGCATATGGAACTTGAAAACAATACTCGTGAATAATGAGGACGCTCACTTGTAAACACAAAATCTGCGGGAAAAAATTGGTGCATTGAAGGCCCTATTTTATTACCTTGCATGTCTTCAATGTCCTTGAAACTCGCAGGCCATATAAATTGATGATTAATCTCGAGATTGTCAAATTTTTTAAAAAAATTATCTCGCGGTTTCCAAATTATCATCACATTTGTAAGCGTAGACCATATTACATACAAAAATGACAACAAGAGCAGCTGAACGCACGCTAATCAAATCCTTCTTTCTCGCAATCGGCCAAAGCAACCCCCTTACTTTTTCCCACACAATTTCAAATGGAATCAAACTACTACGAGATGAATGGGGTTAGTTTCTAGAGAAACTGTGGTGTTGCGTCGGTGGGGGAATGAAACACGAGAATTTAGTTTTATCGACTGAGTCGATAAGGTAAATTGACCACCGTAAAAAGATTCAAATAGCTGACGTTTCGAGCGCTAGCCCTTCGTCGGAGCGAATCAAGGAATTGTGGGTAGTGTGTGGTTTTATATAGTAAGCTGTGGAGCTACGCTATTGGTGGAAATTTGGTGACGTGAAAAACAAATGTAAATTAGTTGAATGAATCAACGAACGCTTTTCATTCAACTAATTTACATTTGTTTTTCACGTCACCAAATTTCCACCAATAGCGTAGCTCCACAGCTTACTATATAAAACCACACACTACCCACAATTCCTTGATTCGCTCCGACGAAGGGCTAGCGCTCGAAACGTCAGCTATTTGAATCTTTTTACGGTGGTCAATTTACCTTATCGACTCAGTCGATAAAACTAAATTCTCGTACTACGAGATGAAACTGCATTCCCAACGCGCATCGTTTTCTTTAGATATTAGCCAATTATGTCGATAGTATGTTTTTCACTGTATTTATAATCCCCAAAACTTCATCCCCAAAAATTTCAAAAACGCTCTAATACATTTCTTTTAAACTTTGTCCAGTTGAAGCCCATGGTCTAATAAATTACAAATGAATGGGGTTAGTTTCTAGAGAAACTGTGGGTACCCTGACTCTGTTGTTAATACGGGCCAACAACGTGCACAACAGATCGACAGACAATCAGCACTACAAATGCCACAGATGGAAGAGAACGAGAGAATTCCATTCACCCTCACTTTCCACCCACACAACAACACAGTCAAAAGCATCATTTTAAAAAATTTCAAATTACTCCAAAACGACCCCGAAACTGGCAGAATTTTTTCACAACCCCCACTAATTTCATTCAAACGTGACAAAAACATAGGCAACTTTCTAGTTACGAGCGCACTGAAATCTGACGATGTACCGGGAACTTTCAAATGCACACGCACACGATGTAACACTTGTCCTTTCATTCACAACGCGGACAAAATAACAGGACCCAAACGATCTATTAAAATCACTGATCGTTTTACATGCACCTCCGTAAATGTTATCTACTGCATAACATGTACTTTTTGCAAAAAGATATACATTGGCGAAACAGGGAGGAGACTGGGCGACCGTTTTCGTGAACATCTCCGAGACGTTGAAAAAAATGACAAAGACGCATCCAAACCAGTCGCGCGCCATTTTAATCTTACTAACCATTCTAAACAACACATGACAATCTGCGGCCTTTCCCTACACCAGGGTAACACAGAAAGCCGTAAAAACCTAGAACAAAAAATCATCTTTCAAATCGGCACTCTCAAACCCCACGGAATCAACGAACGCTTTTCATTCAACTAATCTACATTTGTTTTTCACGTCACCAAATTTCCACCAATAGCGTAGCTCCACCGCTTACTATATAAAACCACACACTACCCACAATTCCTTGATTCGCTCCGACGAAGGGCTAGCGCTCGAAACGTCAGCTATTTGAATCTTTTTACGGTGGTCAATTTACCTTATCGACTCAGTCGATAAAACTAAATTCTCGTCTAATAAATTAGTTTACAAAAAATTCTCTCGATCTAGAGAAACTCCGCAACTTGTGAATTTCGGAGGGTCACCATTCCGTTGCCATGGAAGCACCGATGTAAACAAATCATTTGCTCCCATAAAGTTCAATGTATTGTGTGTTTGCAGGCAAAGTAGCTTGCCTTTTTATGCGCTACAACAAAAGATATGGCCCATTAAAATTGAAAGGGTGTGGACTTGAGAAATGGGTACGAGCCTCCTTGATTGATTGATTGAAATAAACTTGGTGCGAGGCTTATCGTATAACATTGTATAGTGCGGTTTTCAGATGAATGTCGTAAAGCCAATAAACCAACGGCTAATCACTACGGCCAATCACAACAGACCTCAAGCAGTTTAAATCCTGGGTTTAATGTGTGTTCGGGAAATATGGTTGACACTTAATATCTTCACCGAGAAAACCTAGAACAAAATGAAATTTTCCCTGAATGTTAATTTTGATGTTTTCTTTTGCCTTAACGCGAAAGTTTGGTCACGTGACATGTCACGTGATCAAAATTTTAAAATTACGTAAATCAGCGATTTGGTAACGAATTTTCTTTGTATAGTTAAATAAATTAGCTTTTCCGATAGAGGTTTAACATATTTAACGTTCTGCGTTTGGAATAATTGTCCTCAAGTCTTTAAATTACAGTTATAAATAATTATAGGTCGAATTTTGGACTGAAAAATGACCTTTGTCCTCATACTTTTTTTTTAGAGATTAATGGGCACTCATTCCAAATGTGAAGGGCTGGAGATATTTAATCTACATCAGAAAAACATTTTTATTTGATGTTTTCTCTTAAACCCGTCACCAATTCGTCAAATATTTGATATTTTAAGAAAAATGACCACGTGACATGTCACGTGACCTATGCCAAAGCTTATTATACTTCAAAATGTTAAGGACGATAATATCTTTCTATGTGCCAAATTTCGATTCAGTTCCATTCCGTTTGTAAAAGTTATTACGAATAAACCGTTTTTCCCTGGTCAAAGCCCTTGACCCAGGCCTTAAACTATGTACTTGAGCGCAGACAAGCCGCAATGTATCAGTCAGAACTCGAAGGAAATACACGTAGCTGGCGCCAAGCGCGGGAAAACGCGTACAAGCAAGTCAGGATTGGTTTTACTTCTGATTGATTGACAAAGTGGCCCAAGATTTTTTAGCAATAGTGTTTTCATTTACGTCAATTTAAAATTCAGAATCATTAAATGATGCAAAAATAACTTTCAACTGGTTCAATTTTGTTTATTTTCACGGCTCATCTGAAATAGCATGACGAATTGCGTGACACATTTAAAACCTTTTAATATAAATCGGAAGCAAAACATCGTTAAAACCCGAAACTTTTTTGTGAAAGATTATAACAATGGTATCCACATACCATGTTAGAAAAAGCTTTGTAGGATATATATTTTAGATTTTTAAAATTTTGACGTAACGTGCAAACACTCCATAAAAAAACCAAACCAACCGCTCCAACAGAGGCAACAAATGAACATAAATCTAAGCCCGGATTATAACAAATTCCTCAGTTTGCTTTAGCTAACATTATACAACAGCCTTATTATCCCTCTGTTTGACTATGGAGACATTGTATGGGGTGATAAGAACAATGAAACCCTAATGGCCCAGCTACAAATCCTTCAAAACAAGGCTGCCAAGGTTTTACTGAATCTACCACCAAGAAGCTCATCTTCGGATGCCATCAAGAGATTAGATTTTAAATTACTCTCAAAGAGAAGACACTTCCATCGTTGTGTTTCAATTCACAAATATCTAATTGGGGAGATCGATTTTAATTTTAACATTAACCGCAATAATACTATCCACTCGTACAAAACTCGTAGAATGAACGATTTACATCTCCCCCGAGTACGTACTGATTGGGGGTAAACAGACTTTTATTTTTCAAGCTGCTAACGACTGGAACAATTTAGATAATGAAATGAAAGAGACATCTTCGTTATCGCTTTTTAAAGCCAAACTTAAGGGACTTTTGAAATAATTTTAAATGAAATAGGTTTTACTCTTTTTACCTTTTTGATATTGTCTTTTTAACATTTTTAATGATGTTTTTTAGCTAGGATTTGTTTATTTTTTATATAGGTTAAAATTTATCATTTGCAGGGCCCCATTGAAAACCGCCAAGGCGAGTGGGTTCCTGGTTAAATATTATTATTA
The DNA here is from genome assembly GCA_024195265.1 of Dendrophyllia cribrosa. NCBI lineage: Eukaryota > Metazoa > Cnidaria > Anthozoa > Scleractinia > Dendrophylliidae > Dendrophyllia > Dendrophyllia cribrosa. Next base: position 8,765,797 of record JAJLRJ010000005.1, read on the forward strand.
TTATTATTAGCTGATCTAGCGAAAAGGTTTGTTCCCTTCTCATAAAATAAGCACAGTCAGTGAGACGGTAATCATAAATGTTTATTTATCACAATTCTTCATATATTAAATGATAGTTCAATTTAATGGTATATACAACGCTAAAAACGTTCTGTAATGACACTGGTGTAAAAAGCCATGCAACAGAAAGAGGAAAAGGAACCTAAGAAAACGGATTGAAGTAATTGCCTGATTCTTCAAGACATAATTCACAATAGCAAAAACTATACTATAAGATAACACAAAGCTTACTTCATTTTCATATATTGACTGTTCTACGATAGGCCTTATGCATATTACGTCACCAGCTCAAAATAATTCACCACCAAGCTTACGTTGTTATTGAGTGGCTATACTTTTTAGCTTTGCTTCTTTGAGATTACATTGATGATATTGACACAGGTTTACACTTCAAAAGCGAGGCTAGGGAGTGAAATTAGCTAGTCTGACGTAATTATGCGTAACGCATTCTCGTACCCAGAGCCGCTTGGCCCTCTTAACCGTCGGAACATGAGCACGAGGACCATGCGTTCCCAGGGCACTCTCTCTTCATGGAGAGGACCCTGGAGAGGACCCTTACTCAAGTCCTCATTTTCTTTGAGGGGAGGGGGTGGTGGGGGTGGGTGGGAGAGGCAGGGGTGCACTTCTCTTACATTTAATCATAATCGAACTACAAGTTACTGTATATGTTTGATAGCATGCAATAAAATATACAGCGATCACATCCTTGACATCGGTGGATTCAAACTATTTACATTATGAAGAGGATAATAAACTGACACAAGGAACATTTTCAGGAACCTCGTTCCCAGGGTCCTCCCTCTCGATGATGACGTAGCTGAAGAAGAGAGGACCCCAAAAAATGATCCTGCAACGGCATCGCAAAGTCTTCTTCCTCCGAGATCCCGAGTTCAGCGTCTGATCTACTTCAGCCTTTATGAACTTTTGCATTATGACTTGACTGATCCATTTCCTGTACATAATGAGAAGAAAAAAATTGGACCAGTCCTATCTAGCGTCACGGAATAGAGTTCTAACTTTTGTGTCTGTGCATGAAATCCTAAAGACCGTATCCTGGCTCCACAGGCCCTTTCTCTATAAACAGCGTCAAGGATTTACGTTAGCTTCGCACTTCGCTGTAACGGCTTTGCTTTCTGTTGCTAACTAAAAAATTAACTTATCTTACCCAGGGTATAAAAAGACTGACCAATTAAATAAACGCTATTGTGCAGCACTTTCGCGTGGTACTGTTTATGCATTATGCTGTACAAGGTGTTTCTAACTTTGAGTCTATGGATGAAATCCTACAGTGCGACCATTAAAATGAAAGCTACTGAGCAGTACTTTCCTGTGGTACTGTGTATTATGCTGTACAAGGTGGATCTAACTTTTGAGTCTGTGGATGAAATCCTACAGTGCGACCATTCAAATGAAAGCTACCGAGCAGTACTTTCCTGTGGTGCTGTTTATTATGCTGTACAAGGTGGATCTAACTTTTGAGTCTATGGATAAAACCCCAAAGTGTTACCATTCAAATGAAAGCTATTCCTTGAGCAGTACTTTCCTGTGGTACTGTTCATTATGCTGTACAAGGTGGTTATAACTTTTGAGTCTGTGGATGAAATCCTAAAGTGTGACCATTCGAATGAAAACTATATTGAGCAGTACTTTCCTGTGGTGCTGTTTGTTATGCTGTAGAAGGTGGTTCTAACGTTTTAGTCTGTGGATGAAATCCTAAAGTGTGACCATTCAAATGAAAGCTACTGAGCAGTACTTTTCTGTGTTTCTGTTCATTATGCTATACAAGGTGCTTCTATCTTTTGAGTCTGTGGGAGGAAATACTAAAGTGTGATTACTACTACAGTTGTGTCTACCTTTCCTTATTTTCGTTTCGCAGATCAGAAAACGCATAAATATTCCGTCAAGGAGAGATCTTTACAATGTAAAATGCGTGTTTATTCGAACATGTACATACCATTTGAAATAACCGAGAGCGGCATGTTCTCTTTCTTGGCATGCGAGAAAGCCTCGTCAGGATTAAATCTCTTCTTTGCGGACACCTGATCGCCTTTTTCTTCTAATTTTTTCATAGCTCTCTTCTGCTTTTCAGCTTGGTCTCGAAGCTTCGTAATTTCCTGAAAGTAAAAGTTGCAGTTCGCTGTTAATCGGTACACTTCGGAAATCCTCGTGTGATTTTAAAACATTTTCGGCATTCTGTGGAACTTCTCGGCGTCTTCAGAACGGTAAGGGGTCTTCAGGTTACTTCGGATAAACTTCGGGAACCTTCATTGACACTTGCATTCATATCGTAAAATTCTGAAATTAGTGACCTTCGTTAGCAGCTTTTTGCACATCCTCGTTCCCAGGGTCTCTCTCCTTCCCGTCCTCTGAGGCGACTGGCGAGCGAGGGACGGGGAGAAGAGAGACTCTGGGAACGAGGTTGCCTTTCCGAAACAAAAAGTATAATATGGGCCGGTGAACTGCATGTGAAAAATACTTCACATTTACAAAAGGGTCGTTACGTCTGAAAGTGCCTATCACCCTTAGAAAGTTATTTTCAGAATCAACTTTAAGTACATTGAATCGTTGAGCGGTAGAACATTCCATGTTTTGAACGTCGCGTTTGTGAGTTATAGAGATTTGAATTTACAAAATGCTAATTCAATGACGTCAACCCGGGACTTTGCCATTATTTCTACGCCAATTTACAATGCGCAGTTTACAGCTTGAGGATAATTAATTTGATAAATACTAAAAATAAACTGTGGATAGTCAATTGATTCGTAAAAAAATATTACTTGGAGGTGAAAACAAGTAGTTGTATAATAAATGATTCCCGGGTTGAAGTCATCTAATTAGCATTTTGTAAATTCAAATCTCTATAACTCACTAACACGACGTTCAAAACAAGAAATATTTTTACCATTCAACTATTCGATGTACATAGAGTTGATTCTGAAAATAACTTTCTAGGGGTGATAGGCACTTGAAGGCTACTTTCGGGGTAATCAACGGCCTTGAAATTTCATCACTGCATTTGGGGAGTCGTTACTAAAGAGATTAAATGTCGCGTTTTACAGCAAACGTCAGCTAGCCTTTTGCCGTTTGCTGTGATACCACAAACGGGAAACTGTCACGGCCCTTTGTAAAATATCTTAACCTTTGTGATCGTAAAGCAAGTCTTGTAGCTTTTATCACCTGTTGCTGGAACAAAGCCTTTGGAATATGAAGTTAGCTTTAGGTTGTGAAGGTGTGAAAAGTTATATCTGTAGAATTTCTTCTATTTGGTACGATTACGCAAGGAAAATTGAGTTGTCCAAATACTATTGGCTATAACGACAATTAGTCTTTCAGTAAGAGCTTGGAGTTATGCTTGCAACCGAACGAGCCAACATCAGTAAAAAACAACATGTTCCTGAAGGAAGTCCTGATCCACTTAATGTGAAACATCTCGGTTAGTAGCAAGGCACCTCTCGCTCAACCATGGAGCTAAATTCCCCAAAAGTCCCTGTTACCGAAAACGTCAGCTTGCCGTCTGCCGTCGAAAATTGATGCGAAAAAAAAAATGGCGGCTGCGAAAGACAAGAGCTCCAAAGTTTAGGTTCGCAGGAAATAATGCGCTGCACATTTAACCGGCGGACTTCGTTACAGCAGTTGAATAACCGTAACTACGCTCTACTCAACAGAAAATAACAACAACAATGTATTGATTTACAAACATGTACAGAATTGACACCACCCGCTGGGGGATGTCATTCTATCCAGTATGACACCCGTACATACTTCCCCTCATGATTTCTTTCAATACTCAGATACTTACGTTTTTAAGAGCAATATTTTCCTCCTTTAACCTAATCACGTGGTGAATTTTCTGTTTCTTATTCTGATGGCCTAATAATTTAGCGTATTGCTGTCCTAGTTTGGCAACCTGCGAAACGAAGCAAACAAAAGAGAATGTAACACCACGCTACTGTCCCTTACCTCTTATTAACCCCGAGCTTTATTTCTGGTCGCCTGTGACAGGCAAGCAGCTAAAAACCGGCGCATGCGCATGAACGAAGGTTAAAAACAAGGGGTGAGGGGGTGAGGTTCCCTCGTCTTACTCTCTTTCGCGCCTATGTCCCTCCGTCAGCACTCGCGATATTTTTCCTTCGCGCGCCGCTTATCCTTTAACTTCGTCTCCAGGGCCTTCTCCGCTTTTTCAAATTCAAAATGGCGGCACTGGCCCTGGGGACGAGGTTGCTTGTCCTTCTCTCCCCACTATCTGAACGCCTGGAACAGGGTAGTTGATCTACCGTTATGATAGCAAATTTCTGATAGAAAAAAGGTGTCTTTTTATCGTTGAGCTTTTTTTGTACCCAATTGTGCCACTCGGGGTCCCTTGCGAATAAAGTGAGGGGGTTTTACCTCATCTTTAGCTTGACTATTTTGACAGAGAAGCGCGTTTCTTTCAGCTTCATACTCATCCAGTTGATCCTGCAACAATGAAAACAAACTGTCAGGAGACATTAAATACACGCATTTATTTAACCGTTTTCTTTCCTCGTGTTGTCACACAACACTGCAAGCTACATAGTGTCCGTTTGACCACCCAGCGTAAGTTTGTATACAAGTTAGTATTTCCAAAACGCACGTTGAAGAACTTGACAGAATCCAGCGCGGAACAGCCAGATTTGTATGCAATGAGCTGTATTCGTACATCGGTGTTCGACTGGAACTAGCTTGCAATCAATCCTCGAGATTCAGGATTGTTATACGCCCCCAAATAAAGATGGCGCAGAACAAGATAAAATTTCACGTAAGAAGTGTTAAAGGTCAGGTCACACATTGCACCATTGCAAAGTGTCCATGCCAGATTCTGCTTCACAATTCTTAAACTGCAAATATGTCGCATTTATTTTTGCACGTGTCCACCAATAAAAGGGGCGAAAGCTAAGGCGGAGATCTCCTTGCGAGTGTCGTCGCTTCGCGCGCCGTCCCCTCGCGCGCCGTCCCCTAGAGCTTTAGAGGTAAACACCGACTGTTTTTCAGTCTACTTTTGCAACACTGAAAGCAACACTTTTAGGGAAGGACACTCGGACCGCGTGAAAAAGCTTTAGCATCACGTGCAACTCGAGCTTAGGACATACGGACCATGTGAAAAACCTTTAGCATCACGTGCAACTCGCGCTGAGGACATTCGGAACACGTGAATAAGCTTAAGCATCACGTGCAACTCGCGCTTCGTCGCAAAGCCACCCAACTCTAACTTTTAGTGGACCTTTCTTGCTTTATATCAATCAAACTACCGTCATGGAAGATCCTATAACTGACCTTAAATGGCTCAATCTTTTGCCAAAGCTGTTCGTATTTAGTTTGCCACCTGAAAGACAAAAATATAAACCTTTCTTTGACCTTTCTTGCTATTAGAAAAAGTCAGTGCGCGCTGGTGTGCATACCCAGTTGTTCATTATTCGGCAAGTCACGAAAGGACGCCATGTTGTCAAGCCCCTAGAGTGCCACACATAATATTGAAAAACAAAGGGTGCCATTCAAAAGTACTGCTGAAGAGGTTTCATATAAATGGTCACACCATTGGATTTCATCAACAGACTCAAAAGTTAGAACAAATGGTACCATGCAAAAGTACTGCTGAAGAGGTTTCATATAAATGGTCACACCATAGGATTTCATCAACAGACTCAAAAGTTAGAACAAATGGTACCATGCAAAGTACTGCTGAAGAGGTTTCATTTGAATGGTCACACCATAGGATTTCATCAACAGACTCAAAAGTTAGAACAAATGGTACCATGCAAAGTACTGCTGAAGAGGTTTCATATAAATGGTCACACCATAGGATTTCATCAACAGATTCAAAAGTTAGAACAAATGGTAACATGCAAAAGTACTGCTGAAGAGGTTTCATATAAATGGTCACACCATAGGATTTCATCAACAGACTCAAAAGTTAGAACAAATGGTACTATGCAAAAGTACTGCTGAAGAGGTTTCATATAAATGGTCACACCATAGGATTTCGAAAAAGTAGAACTACACTACATATCTCCGTAGTTGACTCTTAGTTGCTTCTCGTGTTAAAAACAAATTCACAATTTGAGGGCAGTTTAACTCAAATTAAGGGCAAAAAAAATTACAAAAATCCGGATCGTAAAGGTGCAGAGTTGAATTAAAATTTGATGCCAAGCATGCATGGGTTAACTTAACCCTGCTTTGAACAACTCGGCCCTGGTTTCTGCCTTGATTCCTTAAAGCGCTGTCACCATGCCGCATTTAGTGTTACGTTAAAAAGCCAAAGACAGTATTTAAATCAGTGGAAACCAAAAATAATTGTCTAGTTGTTTAAAATTTTTCTTCCAGAGCTCTAGGAGTAAAAAGACGTGTCTTGGGCTGCAGAGGACCAGGATGGAAATGGATTGCAACTTGATAAAATAGGCCATTTGCACGATGGCGTCGTTTGACTACAACTACCAGAATTCATTTCGTTTTTCCTTTCTTATTTAAACTTTGTAATACCAGTGCGGTTTAAATAACAATAGTCCTAATTTGCACTACAAAACAAAAAACTGAAGGATTCTGGTAGTTGCAGTCATATGACGTCATCGTGCAAATGGCCTATTGGGCCGCTTTTTCAAGCTTATTGCCTTGTGTCTTGAAAAACTCGCTTAAGCTTATTATGGTTGACTTTATTCTCTTCGAAAATTCACTTGATATATTCCTTTTAGTGTTTTATAAGCATTTCGTGTTTGTCAAATGTATTTAGTTTTAATTTTGGGCAGTTTTGACCCCAAAACCTCAAAAGCCCCACGAACTTAAGAAAATAATTACTCCACGTTATCTCTTTTCACGGAAGTCCCTTTTGCTCGAAGCATGATTCTATTCAAATTCTGAAAGCAAAAAACGCGCCATAATACGCAAAAGCAGGCCAACGGATACTTTAAACCAGACGTCCTTTGGACAACAGATGAATATGAATAGATACTAATAATAATAAACAATAATAATAACTGATATTTATACAGGGTAACCCGGTAACCCAGCAACCCCTTCATTCAAAGGACTGCTATCAATAGACAAATTCGGCTAACGCATTGTTGTACCCAATAGGCCATTTTCACGATGACGTCATATGACTACAACTACCAGAATCCTTCAGTTGTTTGTTTTGTAGTGCAAATTAGGGCTATTGTTATTTAAACCGCACTGGGATTACAAAATTTAAATAAGAAAGGAAAAACGAAATGAATTCTGGTAGTTGTAGTCAAATGACGCCATCGTGCAAATGGCCTATTCAAACCTTTTGGGATTGGCACCGCGGCGAAACGCAATGCGCATGAGTAGAAAACTGTTGAAACATGTTTTTTCCAAAAATCAAATGTGTCTTCTTTTTTCTTAAAATACTTACATTTCAATTTGAACCTTATATTCATTAAACTGGTCTTCATTGTTGCCTTTGCTGTAAACAAAATAAGAAGGTATTAATTAATTTATTTATTTAGACGATGATTATATTTAAAGCCGCAAAGTGGAATGATGTCGGTGAGTCGGCGTAGCAGTTGCTTTAAGAGCGATTAAAAAAAAAAAGATGGGGAGAGGGGGTAGGGGGTAGGGGGTAGGGGGGAGAGGGTGAGGTGGGAGGGGGTAGGGGCCCATGTCTATTGTACAAATCGATAAAATCTAACTGTTCTTTTTTCTCCATTCGATGAATCACTTGAGGTTTTTCTCTTGGTGTTCTAAGACCATTTCTTGCAAGAGAAAATAAAGTTACTATTATGCTTTGAACCACTTTGTATTTATTGCCAAGTATTATGTTTTTTGTGCTGGGGTCAATTCAATAAAACGTTTACAAGTGCAATTTACAAGTGTAGCTATTGTTTTCAACCTCTGAAACAATGGCTACACTTGTAAATTACACTTGTAAGAGTTTTATTGAATTGACCCCTGGTTAAACGATACCTTTCCATGCCACAAATGTTCTGTCTGTTCCTAAACGATAAAATTAGTTCTGAGAACGATCGCTCTTAAAAATAATACCTTAACGAAATTTGAATCGAAATGGACAGCACTCTACACATAAACTCCCGCAAATATGTTGCCGCGTAACGGTGTGCAACTCTCTCTTTCAGTTTTTTCTTTTTGCTATATAACCAGACTATTTCAATTATCTTTAACTTATGTTTCTATGTGAAGTTAAGTTGTACTTTAAATTAATTTCATTATTTTCATTAACTTTATATTAATGTTATATCTCTTATGAATGTATGATCAATATGCCATAATTAATAAAAATTAATTTAAAAAAAGAGAAAAATTACTTAGTAAATATTAAGTGCAAGTTTTGACCAAAAATAGCGGCAAAATTCTTGTGACGTGCACTTTTAAGCGTTGTTGGAATTTAAATTTTTTTTATTTATTTTTATTTATTACCATTTTATGGCAATACTTACAGAATAAGAGAAGAAAAAAAAAAGTAAACAAATAAAAATCCTAACCTGGATAATTCCGATTTCAACCTATTAACTTCCTCCTCTGCAGCAAATATTTTCCTGAAATGGAACAAAGAAAGTTAATATGTAACAAAATGGAACAAAGAAAAATTAAACTTTCGACGAGAAATATCCTCTCTCCCCCTTCCTTTCTTGCGCCTGTCATGCAGCCTAAAAGGAAACAAGTGGGTGGAAAATGATAACGATAGTAGAAAAGCCTGCAAGAAAGCCCGCATTTTTTGCTTCAGTTGGTTCAGCGTGCGAACATACGAACTTTAAGTGTAAAAAGGAGAGTGAGACTCGGAAAAGACGCAACGGCAGTTGGGTATCGTAAGTAATTTCGCGATTACTTTGGTTTTGCATTGCTACGCTTTGTGATTGGCTAAAAAATCTCGCGCCAATTTCTCAACCAATCAGAAGTAAAACCAAAACCAATCGTGACTTGCTCGCACGCGTTTTCCCGCGCTTGGCGCCCGCGACATGTAATTCATAGGAGTGCTGATTGGTTCATTGGATTGTCTGCGTCATTTGTGATTGGTCAGAGTGATGACTTTGGTTTAAATTTTAAGACACTTTACTGAAAATCGCTCTAAACTTCTCAGTTTAATATATTTACCTTTCCATTTGTTTGTCCTTCTCGTTCATTTTCACTTCTTGTTCGTTTTTTAATCTGGATTTGAACGTAAAAAGGTCATTTGGTGATGTTATTCTATTAACGATATTTTATGGAGATTTTGGCAGTTTCTTTATGTTGTGGAAGTTGTGATTTACCAAATGGCAACACAAAAGATTTAAAAGACACTGAACAATACCCACACAACAATAGCTAACACAACACTAAGAAATACCCGAGATTTTGGGGAATTTTTAAGAAACTTTTTTTTTTTCGAAATAAAAACAGTGTCCTCTGAGGTATTTAATTTTTTGTTTGGCGCTGGTTAAACAATACCTTTCCATGCCTCGAAATGTTCTGTCCGCTGTTTCTAAACGATGAAATTAGTTCTGAGAACGATCGCTTTTAAGAAATACACCTTAACGAAATTTGAATCGAAATGGGAAACACTCTAAACATAAACTTCCGCAAATATTTTGCCGCGTAAAAGTGTGCCACTCTTTCCTTTCGTTTTTTCTTTTTGCTATATAACCAGACTATTTCATTTCTCTTTAACTTATGTTTGTATATATATGTTGTAGGTCAAATTGATCCTTGGTATAAATTTTATTTTCCTTTGTTTTTGGCTATGGTAAGGTATGATAATGAGTTTTAAACAAAGGAAAGTAAAATTTGTATCAAGGATAAATTTGAACTACAACATATACCATAATCAATAAAAATTAATTTTAAAAAAGAGTATTAAGTTACTTAGTAAATATGAAGTGCAAGTTTTGACCAGAAATAGCAAAATTCTTGTGACGTGCACTTTTAAGCGTTGTTGAAATTAAAATTTTTATGATCCTAACCTGGATAATTCAGATTTCAACCTATTAACTTCCTCCTCGGCAGCAAATATTTCCCTGAAATGAAACAAAGAAACTTAATGTGTAACGAAATGGAACAGAAACTAAATATACAACAAAAATAATGAAACTTTCGAAGGGAATTATCTCCTCTCCCTTCCTAGCGCCTGCCACGTAGCTTAAAGGAAACAAGTGGGAATAGAATAGCCTGCAAGAAAGCCCGCATTTTTTGCGTCGGTTGGTTCAGCGTACGAACATACGACCTTTAAGTGTAAAAAGGAGAGTTAGACCGGAAAGAGACGCAACGGCAGTTGGGTATCGAAAGTAATTTCGCGATTACTTTGGTTTTGCATTGCTACGCTTTGTGATTGGCTAAAAAATCTCGTGCCAATTTCTCAACCAATCAGAATTAAGACCAAAACCAATCATGACTTGCTCGCACGCGTTTTCCCGCGCTTGGCGCCCGCGACATGTATTTGATAGGAGTGCTGATTGGTTCATTGGATTGTCTGCATCTGTTGTGATTGGTCAGAGTGATGACTTTGGTTTAAATTTTAGACACTCTATTGAACTTCTCAGTTATCTTTACCTTTCCATTTGTTTGTCCTTCTCGTTTATTTTCACTTCTTGTTCGTTTTTGAATCTGGATTTAAACGTAAAAAAAGTCGTTAGGTAATGAGAGAAGCTCATAACAAGTGATATTTTATGGAGATTTTGGCAGTTTCTTGGTGTTGTGGAAGTTGTGATTCACCAAATGACATTACACAGAAGATTCAAAAGACACTGAACAACACAATAACTAACCAACAATACCCACACCACAACACAATAGCCAACCAACAATACCCACACCACAACACAATAGCTAACCAACAATACCCACACCACAACACAATAGCTAACCAACAATAGTTTCTGCGACACCAAGAAATACCCGACATTTTGAGGAATTTTTAAGACACTTTCTTTTTTTCGTGTCAAAACAACAACACCACAATGTCCTCTAAGGTATTTACAATTTGATGTGCATTTTACTTACTTCTCAAAATTTATTTCTGTTTGAGATAACTTCTTTTGGGTCTCCACAAGGCGCCTTTAGAAAATAGAAACACAATGGAATATTAACGGATTGCAATTTCAACACTTTCTTGGAATGAGTAAGGTTACGTTACTGACGTTAGAGTCTGTGTACGAAATACCATTGAAAAGTAAAGTACCTTCTTGTGGTGCTGTTTATTATGCTGTACATGGTTCTAACTTTTGAGTCTGTTGATAAAATCCTAAAGTGTGACCATTCAAATGAAAGCTATTGAGCAGTACTTTCCTGTGATGCTGTTTATTATGCTGTACAAGGTGGTTCTAACTTTTGAGTCTGTTGATAAAATCCTAAAGTGTGACCATTCAAATGAAAGCTATTGAGCAGTACTTTCCTGTGGTACTGTTTATTATGCTGTTCAAGGTGGTTCTAACTTTTGAGTCTGTGGATGAAATCCTAAAGTGTAACCATTCAAATGAAAGCTATCGAGCAATACTTTCCTGTGGTACTGTTTATTATGCTGTACAAGGTGGTTCTAACTTTTGAGTCTGTGCATCAAATCCTAAAGTGTGACCATTCAAATGAAAGCTACAAAGCAGTACTTTCCTGTAGTGCTGTTTATTATGCTGTATAAGTTGGTTCTTACTTTTGTTTTTGTGAATAAAATCCTACCGTGTGACCATTCAAATGAAAGCTATTGAGCAGTACTTTCCTGTGGTACTGCTTATAATGCAAAGTTTGCAAAAAAAAAGTTTTCAAATGTTAAATGTCAGTACACTTGGCAGTGTGAAGGTTCCACTAACCTTCCAAACTCTTCTTTTGATTTGGCAGCTTTCTCTTGGAACGCTTTAATTTCACTGAAGATAAAATTAATTTGATGTTAAGTCGATTTTTTCAGAGTCAATGTATTTAGCATGCAAGTCCTGAACAAGGACCCTGCAAATGGATAAGGCCGGTCTACACTTTCCGAATAGACCATATTCGTATTCTCGGTATTGAACTGGAATGGAACCAGCTTGCAATGGAGGCTCATGCGGGGGAATATCATTACAAATATTTGCATGTGAAAAGGTTGCCTCGCACAAGCCTCGATTGCAAGCTAGTTTCAATTCAATAACGATCATTCAAATACAGTAAAAACCCGCGTGTAAGAACCTAGTGGTTTAAGAACCTGCTGGTAGAAATTTGCCATTTTAGTACCCAAAAATATAAGAACCTGTTTAGCCAAGCAAGATCAAGCAGGTTCTTATATGTGGGTTACAGTTAAATTATGATAAACATTTTAACCAAGGAGTTTGACTTCGAGAATGTAAATATATATTACAAGAAAATACCAAACTGTAATTACAAATAAAAGTATGTGATTCCTACAACAAAAACAGGTTTATATAAAGTGCATACTGTAATTGTCTTCATGGACCTTGCTTAAAGGAGGTTTGTACTGTATATCTCCTTCAAAGAAATTAAGAACCTACTAAGCCTAAATTGCCAATAACTACCCCAAAATACAAGAACTTATTTTGCCAGACTTCAAAAAATGTAGGTTCTTACACGCGGGTTTTTACTGTCTTTTTTACGACATCTTACCTGGTACAGTTCTCTTCGGTTTCCGTTAACTTCTCTTCTAATGCCTTGACATCTGACTGATATCTAAAATTGAAGTTGTGCATTAGTACGCCAATCTAAATCCAGATTCTGCATTCGAAACTTTGATTTTTCTTTCCACTTAGGGACAATCTGAACGATTTACTAATGTAATTACTAATTAATGTAATTTAGCTTGTTTAAATATTTAGATAGTTTAGATAGGTGTCCTTACTTAGTGGGTAACTGCTATATTTTATCTTGACACAGAAATAAAGTTTTTATTATTATTATTATATTACGTCCATTCATTCATATTGCTATCTGAGTCTGGTTTCAGATTGACATTGTGTGTTCCATTTGACAACTAGTTTCAGATCAATATCACGTGGTCGTTCAGAACCAGCACACAAACAAACAAACAGAGGTCCTTCGCAGAGGGGTCTGGAATGATGAACAGACCCGGTCGTTCTTTTCTCGGATTTTTGTCCCAGCTAGCATGAAAATCCAACCAATCTAGGTTAGCGTTCCTTTTAAAGGCCCTCTCACACTATTGCTTATGAGAGAAACGTATGAGTTGCGTATAAAAATTCACAAAATAATTTTCGTACGCACAAAATGCCCTTGAAAATACAGCGTATGACCAGCGTACTTGACCTATTAGTAACGTACCTCCAACGTAACTCTCGCGTATTCAGCGTAGGCCTAGCGTATGCTTAGCATATAAACCATACGTCCGAATACGCACAAAATTTTTAAGCATGCTTAAACATTTTTTTCTGCCTCGCCGTATGCCAGCGTATGCCACCGTATGCGACCGTGTTTGAAATGTATACAACCTATGCCTAACGTACCCTTAGCGTATGTCAGCGTATACCAGCGTATGAGTGATATTTTTCATACGCTGGCATACGCTAGTACGATACGCAATAGTGTGACAGGGCCATAAGCCATCTTAATACGGATTCTGCGATCGAAAATTCGATTTTTCGTTTTCTTTAGGGGCAAATCAATGTTAGAGATGGATCGTTCAGATCGGTATCTAAATCTGGTTTCAGATTGTGAATGCGTTCCATTTGGCAAACTAGTTTCAGGCCTGAGGAACGGATCAATCTTCTTTTCGGATCTTTATTCCAGCTAGCCAGCATTCAAAATCCAAAAAAATCTAGATTACCTAAATCTGAACCTAGTTTGTCTAAAAGAAACCCTGGCTAAATCGAAGAGCTCGGGATTAGAGCGAAAGTAATTTCGCGTTTTCTTTGGGTTTGCATTTTTATGCGTTGTGATTGGCTAAGGAAATCAAGTAAAACTAACACCAATTGTGACTTGCTCGCACGCGTTTTCCCGTGCATGGCACCAATGGCATGTATCTTCGAGTTGTGATTGGTTCATTGGATCGTTCGCGTCTGTTGTGGTTTTATACCACGGCAATTAAAAGCCGCTCTTAGTTGAACTTTGAAAACAGCTAGAGATATTGAAGGGACCACTTTTAGGACCCCTTGTAGTGTTCGCACGAACTCTTGACTTAGCGGTTCAGTTTGAGTTCAGTTTCATCCAGCCTGTGGATCACGTCGTAAAGTGTAAACCTTCCAAGGCAAGTTTTAAGTCAGCGTAAGGTTTTATAATTATTTCGAAGTAAATTAAACGCAAACACTAACCTGTCGACTTCACGTTTTAACCTGCTTTCGGCATCTTGTGATTCACATTTTGCCCTAAATAATTAAATTTAAAAATGAATGTAACTAAAAAACTCTATAAAAGACTATTCAGTCAGAAGAGAAACCAAAATCAATCGTGACTTAGTAGTTACTCGCACGCGTTTTTCCCGCGTTTAGCGCCGGTCACATGTGTTAACTTTGAGTTCGGATTGGTTCATTGGATTAGAGCGCTTTTCAATTGAGTGTCGAAAGTAATCTCGCAATTGCTTTGGTTTTGCATTGCTACGCTTCGTGATTGGCTAAAAAATCTCGCGCCACTTTATTAACCAATCAGAAGTAAAACCAAAAGCAATTGCGACTTGCTCGCACGCGTTTTCCCGCGCTTGGCGCCGGCTACATGTATTTGCTTCGAGTTCTGATTGGTTCATCAGATTGTCTTCGAGTTCTGTGATTGGTCAGAGTAATTACTTTGGTTTTGGTTTTACGACACTCAATTGAAAACCGCTCTATCTGCGACTGTTAACGTTGTGGTTGGCCAGAATAATTACATGTACTTCGGCTTTGGTTTTACGACACTCGAGTACAGAAGACAAAATAAACAATAAGGGTAAAAACTGTCTTATGGGTCCAATAAATTTTTAGAACTAACTTTTACAAAAAAATATAGGCAGTCAGCAAGGTGAATAAATATTTTGAGCTATAATATTGTTTACCTGTCCAGCTGATCTTTGAGTGTTTCCATTTCGTCATCTTGTTTTTTCTGCTCGCTGTTCATGATGGAAAGCAATTCACAGAAAAAATAAGAATCACGACAAATGAGGTCATGAATGAATCATATATTAACTGCGGATAGAGAATGTACGAGTGAAGAAATGTTCCCCGCAGCAAGTGTTTTCAATTTTAATTTTAGGAATTGCAAACAAGCCTGGAAAAAAAATTCAATTCCATTTTCACGATAAAAATTCATAAAACTCATTTCTTATGGCCAGGGCTCCCTTGGCTCCATAAAATCACGCTCATGAGCGCCGCTGCAACAAACCTGAGCGTGCGTTGTAATTCTTGAGACAAAATCTCCTCTCTTTGGTGAAGATCATTGATTGTTTTGTGAGCCTGAAAACAAAGAAAATTAAACTGATAAACACAGTGTCCCGGCTAAAATATTGTGTTTTCATGATTATGGCCAGGAGCTTGCTTTAGCTTGAATTATTATCTTGAATAAGGACGAAAAAAAAAATACCCAAAAGTGATGAACGCAAAGAAATATCAATTAAACAGACAAAATAACGACTAAAAAAAAGTCAAAATTCTACAAGAACGGAAACTTTGATTATCAAAATTGATGAACTGTAATCCACTTCAATCCTTGCAATCCTTCACTTTATCTCCAAACTACTGCAGCTTTTGTTTTGCTCTGTGGAATCTTTTTATACAACTAAGTTGTATATTTGGTGGTATTTGGTGATATAACATGGAAATAAGCTAAACGAAAGTTTGTAATTTCGGCGGGACAGTGTCTCTTTGTAACTGAAGATGAACGTGCTCAGCTGTGAATTTTTTTTTTTAATTTTTGCTTTTGCGAGAATTCCACAATGTGCAAAAAAGCCAGAAAAGTGATGTTGCTAATGTCTAAACAATGTACCATTACAGAAGCATACCTCATCTAGCGAATTCCTGAGTGAAGCTTTGGTAAATTCGTTTTCTTCTAAATGCTTTTCCAGCTCCTCTCTCGTAGCCTTTACCTCAGCCTAAACCAACAACAACAATCACACAAAGAAGCTTCAAACTTATTTAACACTATACTCAAGTAAACTACACTTAAAAGGCCGACAAGTTTTCAATTGAACTTCCGTGTACGACCAACTCTCCTTAAGCGACCACCTTTCCAAAATACCAATTTCTTCCCCAGTTAAATCATCCTATCAACCTATCGTAAGCGACCGCGACAACTTTCAACGGTGGTGATTTGAATTTTTCTATTATTTTGAACCTCCGGTAAGCGACCACTCGCACATATTTCGATGCCACTACAGACGCAAATTGAATGTCTTGCAGTACAACTCCAATAAAACGAAAATTTTGTTCCTTGCATCAAAACTTTCAAATGATACAGTATTTTGCATTGATAATTGTTTTGTACAATTACTACAAGTTCATACAATTTAAGAGTCCCAGTGATCTGACCTCACCTAAGCGACCATCCTCGGAGACACGGGGCAGTTTGTTTGGGTGGGACGAAGTAAAAACCCGTGCAACTAACTGCCCCTGGGTGTGCGAGGATGGTAAGCGACCACCATAGCTTTGCATTTGTGGTCGGTTACGGGAGTCTCAACTGTATGAATATTCTGATTCTGACCTTTGCTGCCTCGACTTCCTGTTGACGCTGTGACAGATTATCTTTTATAGAGTCTGCTTCAACCTAAACAAACAGACAAAATTTGCAAGAAGTCTTTTCAGGCCAACGCTTTGGAATCTTAGCCATCTTTGTGAAAATCCAATTCGATACGATATTGAACAAAGAACTGAAAGCCGAGGAAAAAAAAAAAGATTTAGCTTCGCCTTTTATTCTTTTTATGGCTTGAGCTAGTTAAGCTTATATATATTAGTTTCGTCAACTTAGAAATTTATTCTTTTAAAACAAACAAAATTTGCTGTATGAATATACCTAATTCAATAAAGGTTGCTTTGGTCATTGGTAATTGGGAATTGGAAAGCTATTGTTTGGCGGTCACTCAAGCAAAGCATTGCATTGTGTTCCGTATGCCAAATGCCAATTCCTAATTACCAATGACCAACTGCCAAAGCAACCTTTATTGAATTGGGTATATTCTGATTCTGACCTTTGCTGCCTCGACTTCCTGTTGACGCTGTGACAGTTTATCTTTCATAGAGTCTGCTTCAACCTAAACAAACAGACAAAATTTGCAAGAAGTCTTTTCAGGCCAACGCCTTGGAATCTTAGCCATCTTTGTAGAAATCCAATTCGATACGATATTGATCAAAGAACTGAAAGCCGAGGGAAAAAAATGATTTAGCTTCGCCTTTCATTCCATTTATGGCTTGAGCTAGTTAGTTTCGTCCACTTAGAAATTTATTGCTTTTAAAACAAACAAAATTTGAATCTTTAACGAAAACATTGCGCAGTTTTCCGGGCCTGAAAAGTTATCGCGATTTCAGTCGAGCAACGGGCCCCCGTTTCTCGAAATTCCCGGTAACTTTTCGGGCCCGAAGCCAAACATTGAAATCAAAATCTAAAGAATAAAAGTGCGGGTCCTAGCGAACAAACCAGTCCATTTTGTTTTGCTAACTGATAGTTTTGTCGTATTATCTGCAAAACTTTTGAAACCTCGATCTTCAATGAAAATAAAACAGCTTTCCGGGCCTGGTAATGACCGGGTCTTTCGAGAAACGGCCCCCAGGATCGTTAAAACTCCACTTTTTACCTTGAAGCTGTCAAGTTGTTGATTTAGTTCGTCGCATTCATTCTGCAGCTGTTCACTTTGTCGTTTGAGGAACACACAAGTGTTTTGCTGCTGTTCACTTTCCTGTCGGCTGAACATTGGAAATACAAAAATACGTCACTTGTGATTCAGGCGAAAGTATCGTGTGTGATTGTACACGTACATGTGTTTATGTACCTGTTTTTTTTATGTGGATATAATTTATTATAATATACTTTCTTTACTAAGGAGGAAATAAAAAACAGGCAGAATAATAATGTTTATGAAATAAGAGCAATGTTGAATTATTTTTCTGACCACCAACAAAACGTTTGGAATACCTCTGAGCCCAATTTCTTACTAGACACGAGATAAATTTTAGACTGATTTAAAAAAAAAATGCAGATTGTCAAATGTGTATATTTTATTATTCCGTATCCCGCCTCGATTTTAAGCCCTAATCCCTCACTCCACCAAATTTATAGAACCTCGGACCAATGGCACGAAAGTAATTTCGCGATTCGATTCGATTGCTTTGTTTTTGCATTACTAAGCTCCGTGATTGGCTAAAAAATCTCGAGCCATTTTCTCAACCAGTCAGAAGCAAAGCCAAAATCACTTGTTTGCACGAGTTTTCCCGCGCTTGGCGCCGGTTACATTGGTTCACTATAGACAAATTCAGCTTACGCATTGTTGTACCCAATTCAAACCTTTGTTCACAGTATTTCCATATAATTTCCATGTCAATGCTTCATTGATATGGAAATATGACGAACAAAGAGTTCTAATCCCAAAAGGTTTGAATTGGGTACAACAATGCGTTAGCAGAATTTGTCTATTGTCCAGAGTATAAATCACTTATTAGTTTTACGACATGAAAGCGAAAACCACTTTAAAGCAACTCTTGAAACAGATACAAAATTACAAGTAGGTCACCTTTTCTGTAGAGAATCTTTTGTAACTTCTAACTCCGCTAAAATTAATTGTTTCTCCTTCTCTGCTTCAGACTGAAAGCATGCTAAGACAAAGACAAAAACTAGGCGTATTAAGGAATACTCAAAGTAAAATTAGCTAATAAAAGGTCACATAAAAAACCTACTACACTTTAATATTTGCTTTGTGGTGTTTTAGGCCTGACAACAACACATATACACAACTATATGCTTCACTTACTGTACGATTCCTCCAGATCTTGATATTTTCCTGTAAGTGACCGCAAATTCTGTGTCATCATCTCCTCGCACCTAAAAAGGATATTAGTAACATACATGCAAAGTTCATTGATGCCAGATGTAACTTGAAAGGGGCAATGTCAACTATTTTTTGCATCAATTTCAAAGCTGTACTCTAAGAGTTATCATAGGGAGCCCAAATGGAGTCCAATTAGAAAATTTAGGGTGCCCAGCAGTTAAGTTGTGTGTGAAAACTCAGTTTTTCTTGTCGCCCGTAGCCTGCAAGCAAGCTCTCGGGCTCACGGGGGTTGGGGTAAAAAAAAAGTGAGAGATGGCTGCAAGCTCTCACTCCTTGGCCTGCGAGCAAGCTCTCGGGCTAACCCTGAGCCTGAGCCCGAGAGGTTACTTGCAGGCCATGTTGCCTGGCCGAAGACAAAGGTTAGTCGCCTGTGGCATTCGGGCACTGCTGGAGCACAGCTTTGAATTTGAAAGGTCTCAACGGATATTATTTTGTATCAGCGAAAAACTAAAAATATTTGCTACAGATTTGTTAATAATTGCTAGCTATACTAATGAAATGAAACTATACACGTAAATAATTGTCTTTGGCCGGCCGGCCGGAAATGGATTGCAACTTGAAAATAGTTTGTCCCTTGTGTTTTGGTTAGTTTGCTCTTTGAAGAATCACTTGATATTTCTCTCTTGGTGCTCTAAGAGCATTTTGCGTAAAAACAAAGGTACCTAGTCAATACTTAGTACAGTTTTAACCTGTTTTGACCAAATAGGGCGAAATGCCTGTGATATTGGATTTGCCCCTTAAAAGGGCACACAAAACCGAATGTTGAATAAAGTACAGGTACAATATCTAGGCACTTATCATACTAGGCTGTGCTCTATATACATCCTTGAAGATATTGGGCAGTTATAAATAGGGCAGGAGGAAGATCAATCTGATTTCATCCGTTTTATCTTCCTCCTGAATCCCGCCCTGATTATCTGACACTGAAACTTCGAAGAGAAGATGTCTTTTACACAGTTAAGTCTTGGGCAGTGATTCTACAAAAAATGGTAGGAAGTCAGCTATTTCTTGTCCAAAGGTGCAGTCTAGCACGAGGAAACAGGGTGCGCGGGGTGTTGTGGCCAGTGCAGTGCATCTGTCTCACAACTCCTAAGCACTGAGTGCTAGAATAAGGAGGGAGACCTGGGGAGGAGGCAGATGAAGTGTACAGTCTATAGGAAGGTTTTGAAATTGCCTAGGAGATGCACACCTTTTAAGTTCTTGTTGAAGAGATTCCACCTGGTCATTAGCGATGGCGAGACGTTGTTCATTGTCACTTTCACATTTTTCAAGTCTGCTCTCAAGTGATAATTTCTCCACTGACAAACATCTGAATATCAAAGAACAGAAATCGGGGAAATACATGTATAACAAGTTTCAACATGACAATTTGGTTTTATCAACAAGGTTGCATGATAATTAACACCAAATTAAAATTGTCCACTGTAAAAAGATTTTAAAAGCTGACATTTCGAGAGTTAGCCCTTCCCAGAGCGAATCAAGGAATTGTGGGTTGGGTGTGGTTTATAAATCAAACAGTGGAGCTATGCCATTGGTGGAAACATGACTGATGGTAATTCTCATGTTTCACTCCCCCACTGACGCAGCACCATGCACACTTTCTTTAGAAACTAACACAAATCTCAGTACAAGAAATCATTTTTCCCAAGTAAGATTAAAAATATGAGAAATTTAAAAGCCATCACGATGACAACAATAAAAATGCAATGGACTGAGACTATTAAACTTCTGAAATTATTAGCGCCATGGTGACATACGTCAAGAAAGTTTACTAGGCAAGCCAAGTTTTATTAGCATTTTCAATAATATTGTTTTTCAATGAAATGTCACAACTACAGTATGTTGCCCAGTTTCCGGCCACTTTAGTTTGTAATCGCTATAACTCCTTTGTTTTGCACGGAAAATTTCTCAATTTCCTTTCAAAGACAGTTCATTTACTTACCTTAAAACGTTAAATGGTTGGCGACCTTCCCCAAGTATTAAAGAAATTATACCATTTTTCGCAAAACTAGTAAGTTGCCCAGTTTCCGGCCAGCTAGCCCAGTTTCCGGCCACCGACTTAAAGTAAATTTTCCTTGAAACCGCTCGACGTAAACCGACTTGTAAGTCCCTTGATAATAGTGGTCGCCTAGTTATAAATATCAGGTAAGTTTCAATATTAAGCTTTGTCGCCTACTGTTTTACTATTCAAAATACGTATGACCTTAGTGACCCGGAAGCGTGTCTTCCGCAGTTTGTTGACAGACTACTACAAAAACAAATCATGACTTACGTACTTTTAGTCACGCTATACATGCATAAGCTGTTGTTAATTCGTAATCTTTGTTACACTAACACATGTATCTTTAATTTCTCGACCAGGAAATTTTAATATTCGGTTCTTTCACTTAAAGTGCCTATGAAATGAATTTTTTTTCTTCGTTTTTCATTAGTTTATTATGTCCAAAGAACGAAAACAATAATCATTTCCCGAGGAAAAGAAAGAAAATCGGTTTTTTAGCCCCTCGAAGATGCGTCACTTCGGTTGAAAAGTGGCTCCAATTTTTGGAGAGCCTGGGGGCGAGTGGGCGTGCGTGATGACGTAAATTACGTAAATAGTATGACACATTGGTTTGTTTACGCTATAATTCCCTTGGAATTCTTTAGCGTGATGGTCATTTTGCCAACGTTTTTGGCTGTACAAATGTCAGACAGCGCCTAATTTGTTTCTTTACAGTCCTCTGAAGGTGAAGAGGATCAGTTTCGGATCACTCTTGATCAACTGAAATGATCGTGTCCACTGTAGTTTTGCCGTAGCGAGACGAACCAACTGTGCCGCTTGAGCGAAGGAAGTGAACATGAAGAAGACGGACTTTGATCATTTAGATTATTGAACGTGAAAGGTATACATTTCAGTAGCACAGCGTCTCAGTGGTTCGCCAGTTGAGTTGTAAGCTTATTGAACGCAGAGGCGTTTTTGTTATTTCTTTTTAGTGGCTCGTTGACTAGCGTTTATCGAACGCGAACGATATATTTGTAGTACAAACAATCATGATATTAGCGCATTAGCGACTCGGCCGGTCTTCTCTGAAGTTCATTGATCGCGCGTGGAGGTTATGAACTTATTTTATCGGCTTGGCAATTCGCTCGTCTACTTAAAGTTCTTTTTTCAATGCGAAGGATATGTCTTGGCGGCTTGCTAGTTGAAAGTTTCTAAATTATACCGATATGTTATGCATATCCGAGGTGGTGTTTTTCAGGCGGCTTGCTGAATTGAATGTGAATGGTGTATTTTTAGCGGAAAGGTGCCTTGATAGCGTATTTTTTTATTTATTTATTCAAAATGTTTGAACTCAAGTATATACGTAATAATTATGCTTCTTAGTTCAGTGTCTTGCCAGCGATTGATCGTTTCTGGAAATTTTAACCATTTGGCGGCTTGTAAGTGAGTTCAAAGTATCGTGTTTACATTTATGTCTGATTTATATTTCATTGTATAAAAATTGATCTGATCGAACACGCAATGATTCAGCGATGTATTTTGTTTCGAATAGTCTTACGCATTTGTACGTGTAGATTTTTTATAGATGTTCCGTAGAATAGACGCCTTCCAGTGAACACTTGCGTCGCTGCACTTTGAATTTTATAATTCGGAATACCGTATAAACATTTATATTACTCGCCAGTCAGTGCCGATCGAGTCAGTATATTTTTGTAGGCCTCACTGACTTCGACGGCTCTCCAGTCGAGCCGAGGCTTGAAGGAACTTCCAAACAGGATATGGATTGGAAAAATTATGCTTGATTAAACGGCCTCACCGGCCGGAATGTTATTTTCTTTTGCAAAATAATATTAATCTTAACAATAAGCGCTTTCATTGAAAACAACATCGCTTGACGTACCCTTTCCGATGTCGACGAACAAATTTCGTGTATTTCGCCGGCCTATTTTCCTCTGGAGCGAAATAAAGCTTTGTTACACCCTCTGTTATCGAAGAATTCTAATATCTCGTATGTTTGAGGCCGCTCGCCACATAATATTGGTCCACCTCTAGCGACGTCTCTTGTCAGCTCTCTTGTTCTCTTTATTCCCGCAGCAGTTTGTACAACTATTTACGTCACAGTGTAATATGACACTGGTTTTGGCCGCGCACAAATTGGAGCCACTTTTTAGCGCCAACAACCTAACTTTGAGACCATAAAAAAAGCATTTCGCATCGTTCCTAACACTTTAAACCTTTTATTCCAAGGTCTAAAAAGGGGAAACTTTCGATACATCAAAAAATAAATTTCATTTCATAGGCACTTTAATAAGAAATAGGTTTTGAGCAATGTGTCTTTTAGTGGCCGGAAACTGGCACACTAGGTCGAAATCTTCGCTGAGAGTTGACTGCTAAAATTTCAGGAACAGCCCTATTCCAGCTGACGATGATAGATTCCCTAATCACTTTCATCTTTAATCTAATATTTGTCCAAAAATTATGAAGCTCCTTGAGATATTTCCTGTGAAACGAGCTATTTGTTTATCTACGGTAGTTTTGATGTGCAGTGAAACGAGCCAAAATTAATCGCTAAACGTTCAATCACCTGGACAAAACATTTCCTTCCTCAGCCGTTCCTTGTTCAAAAAGAACGCCAAAACCACCAATGTGTAGCGGAAATGTTCGTCTTTCTTTCGGAACGCTTCGGTGGACGAAAATTTAAAACTCTGACGAACATAACCGACGTAATTGTTTTTTGGCCGGAAACTGGTACTGGCCGGAAACTGGGCAACACACTGTACAGTACCAGTAATTATTATTATTAAAATAATAAAAGATGAGCCAAAAGTTCTGTAAAATGCCCCCCCTCCCCCCAAAGAAGAAAAGGAATATGAGATAAGATCTCACTGTGGACTAATTTCAGCTTTCAGTTCTGTACTTCCAATTTATGAAGCTTAATGAAAATACATAATTAAGCTGCTGACAGACCAAAATGCATTTTTATTATGTTGTCAGCTAGCTAAATACGATAAATTCTGAGCCCTGAAAACGTTCTACAGTCGAACCTCCCGTAAGCAACCACCCAAAATGTTAAGCCTAGGTGGTCGCTTACGGGAGGTGGTCGCAACCGGAGGTTCGACTGTATTATGAAGTGCATCTGTTGTCCATTTTAAGCCACAAATTAACTACAGTGGAACCCCGTTAATACGGTCACCAACGGGCCATGAAAATTTGGCCGTATTAACGGGGTGGCTGCATTAACAGGGTTTCATTATAAGAAAATGTATGGGCGCGCGTTTCGCCGGGACAAAAAAAAAGGGACCGTAATAACGAGGTGACTGTATTAACGAGGTGACCGTAAGGCAGGGTTCCACTGTATTAATAAAAAATCACAGACTGTTAATACAAAAGTCACGTATATTTTCCAATACCTCGCCTCTTCTTCTGCAGTCTGCTCTCTCTCGATCAATTCCAGCAGTTTTGCCTCCATATCATGATTTTTTCTTTCAAGGCTATCATGTGCTTCTTGAAGCTGGACAATTCTAGACTGAGCTTCACTAAAGTTCTCTCCACTTTGCTTCAAAGTACACTCAAGCTTGTCACCAAATTCTTTACTTTTCTAGAAAAAGCCAAATACTTATTTATGTAATTATGGTACATGATTGAGCAATTGGTTAACAAATTTCATATTTGGATGATAATATTTTATTTATTGCTTATTTGAAAACCTTTTTTTTTTGGACTAATTCACTACTTTTCAAAGCAGACATGAATTTTGTACTAGGAATAATTTGCTTGTATACATCGATCTACAATGAGTATTGTTTTTAAATCTGATTTCTTTTATCTTTTCCAGTAAGACATGAATTGTTATCCAACTTTATATGTTACTAAAAGGAAACATTAAATTTCATTATTGAATAACAAACCTGTAGCTTGTACATGTAGGTTATATTTTTATTATAATAATTGTACTCAGATCGTTTTATGAATTGCTTTTCCTTTCAATAATACATGTAGTTACCGATAATAGCAGAGTACATTTTTGTGGAAAACAATCTTGCAGAATGGTAAATTATTTCTTTGATGCTATTTGTAATCATTAAAAAATGCTAATCCTATTTTTATTAATATTATAATTAATTCAATAAATTAGTATTATATTCATATTATTATACATTATATTTTATTAATATTAATATTTGAAATCCAAGTTACCAAAATCTCTTTGCTCAACAGTTCTTCAAGAGCATAAATCTTGCTCTGGCTTTCATTTAGGGTGTTTTCCATTTTGGTTTGGATATCCTGTAAGGAAAAATGTGATATACAGTCTGTCAACTGTCACAAAAGTGTAAACTAAGGGGACACTTCTGTTAAGGCAGCAACACACTAGGCAATTTAATTTAATATATGCTCAATTAGCAGCAAAAATCATAAGCCAAACTTTAGATATTAGCAATTTCAAATCACTGGTGAAAATCAATGTCATAGTGTATAAAGTCGCCTAGTGTGTCATTGGCTCTTAGGGCAAAAAAATTACAACATTAGTCTTGGTGTCATAGCTGAGAAGAGCAGATGTACATAAAAGGGATATAATTATTTGTCTAAGGTGTGGGATTTGATCTGATTTGAGCCATACACTACATTTATAAAAATTATGTATTCTTGGCCCTCAATGGGGATGAACAAAACATTTCTCAAAAGTTCAAAGTTATCATCATGGAGGATTAAATTTTATGATGAAATGAAGGAGGGTAAACCGTATTTTGTGGTTTGATTTAGCAAGAAGATCAAGTTTTAGAGAGTTCAAATTATAAACTTAAGATTGTTCTGCAGTTACAACAGACACTGAGTTGAATGTAGTCAGTTGCAGCTTACAGTATAATGAATCATTATTAATATTAATCTCAACAATTTCTACACAACTGTACCACCAATTTTTCTTCAGTTTCTTTAAGTTTTTCTCTCAACTCAATATTCTCAGCCCTCAGCTGTGCAACCAACTCTGAAAAATTGTTGTCTAAAAGAAAAGTAGAAAAAAAAATGGTAACAGATAATTATGTTGTATTGTAATATGTACTGATCAAATCGAACCTTCAACATCCACCCCACTCCCCCTCCCCATGGCATTTGATCAATTTTCATGCCCAGGTAGGTGGGAATTTGATACCTTAGGGGAGGAGTGGGGGGATTTGAACAAGTTGTCTCACTTTCATGTTTTGTGTTTTCCCGATAGAAATCATAGCAGAATGCGACCCAGATGACACATTAGAAGTTTTTAAAAGTCAAAGTTTGGTTTGGCATACTGGAAATTATTATCATGCCCTCTGATAGTGACTGCTGGCTGTAAAGAGGTGGATGTTACTATAATATCTCCCAGTAAACTGCGACACCCACTGATATTTTGGACACCTTCTATTCTGAGTGGCATTTTTTTGTGTCACCTCACCGGTGTTTGAGTTCAAACACTGTACAAAGGGAATGCGATAATGTGATACAAAAAAAGCTTGTCATGTGGTACAGACAAATGTACCACATGATGTCGTCATGATTATTACTCATAATATGGCCATAAAAGTTGTGGGTATCACTGGGATGAGTTCACTATACTCACTGTGGTTTTCCAGGTCTTGAACTTGTTGTTGAGCCATGCAAAGTTTGTTTTCAAGTTCTGTTCTCTCTGAAAAAAGCCTTGAGACCTAGATGGTAGTTAATTTAAATTAATGGATTAGGAAGTATGAAGGATATGAATTGAGTGACAAATCTATATATACATGTATTATGCAGTTGTAATAAATTAATTTATTTAATAATATTAAATGCTGCTTTTTTTATTGTTTTTGGCTGAAGACTAAATTTATAAGAATTCTGCCACTGACAGCATCTTAATCAGATGGTAATATTAAACATAATTAGTATAGCATATGTACATGTACAATGTAAACCCACTTCATATGAATTCAAGTTAAAAGTGTTAGAGGCTATCATAAAAAATTTCCCCCTTCCATCCACCTCAATTGTGCAAGCT
Organism: Dendrophyllia cribrosa; assembly: GCA_024195265.1. Lineage (NCBI taxonomy): Eukaryota > Metazoa > Cnidaria > Anthozoa > Scleractinia > Dendrophylliidae > Dendrophyllia > Dendrophyllia cribrosa. The sequence goes on from JAJLRJ010000005.1 coordinate 8,792,734, forward strand.
AGATTATTTGTAAGTGACAGTAAAAGCAGTTTTACTTAATTATATGTGAATCCCTTGCCAAATTCAATTTCCTTAGGAAGTCCAGTTTATTGGTTATTTGCAGCTTCGGCTTGCTGCTACATGTATTACTAACAGTATTTTTTTTTATCCACTTTATGTTTTAAAATTTGTGCAGGACCACTTCTGATTGTCTTAGCTTTAATTTATTATTACGAATAGGCCTTATGCATGATGACGTCACCAGCTCAAAATTCACCACCAAGCCTCATTTGTACAAAATTCTTTGCAAACCTTTGACAAGTTCATGTTGTTTTGAGTGGGTATTCTTTTCAACTTTGTTCCTTTGAGAACACACTGATGAGATTGTCACAGGTTTACACTTCGAAAGCGAGGCTTGGGCCGGGGTGACATTAGCTAGTCTGATGTAAACATGCATAAGGCCTATTGGAAGGCATCCATAATTTAATATACATATGTACAAAATCAAAAAAATATAATGTTGAACTTCCCAAAATAGAACAGGGTCCGGTTGTTCGAAAGCCAATTAACGCTAATCCCAGATTAAAAGTTAACCGAGGATTTCATTTCTCTGTTAAAAAGTGTTTTTAAAAGGTCTTTTGAAGCTAGCTAGTAGTAAAGACAAGTTAAAGTCGAAACTGAAGGGCAGAAAACTTTGGAAAACTTTCAGTTGTTGAGTTGTTTAACTGGATTCGAAATTGACGCAAATCCTGGGTTAGCTTAATTGTGCTTTGAACAACCCGGCCCAGGTGTATTTACATGTATTTACCTCATTTTCTAAGGCTGTTGAGTGATCTTCTTTATTAGGAGTGGAGGATGCAATTTTTCTGCTCTTATGACATGGCAGAGGAGTGGCAAATTGCTACATTTGAGATTAAAAAAATTTATAACAGTTCTGTAATTACTAAATTTAAGTTTATTAGATATAAATTATATTTTTATTAATTAATATAATGGGAAGAAAAATTAAGCCATATCTAATTTTATTTAAACATATTTATTAATAAATGAAATAAATGTAAAAAGTATTATTATTGTGTACATTGCAAAATGTTTTTTCAACTGACATATGCTTTCTTCTAAACATATTACACATTTAATGAAATAATGAAATGAAAAAAAAAACGACTTTTTTATTTAATAATTAAATATAATAACAGCTAGCAAGGGGAAATATTTAACGTTTCTGACAATTCTATGGATTATTGTGAGTGCATAATAAATAAAATAAATGTTCAAAATAAATGCTCTGTTATGCAAAGTGTCTAGACAAAGAAATACATTGTAGACAATAACAATTTGACTTGTTCGTATGTGTTTTCTCTCACCAGGCACAGGCTACATGTGTTGTTTTTTAAGTTTTGATTGGTTCATTTGATTGTCAGTGCCTGCGTCTGTTGTGAACCCTGGTGAGAATCTTTGAAGGATCTTTGAGGATCCTTAAACATCTGCACGAGGATCTGCGAGGATCTTACTGAGGATCTTAATAAAGATCTTTGATGATCTTTTAAATTCCTGTAAGATCCTCAATAATCTTGCCAAGATCTTCAAGGATCCTTTAATTTCTTGGCAAAGATCTTCAAGGATCTTTAAAGATCTTTGCAAGATCCTTCAAAGGATCTTATTAAGATCCTTTCAAGATCTTCATCAATTCCTTGAGGATCTTTGTAAAATAATTCTACAATAAATTGCAGATGAAGAATCTTTGAGGATCTTTCAAAGATCCTGTGAGGATCCTTTAAAGATCTTTATCTTTAAGGATCTTTGACAGGTCTTTGAAGATCTTCAAAGATCCCTGAAGATCCTGTGAGGATTTTCACCAGGGAATGGCCAGAGTGATTAGTTTGGTTTTGGTTTTATGACACACAATGTCCTTCTCTTTTAATGGATAGTTATTGCATGATTGATTAAACTGAATACTGAGTGGTGCAATGTAACACAGCAAAATTATTATTGCTAAAGCCCCGGGCAATATAATGAAGATTTTGGTTGTTTTCCCACAAATTTGTGACAACAGGGTTTTCAACCCCCATTATAATAAATGCATTTTCCCAGTCCCTTGGCACTTCGTTATATCAGGGTTCCACTGTATTCACTTACAGAGCTGCTACATTTGCTGTCATTCCGACTTGATGTGCTGCAGGAACTTGTATCTGGTACAATTAAACCAAGTTGATTACAAAAGACAAATTAGGCTACTTCATATATACCGGTAGTGATCTACACTTAACCATAAACCATGGTTTATTATATTAACCGAAAACACCGGTTTATAAGCAGCACTTGCAGATAAGCCCCACACTGTGTTTTGGAGCTCAAAAAACCCTTTAACTCCCAAGAGTGCCAAACATCAAAATTCAAGAAAAATTCAAACTTTCATTTTGTAAAATATTGAAAAACAAATGGTACCATGCAAAAGTACTACCAAGAGGTTTCATTTGAATGGTCACACCATAGTATTTCGTCGACAGACTCAAAAGTTAGAACAGCATTACACGTCTCCATTTTTGGCTCTGGGAGTGAATGGGTTAAAAAAAAGACACTTCTTTTAATAAAAGGTAAGTTAGAGAATAAGCTCTACAAAACAGGAGCTAAACTTTGGTTCCATCCACTGAATCATCCTGTATCAAAAACAAATCCGCCACACTTTTGATCGCAGTAACTGCACAATGACATCATCTACAGTCAAAGGGACACTTTCCCACCGAAATAACAAAATAGTGTTAACTTTACTTAATTTCCATGTTATAATTGCCAAATGCCACCAAATATACAACTAAATTAGATAAAAAAGATTCTATAGTGCAAAACAGAAGCAGTACTATTTTGGAGAAAAAGCGCAGGATTACAAGGATGCAAGTGGATTACAGTTCATCAATTTTTATTTTATAACAGGCGGTGATCAAGAAATCAAAGTTAATTCCATGATGGAATTTTGAGGTTTTATTAAGTTGTTATTTTGTCTTTTTAGCTCATATTTCTAAATGCGTTTATCACTTTTGGCAATTTTTTCCTCCTATTTTAAGACAATAAAGCAAGCTTAAAGCAAGCTACTGGCCATAACGCCAAAGGTGAGAATTAGAGAATGGAAGTTGGCTGGCAGAGAAATTGAGAGCAGAATAAATTTTTCTATTTCTTTATCTTTATCCATACAGGGTGTATATTTTTTAATAATATATTGTTTTTAGAAACCCCCAAAAACCACACCCTTATTTTTTAACCACACCCGAAAAAGAAAATCCCTTTTGATTTAGATAGTTGATAGAACAAAAATACAGTCAAACCTCTATTAAGCGGCTGGCCCCTATTAAGCGGTCACTTAACAAATCCCTGGAATTAAATTGCTCCCCACATTTACTGTAAACTAGACCTCTTTTAAGCTGAGTCACCTCTATTATAATTAAGCCGTCAGTTGGCTATTCCCCAAGGGTGACCGCTTAAAAGAAGTTTGACTGTAATCTACAGTACTGGTTAGGGCCTGGTCGCACTAGGGAAATTTTAATCAAATTTGTGTTTGTTTTTAAAGACAAAAATCTGTCATCACATCAAGTTTCCTAATGTGACCAGTATTTCGCAAATTTGAAAAAAAGTGGAAATTCTGGCTAAACTTCAAAGACGCCATAGTGTATGGGTGGGGCAGGTCAGTTTTGAAAAAAATCAAGGAAAACAAAATAAACCGTTCACCGCTTATCGATTTGACCCAGATATAGAGGTTATTCAGAGAAAAGTTGTGTAATACGGCTGGGTATTTTACGAGTCAGTTTTTATTTTTTTAAGGTTATACACAAGAAAAAATAAACACCGACGAGTAAAAATGGCTAGCCGACGTATTACACAACTTTTCACTGAATAAAATGTTTATTATGGGTGACGGACGTCTTCTCCCAAGTCAATGTTTTTGCAAGTGTTTTCCCTAGTGCCTACTTAGAAGGGTGTAATATCGTGTCATATTTGCACTCGTCTTGGTGCATACTGTACATGTATTTGCACTGTAAAATGCTATGTCCAATAATAAATAATTGACCTGTATTCAATCAACGGGAACTTTGTCATTACTTGTATGTTTTTGACAGCATGGACGGACAGTGAGACCCTAAAATGTTCTCCAATTTTTGGAACTTCCATTTGCGGTTTCAAATTTTTGGAAATTTTTGCATGGGCTTATTTTTGTTTTTGACTGTAGTGCGACCAGGCCCTTAATAAAACTTGACCTAGGTTAAAAAAATGACCTGAATTTAATTTTGACCTGTAACAGATACATGTACAGTGTATATCATATTATACTCACCAAGAAAACTTATGTTGGTGGCTGGCCCTGGAGCAGTATCTAAAACAAATAAGAACTTACATTATTTACATTTTATTTCATTACATGGCTGAACTTGTCCCTGATCATAAGTAGCATTCTGACTGGTTCCCTGCATGATCCTAATTTTCCTCTATGTACAGTACCGCTCACCAATTCATTGGTTGGGTGCTAACGGGGGCACAAGGGATCATGATTCAAAAGAACATAGAGACAACTAGGGATACATGTAAGTCAGTTTCAGTTAGACCAAAACATCCCACATCTTTGAAAAATGTTCTGACCTGAAGTGTCATATACCACGTTTTTTGTCTTGAGCAACTTCTTTTTTAATATTCACTCAAAACCTGAGAAATTCTGTTCTGGGGTGGCCATTGTTTGTAGGGTGGTTTGATCAGATTTCCACTTCTCCTGACTAACCTTTCAAATCGGCAAATCGCTTTCCCTTTCCAAACCCAGGTGCTGTACCATGTTTTTTACTTTTTATGTCATACGCACCGACTGGGGGAGCTTGAGGTGCTACAAGGAAAAACATATTAACATAAGCTTATCTGCTTTTCCCCACACATTCTCCGTAATTTTAGTATATAATGATGAAACTAGGAAGAATATTTAGCAAAAACTAAAACGTCCAAAAGCTAGAAGTCGACAACAAAAATTTAACTCCGTACATCTTAATAAGAGCTTAATATATTATTCTCATTGAATTTATTTTACTTTACATACTAACTTATTGCATTGCGCCTTTGTACCTCCCCCAATAACCTCTATATTAGAATTTTATGGTTGATAATTTTCCGTATAAGCGATGAATAGAATCTACATGTAAAGACACTTTCATCCCCGAGTAGAAAATTAACACTTTAAAACCACCATTTGCCTCTATCGAAAAACATGGTTAAGTACAGTGGTCTCCGTGTTAAACCATGTTTTTTGGAAATAGATCTGGAATAAACCAAGGTTGAGGTCATCGAAGAAAGTTTATAATAATGGAATTACAAGAAAGGAAGAACAATTACTTTGTAGCTGGGGTTTGTCTTCACAAAGAAGCTTGCATCGTAGCCAGCTTCAAATCGCTGGCGATCTTTGATGCCAGGCAACTGCATGCGCGCATTTTATAGATACTTTCAAGTCTTACCTGCATCGTGAAATCTCTTGGACTTTGGAAACATGTTTATAACTGCAATAACGGGTCCAAAATAATACAGAACGCAAAGTCGCCAAATTTCTTTTGATAAAGAATAGATGAAGCTGAAATGGATGCGTTGTACAATGCGTCGTTCGTTGAGCTGAGAAGATCGGTTTCAAACACGAACCAATCAGAATAAAGGATTTTATCTTGCCTCGATTTCGTTTTCATCTTACAATGAGATAATATTTTCCCGCGAGATTTGAAATAAAAATTAATTGACGTGTTGTTTGAGTCTTGTTTGATCTTGTTTACGGAATAATCAGAGAAAATGTGACCAGAAAGTGCTAATGGGCATTAATCTTTTTTTTCTCCAAATCTTTTCGCAACCAACTTGATCGATGTTTTTGGCTCAAAGGGTACGGAAGCCGATAAGGGCCAATCCTAAAATAATTTTCAAATCTCGAAAAAAGTTTCAAATCTAAATAATTTGTTCAAATCCTTGTCCACTATTCTTTTCCAATCCGAAAATATTTTTCCAAATCCGAAAATGTTTTTCCAAATCCGAAAATGTTTTGCAAATCCGAAAATAATTTTCCAAATCCGAAAATCGTTTTCAAATCCCGAAGAGATTTTGAAATCCGAAAATGTTTTCCAAATCTGAAAATAATTTTCCAAATCCGAAATCGTTTACAAATCCCAAAAAGTTTATCCAATCCGAAAATCGTTTTCAAATCCGAAAATGTTTTTCAAATCTGAGAATAATTTTCCAAATCCGAAAATCGTTTACAAATCCCAAAAAGTTTATCCAATCCGAAAATCATTTTTAAATCCCTAAAACTTTTTCAAATCCGAAAATATTCTCCAAATCCGAAAAGGTTTTCCAACCGGAAAACGTTTTCAAATCGGTCAGTATAAAACATAGACTGTGGACTACGGACTGCGGACTACGGACTGGGTATAAAACGCGGACTGAGAATCATGGACTCGGTATAAAACGCGGACTGGGTGTAAAGTAACGAGGACCGAAGCTGTGAACATAAAATATTGATTTACCTCTGTCGATAAATACGTGATTTATAATACGTGGGGGTCACGGAATGTTACTTTACAAACGTTTTCTCTTTTGATATTTGAAAAAAAATTAAAATAAAGTAAAGCAGAAATATTATCTTAATTCTCGCAATTTTTCTCATATTTAATCTGCTTTATACCCTGCGAGCAGAGCCCAGTTCAAACTTTACAGGCTCTGCTCGCAGGGTATCTGCTTTACAGCGGTTCATAAATAAAGGTCTATATTTCACAAAATGCTGGTAGACAATTAACTCTGATTAAATGCGTAGCAACACTTTTCTGGATATTACTGATAATGGCAACGATATGAAATATTTTTCAAATTTGCGAAAAGTTATCGGGCCCTGAAAGCCAATGTTTACAATGCGCAATGTTCACATTAAAGATTAAAATTTTGTTGGTTTTGAAAGCTTGGCAATAAAACATTATAAGTTGACAAAACAAGTCGGGCTGGTTTGAGGGTTAAACAATACTTCACCATTCTATAGATTCTGATTTTAAAATGCAGTTCCGGGCCCGAAAAGTTATCGGGACTTTCCAGAAACGGGCCCCGGGGACTACAGAACAGCAAAATGTACTGCCTCGCAAATTTGAAAATATTTCATATCGTTGCCATAATCAGTAATATCCAGAAACGTGTTGCTGCGCATTTTATCAGAGTTAATTGTCTACCAGCATTTTGTGAAATGTGGCCTTTATTTATGAACCGCTGCAAAGAAGATACCCTGTGACCCCTACGTATTAAAAATCTACGTATTTATCGACAGAGGTAAATCATTATTTTGTTCACAGCTTCGGTCCTCGTTATTTTACACCCAGTCTGCGTTTTATACCGATTCCATGATTCTCAGTCCACGTTTTATGCCCTAGTCTATGTTTTATACCCAGTCCGCAGTTCATGTTTTATACTGACCGATTTGAAAACGTTTTCCGGTTGTTAAACATTTTCGGATTTGGAGAATATTTTCGGATTTGAAAATGATTTTCGGATTGGATAAACCTTTTGGGATTTGTAAACGATTTTCGGATTTGGAAAATTATTTTCAGATTTGAAAAACATTTTCGGATTTGAAAACGATTTTCGGATTGGATAAACTTTTTGGGATTTGTAAACGATTTTCGGATTTGGAAAATTATTTTCAGATTTGGAAAACATTTTCGGATTTTAAAATCTCTTCGGGATTTGAAAACGATTTTCGGATTTGGAAAATTATTTTCGGATTTGCAAAACATTTTCGGATTTGGAAAAACATTTTCGGATTTGGAAAAATATTTTCGGATTGGAAAAGAATAGTGGACAAGGATTTGAACAAATTATTTAGATTTGAAACTTTTTTCGAGATTTGAAAATTATTTTAGGATTGGCCCTTATCGGCTTCCGTACCCTAAGGTCCTAATCTCGTAGTCCAGTCCACAAAAGGTTACCGTTTAATGGAATAGTAAAGGAGAAACATTCGTCATATACAACACAGAATGCATGATGTGAATTGATATTGATGCCATATTAAATTTTACATTTTTTTCTTTAGTTTTCTTGCAAAAAAGAAATCTTTAAGTGACTTGCCGCTGAAATTCGAACTTTTCAGTTTCCTCGAGATCAACCAATCATATTGTTCAAATTTACCATGTGATATTTTCTGACCAATCAATGCCTTCACATGTTGTTGATTTTGATTGGCTGATTGCGGATTAAGGCTGCCAACAAGATGGCGTCCTTCTCGATGCAAGGTGATTTCTTGTTTACAGCCAAGTTTTGTCGTTTATTGCGAAACATATCAAAGTAATCGTATTGTTTTCGAGGTGAATTGATGGAGCATAGATATGACTTGGACTAAAACAGGGCTTATGAGTTTCTAGCGAAATATTTTGAGCAAGGTTGTCTTAATTTATCGACCTTGACCTCCGGCTTCGCTATGAGTTCCAGTTTACGAGATGAAGATTACATCAAATTTCTCCAAGATCAAGGTAAACTGTTATATGCTTTTATTTATTTAAGTCTAGCAATGGAATGGAAGAATCTTCGAGGGCAGGATTGGTTTACAGTTGAAACAATAATGTGTTTGTACACCACCTGTTGATGTGTCAAAGTAAAGGAGGTGTTTTGCATTTTGTAAACAGTTTTGATTTGCCATAACAAACTTTTATTGGACGTATACGTTTATAAAAATTGAAGTTCAAGACAATGTTGGTAATGTTTATATTAAAGTTTACCTATATCTACATGTAATCGAGAGGATCGATAATCGAAGAAACTGAATTAAAATTATACCAATCATGCCTGATGGACGCTCTTATAAGCCTTAACTTAAAACGTTTTAATTTAATAATCGCGATCACCATCTTGATCGAACTTACATTTTTAAGCCTTAATTGGTGTCAATTTCATCGACTTTTCGTTGCTGATTATAATAACACTTTTAAGTAAAGCTACAAATCCTGGCCAATTGGTTTGGGACATTTGACACTTTTTTTTGACAAAAAACACGACTTTACATAAACTCCTCTCCCCCTGAGTAATGTTGTTATCCAAGAGTAAGACATACATATGAATTTATGGACTTCAAGATTGTATAGTGGATGGGGGATGAACTTTCTAAGTTAGATTTTAGATTTTTTAAAATGATAATTGGCCAGAAATGTAGCTTTTTCACACTTCATTGCATTTTTCCTGTTTGTTGAGGAGACTAACTTAACTACCAAATTTTTGCTAAGGAAGGTTTCCCGGGGTATCTTTTACATTTTGGTACGTTTCTTTGCCGTTCTCTGCATAACAACAACTCGGAATGATCAAATTATAGGTACATGTATTGTGGAGAAAATGAACACGTGACAGTTGCTTTTCCGTTCTCTATTTGAACTAAGAAAAGCCATCCATACAAATTCAGCTCCTGGAAAATCTAGTCACATAAGACAGACTAAACAAATAGGCCTTATCACGGTTTTCCAAATTTTTATATTGGCCTGATAGCAAAAATCCATCGACACTACTGGAAAAAGCATCTCAAAATTAGTAACACGAGAATTTAGTTTTATCGACTGAGTCGATAAGGTAAATTGACCACCGTAAAAAGATTCAAATAGCTGACGTTTCGAGCGCTAGCCCTTCGTCGGAGCGAATCAAGGAATTGTGGGTAGTGTGTGGTTTTATATAGTAAGCGGTGGAGCTACGCTATTGGTGGAAATTTGGTGACGTGAAAAACAAATGTAGATTAGTTGAATGAAAAACGTTCGTTGATTCCGTGGGGTTTGAGAGTGCCGATTTGAAAGATGATTTTTTGTTCTAGGTTTTTACGGCTTTCTGTGTTACCCTGGTGTAGGGAAAGGCCGCAGATTGTCATGTGTTGTTTAGAATGGTTAGTAAGATTAAAATGGCGCGCGACTGGTTTGGATGCGTCTTTGTCATTTTTTTCAACGTCTCGGAGATGTTCACGAAAACGGTCGCCCAGTCTCCTCCCTGTTTCGCCAATGTATATCTTTTTGCAAAAAGTACATGTAATGCAGTAGATAACATTTACGGAGGTGCATGTAAAACGATCAGTGATTTTAATAGATCGTTTGGGTCCTGTTATTTTGTCCGCCTTGTGAATGAAAGGACAAGTGTTACATCGTGTGCGTGTGCATTTGAAAGTTCCTGGTACATCGTCAGATTTCAGTGCGCTCGTAACTAGAAAGTTGCCTATGTTTTTGTCACGTTTGAATGAAATTAGTGGGGGTTGTGAAAAAATTCTGCCAGTTTCGGGGTCGTTTTGGAGTAATTTGAAATTTTTTAAAATGATGCTTTTGACTGTGTAGTTGTGTGGGTGGAAAGTGAGGGTGAATGGAATTCTCTCGTTCTCTTTCTTCTGTGGCGTTTGTAGTGCTGACTGTCTGTCGATCTGTTGTGCACGTTGTTGGCCCGTATTAACAACAGAGTCAGGGTACCCACGTTTCTTGAAAAACTGGCACGTTTCTTCTGATTTGTTGGAAAAATCAGAGTCATCACTACATAGACGTCGAAGTCTGAGAAATTGAGAATACGGAATGGCGTTTTTAACGTGCGATGGATGTGAGGATGAATGTAACAGATAACTGTGGGAATCTGTAGGTTTGTAGTGCACACTTGTGGATAAACTGTTACCGTTGATTGAAATATTAATGTCAAGAAAAGCGACTGAGGTTTCGGAAATTTTAAAAAATTTCAAATTACTCCAAAATGACCCCGAAACTGGCAGAATTTTTTCACAACCCCCACTAATTTCATTCAAACGTGACAAAAACATAGGCAACTTTCTAGTTACGAGCGCACTGAAATCTGACGATGTACCGGGAACTTTCAAATGCACACGCACACGATGTAACACTTGTCCTTTCATTCACAACGCGGACAAAATAACAGGACCCAAACGATCTATTAAAATCACTGATCGTTTTACATGCACCTTCGTAAATGTTATCTACTGCATTACATGTACTTTTTGCAAAAAGATATACATTGGCGAAACAGGGAGGAGACTGGGCGACCGTTTTCGTGAACATCTCTGAGACGTTGAAAAAAATGACAAAGACGCATCCAAACCAGTCGCGCGCCATTTTAATCTTACTAACCATTCTAAACAACACATGACAATCTGCGGCCTTTCCCTACACCAGGGTAACACAGAAAGCCGTAAAAACCTAGAACAAAAAATCATCTTTCAAATCGGCACTCTCAAACCCCACGGAATCAACGAACGTTTTTCATTCAACTAATCTACATTTGTTTTCCACGTCACCAAATTTCCACCAATAGCGTAGCTCCACCGCTTACTATATAAAACCACACACTACCCACAATTCCTTGATTCGCTCCGACGAAGGGCTAGCGCTCGAAACGTCAGCTATTTGAATCTTTTTACGGTGGTCAATTTACCTTATCGACTCAGTCGATAAAACTAAATTCTCGTGTTTCATCCCCCCACCGACGCAGCACCACAGTTTCTCTAGAAACTAACCCCATTCAAAATTAGTAAAGTGGCCGAGTTTAAAAGCGATATCTTTTAAAATAGTGGAGATATAGCTCCACAAAGTAGGCAAATTTCACAGACGTTTGTATCGCGCAGCCAAATTTTTTGCCTACTGGTAGGCAAGAAATTTGGCTGCGCGATACGAACGTCTGTGAAATTTGCTGACTTTGCGAAGCTACATGTATATCTCCACTATTTTAAAAGATATCGCTTTTAAACTTGGCCACTTTACTAATTTTGAGATGCTTTTTCCAGTAGTGTCGATGGATTTTTGCTATCTGGCCAATATAAAAATTTGGAAAAACCGTGATAAGGCCTATTGGTATGGAACAACTGCAAAGCAGTTTCAAGTGACACAAATCCTTTTCTCAAGTGATGTTTTCCTTGGCATTGCTGTTGGTGTTGCTGTTGTCATTGCTTGACCCTTTCACTGCCAGAGACAACATGGAGACATGTAGTGTTGTTCTAACTTTTGAGTCTGCCAATGAAATCCTGAGGTGTAACCATTCAAATGAAACCTCTTCAGGAGTACTTTTGCTTGGTACCATTTGTTTTTCAATATTTTATAATTAAAAATGAAATTTTGAATTTTGATGTCTGGCACCCTTGGGGGTTGAAGGGTGATTAGCCCAGGGATGATGTACATGTAGCTAAGGGCTGGCTACCAGCTATAAATTTCACCAGCTGAAAGAGAACTCATGTGTACACAAGCCAGAAAATTACTGGCTAGGCTTGTTAATTAGCCCGCTGAGTTATTTCTAAGCTACATCGCCCTTGTAAGCTCCCTACTGATTACAAGATGGGATAAGCTAGCTGATAATATTAGAGTTAGAGGCCTACTTCTTCTGTTTATAGCTGACTCATAATTCAGACAATTGCACAGGAACAAGCTAAAACACCATCATATTCATACATGCAGTTGTTTTCTTCAGCTAACAAATGTATACTCACATTCACAATATGTTGTGTCTGTTTTCGCTTTATTATCTGCAGTCAGAAGGCTAAATGCTGTGCTTGAAGAATACCAAAAGAAATACTTACCAGTTAAAGAACCAGACCTGAAGGTACAGTAAGCTTACAAGACATAGTTAATCATTTTTAAATTGACAAAATTAAAAACAAAATGTTTAAAATATGCATTAATGTGCCTGGAACCCCACTTTATGGACAAGTCTACACTGTAAAGCCCATAACTTCTCTCTAAAATTTATCCACTAAATTGTTTTGTCACCACTGTTATTTCCTTACTCTGTTTTATGAAGAGAATAATAGTCAGTGTGACAAAACAACCCAAAACGGCTTGAAATACCCCCCAAAACAAAAGAATACACCAGAGGTGAGTTCAATACTGAGTCACTTTATTGAATTAATGCTTAAATTTTGCTTTTTTAGCATTCGAAATCTAATTATTTTTTCCTCATGCAAAGTCTTATAAAGTGCTCAAATTTTTAAAACGGCTGCCGTGTAACCCAATACTGCTTTCATCGAAGGGTCACATCCCGTCTCACACACCGCTAATAATATTAATCCTTTGCTTTTTTTGTGACGTGAGCTAAATGGGCTGCCCGTGGGTTCGACTGTAAATCTTTAAACTAGTACTACACAATTTAAGCCCACGAGTACACTGTTTGACCATATATCATTCTGTATTTAACATTGAAGTATAATAAAAATTGCAAATTTCTTAGGGTGATGAGCCTCTTCCACCATGGATCACAAACTCCAGGTAAGAAAAACTGGTGGAAGAGGGTGGTAAAGGGGGGGTCTATATCACATTTCACGGAAAATAAAACAGCCCTTTCACAATTCACAGAAAATAAAATAGCCATTTCACATTTCACGAAAAAAAGAGGGACATTTTTAATACAGACTTACATATTGTAAAAAAAAAAATTTTGTTCACGTCCAAAGCACAGCCCTGTTCGACGTCCTCACCATTCGTCCACTTCTCGTTCTGCGAGCGGCAAAAAGAAAACCGAGTTCATTGTTTTGTCGATGAGAAAGGACACCATCTTCAACATCTTCCACATCCTCTACTGCATCATGACCATCGTCAGATTCATTATCGGAGGAGTCTTCGTCGTATTCGGACAGTTGATCGCCTCCTAGATCCGTCGATGCAAACGCGCCTTCTCTTCCCTCCTCCCTTGAAACTGATTCAAGTGGTTCTTCATTGTCTTCTTCTGTCCAATGCTAGCTTCTTCTTTTGTCTACAAATGCCATCCATCTGCCATCATCTTTTATTACAAAGGCAAAGCCCAGTAAAATTCAAAATCAGTGTAGGACAAAAAAAAAACATTACTACCTAATAAAGGATTTAATTTTATTGTCTGGGTACCTTCTTTCAGCTCTTCACATTTCTTTTCTTTGTCATCTTCTGTTACCATCTTTCTTTTTCTACCCCTTGTTTCCTGGGGTTTGGGGGGTATAGGCTCACTGGCTACAACTAGCTGGATAACAGGATTTTTTTGACAAATGTCACAACTCTTGGAACAACGTCCACTGTGAATTAAAGTACCGTTACAAGACAAATAAGTTTGAGATTCTCCCCCATAAGACGCACATACTCCATCATTTTTTGCTTCCTTTCAGAAGCAAATGCCTTCATCTACATTATAAAATTATGTATGGGTTGACTTTGTTATGCGTGGGATTAAATGTGACCCAGATAATTCCAGAGCATTTGTCATCTCAAACCTCTGAATAACATACTTTTTTCTCAGTGAAGGTCAGGCTCGATTTCCGTCGATATCTTGAGTCCGGTCTTCGTTCCTCCCCGAGAAGAACATCGGGGGGATGAGCGTGGGCTCATTTTCCCGAACAGGACGAACAGCGGCTGGTAACGAGGTTTCCTGTCACGCACCAATATAAAAATAATATCAAACCCTCGCTAGCATTTTGCTATGACCGCTATGTGACCTATGTGTGTCGCGTTAAACTGAAATTGAAATGACCGAAATATAGCATGCAGTACTGGATTTCTTCGTTATTAACCAGCAAGCGGGCAAATGAAATTGCCATTTACTACATCACTATAGGGGATATGCAAAGACAATTCTCAAAGTAGAGTCAAAGTAGACTCAAATTACTATACAGTCTATACATACCTTGCAAAATATTTTCTCTTTCCAGAAGGAAAACCATTTCATTTTTCCATTGTTGTTGGGTGCGAATACAAAAACTCTCCACTGTTCCAGGAGAACGGACTGTTCGCACGAAGGAGCAATCGATGCTCCGTCCAACACCTTTCACTTCAGCCAAAGATTGCACGCCACAAAACTCTAATACAGCTTTCTTAAAAATTTCAAAATCGCTATGAGCTGTACATGAGAACGGAAAACGGGATTTCTCCTTGTGAATTAAGACTTTCTTGTTAGTCTTGTTAGCTTCCGTTACAAAGAAACTAATAAACACGGTTATGTTTGGTAAAACCTGACAAACCTCGCCATCTCGTGGATGATCCGCCATTTTGAAATACTGTCGAGGACACAAATAATGGGTCAAATTACATAGCTGATCAAAGGTCAGGAAAACATCGAACGGTCACGTAAGGTGACTATGGTCACGTAATATTGTTTATTACGATCTATTACGTAATGACGGGTGTCAAAATAAATAGAAAAAATAATAAAAATCACGATTCACAAAGAATTAAACGTTTATTTCTCATTTCACAGAGAATTATATTGGAAAATCACGTCTCACGGCCATTAACGAAATCACGATTCACGAGGAAAAAAATAGCTATTTCACATTTCACGGAGAAATAAAAAGGCCGTTCACGACTCACGAAAATACCCTTTACCACCCTCGTGGAATTGTAATACAGAATTTGAACATTGCTATATCCATATGTTAACAGGTGTACTTACAGCGTCAATTATGGAGACATGTAGTGTACAATCATGTAGTTCTAACTTTTGAGTCTGTTGACAAAATCCTATGGTGTTACCATTCAAATGAAACCTCCTCAGTCATACTTTTGTATGGTACCATTTGTTTTTCAGTATTTAATAAAATAAAATTTGGGATTTTTGTTTTGATGTTTGGTACTGTTGTACGTTAGAGCAGTTTTCAATTGAGTGTTGTGAAACCAAAACCAAAGTAATTACTCTGACCAATCACAGCAGTCGTAAACAATCCAATGAACCAATCAGAGCTCGAAGCAATTACATGTCGGCGGCGCCAAGCGCGGGAAAACGCGTGCGAGCAAGTCACGATTGGTTTTGGTTTTACTTCTGATTGGTCGAGAAAGTGGCACGAGATTTTTTAGCCAATCACAAAGCGTAGCAATGCAAAACCAAAGCAATTGTGTAATTACTTTTGACACTCAATTGAAAACTGCTCTAAAGGGTTAAAATATGATTATTACTGTTCATGTATTTGCTTGATTTTTTGCAGCATTTTGTCTCCTCTTCTGATAGAGTATGATAATAACATAAAAGGATCTCAAGAACAAGTTTTTTTCTTGAAGGTAGATTTTTGAAAACTTTGCCTACAAGCAAAGAACTTTGCAAGGTATCCCTTCACAGATCTACAAATTAATGTATATATTACATTGTAGTTGTAAGGCTTGATTTCTTTTTATGTTAAGGCTTTTTCCCAGCACAGCTTAATCTCAGACTGTCACTGCAAAGCTTACTGGTTTTGTGTCAATGTTTGGGCAGTTTTGTTGGTTTGTGGGAGATTGTAGGTGCTTCCATGAAATGTTGCAGCTTACAGATTTGATTCTTTAATAAGTAACACAATCTGTCACTAAATTGCCAGTAATGTGCATTCATGTACATGACTTTGTAAACCGTTCCACTTTTGAATATATTTATATGGTACAGTGTATATGACATTTTTTTGGATTGTAGGAAGAACTGTCATCTTTGAAACAAAAGACGGACCATGTTGTGCAAGAAAACACAAGGTACAGTAGATATTGCATGTGCTATATAACAACTGATATCTGAACAATAATGTAAACAAATCCAGTCAGTAATAAGAGTTCAAACTCTTTGAGAGTGCACAAGTCAAGAGTCAATAAGAATGCTTGAGAATGAGAGTAAGGCTCCTTATAATATACTCAACAAAATATACAGTTTCTGATTGGTCAATGACGAATGCATAAATAGATTATAGAGTGCAAATTAGATTATAAAGTGCAATACGAAAGTTGCCATGGAAACAACTTGAAAGCGCCAAATTTGAAAACAAAATGGCTGACAGCCGGTTTGCTTTATCGGACCAAATTGTTGTTGAACAGTTCAAAGAAAATGCAAAAAACAAAAACAGTACCTTAGTCGGCGTCCTCAAGAGCTACGAGAGAAAAGTCCATTTTATCTTGCCGTGATTGAAACTCCCAAAACAAATGTTTGGTACAAGAAGCAGCAGCTTGGTGTTAACAGCATTGACCATATGATGAAGAACGTTATCAAGAACACATCGCTGGAAGGCAGTGGCAAGAGGTTGACTAACCACAGCGCAAGAAAGACAGTCGTGAAGAACCTTCGGGCAGCCAACGTAGAGAGGCAGTCCATAATTCAGGTGACCGGTCACGCAAATGAGAATTCGCTGAACGACTACGATGAAGGAAGCGAAAAGGAGCAGTGGCCCTTATCCAACATCATTAGCAAAGCTCCTCCTCTTCAACAAGTACATGTAGTCTCCCACAGTTTCCCTGGTCCGATGTGGTCTTTTCCGTCAACATCTCAAGCATCCAGCAACTCATCCATCACAGAACAGGTGCGTTCACCGTAAACAACTTTCACAATTGTCAAGTCACTTTCAATGTGATTCAGGGACAGTACACTTCATCGAAGTCTACACACTAAAACTGTTTTTGTTAAACTTTACAGAATGAATGCGAACCTTTTACCCTTTCTTTCAAAAGCTTGGAAGTTCAAGCTTAAATATTTTTTTAAATGATGTGATCAATGGTTTGATTTCACGCATGGTTTGTCTGTCAAAAGGTTGTTATTCTGATTGGTTAAAAATAAAACACGTGAGCATCTTGGAAACCATTGAACCGTTTCGTGTTCACTAGGGCGCGCAGTGTACCGTGACGGCCTCACCAAATTTTGTTGAGAATATTATAAACAAGAAATCGCATGAACTACTCGTGCATTTCGTGATTTATGGGCACTCGTGATGTTTTGAAATTTCTCAAATTGCACTAGCCGAAGCGGCTCGTGCAATTTTGAAAACTTTCAAAACATCACAAGTGCTCATAAATCACGAAATGCACTCGTGTTCATACGATTTCCTATACATAGACTCCAATAAAAATTTGAGTGGATTCCAACTCTTTGAGATCGCATGGGATTTGCCAAGAGCACATGAGAATTTGAGGCCAAACGAGGGCAAGAGTTTGAACTCTTGTCAACTCTCATTGTCATTTGGCCTAGGCTTTAGACAAGAAATTGTGCTTTAAATTGTGTCTCAGTCTCCACCAAAGGAAAATCAAACAAAATGCTGGGTATACATGCAATTTTTTAATAAGCTAGCATCCCAGCTAATGGGGAGGGGGTGGAGTAGTTATACTAACTTGTAGTGGTTTCATGCGACATAAACTGGAATAGTCAATTGTGTACTATATAATTATGCAATGATGTATGTAAGCACCAGCACCTGGCTGACATGGGTTTGTTGGATTAGAAACAGACTTCACCATTTACTGTTGGAAGAATTTGCAGCCTCAGGCTTAGTATGAATAAAGTCTGAGCCACATCTTCAAGTGGAGAATTTCGAGGCCAAGTAAAAGGATCCCTTTCAAAATTTGTCCATCACTTTGAACAATGGTGAAGTTGCTCCCAGCTAGCAAAAAAGGAATGCAAAAAGACAAAAGTAATACTTTTAGAAGCTTCAGAAAGGGACTTACTTACTAGATGGGGGCTCATATTATTTTTAGAGGGAGGAGGCTTTAAGGAGAAAAAATTCTGTACACCTAGCTACACCTAGGGCTTACTTAATTTAAGAAGGTTTGCGGTGCAGTTTTATTTTTATCAAGTTAATTGTTTTATTTGTAGATTGCATGAGGAATTAAGAAGAAGCATTGAAGCACAAATGGATATTGTGCGGCAGGGTGAAGGAAGTGGGGTGGAGAAGGAAGTGATGGAAAACATGCGCCATCAGCTTCAGCTGCTATCACAGGTAACTTAAATCCACCAACAAAAAAGCTTAAAACTAACTTACAGTAGCCAACTACTGGCCAAGGACTAGTCAGGGCGGTCAGTATTTTTTAACTGCGTGGGGAATTAGTGGTGTCTGGTGTTGTCAATATTTTGTTTTTAAATCACGGTAACCAGTGCTCAAACACATATACATGAAATAGCAGGTGTAAATACAGTACCCGGCCCTTGGACCTTATTGCCAGCCCTGCTTGTAAAACATCTGTTTGGATTAGCACTGGGTAGTAATGACCATTGATAACACTTTGAAATATTTTACTACTAACAGTACTGCCAGGGTTGTCAAAAGTAGCTGGCTGCCTGTGAAAATCACCCTCTACTTTGTTACGGTATATTGGCCAGGTACTATGCTTGGCAGTTCTTCAGATGAAATGGCATTTTTTAAAAAACTCTTGTAGTTACTTTCCCAAGTCAGACATCTACATGTACTTCAAACTTTTCTGACAACCATCATTTTCATCATCATCATCATCATCATCATCATCATCATCATTTTATTAAACCCTGACAAATCAAACTGTGAATGGATTCCATTAAATTAATGTAAAAAGAACAGGAAGGTAAATGCCATCCTTATTGTAACTTAAGATGTATGTGATTTTTTATCTTAAGATGAATAAAGATTATTATTTATTTATTTATTTATTTATTATCACCAAGCCAAGCTTCTATCTTCTATAACTCTGAAATCCTGAAACAAACCTTTGGCTTGGCTTTCGTTCCATTTGACGTGATGATTTGTGTGGAATTGTTGTGATGTCACATTGGATAAACATTACACTATCAGACTAGTGAAAATATTTTGCCTGATAAAATTGGACATGTCATTAGCCACTTAGGACAATAAATATTTTTAGTTTGTCTCGACCCCTGTAGCAGAAGGGACAAGGATCAGTGTTTGTTTTTGCAAAAGAGACCTTGAAACACTTACATGTAGTTAGTCTTGGCAAACAAGCTCTTATTCATTCTGCCACCCTGCATGCACTACTGGTTATCACAGCACTGAGTGCGCTGTTACTGCCTCCCATTTTTGATGTTTGTACCCACACACATTCCCTACAATGTTGGATGGTCCAAGCAAAGATCCCACGCCGGCAAAGTTCCCAACACCTTAAATGTACTGTAAATAGCAAGGGTGATAACCTTTGCACAGAAATCTCCTTTTTCTTCTGAAAAGAGGCAGGAGTCGACGGCTGCTTATGGTGAAGAAGTGCGAGTGTGAAGCTCCTTGCTTGAATTACTCATTGAAAAAAAGGCAGATCAGCTATAATTTTTACAGTCTGCAATTTTCATTAGGTAACACATTCCTATAAGGTTTAGCACAGAATACAAGTTATATGTATAAAAATAAACGAATTGAATGTCTCTGTGTTGAGACATCAAATAAAGAACAGTACTGTTCTACTCTGTTTTCAGGAAAGAGATAGCTATGTGGAATTGTGGCAGAATGCTTGCAATGAACTGGAAAAGCTTCAGGAAATTGAACGGGTATGACAATGCCCGGCAGTCAGAAATTTTCACAACATTTTCACTGAAAGGCTCTTTCAAACCTTTTGAGAGTATTCGATGTTCCTTTAGAAATGTCAAGCGCTTCCAAAAATTATTTTGCTTTTCCAGTTGACGAAATATCCAAGCTTGGGCATACCGTAAGATCGCTATGTTCTCGACACTTAGAAAATTTTTGCTGAGATTCGCAGTCAGAAATTTTCACAGAGTTTCGACTGAACGTCTCACTCAAACCTCTTAAGGGTATTCAAAGTTCCTTTAGAAATGTCAAGCAATTCCCAAAATTATTTTGATTTTCCAGTTGACGAAATATCCAATCATCCAAGCTTGGGCATACTTTAAGATCGCTATGTTCTTGACACTTAAAAAATTTCTGCACAGACTGCCGGGCACGGCCTCAAATAAACTAAATGCCCGGCAGTGAGAAATTTTAATAGAATTTTCACTGAAAGGCTCTTTCAAACCTTTTGAGAGTATTCGATGTTCGTTTAGAAATGTCAAGCGCTTCCAAAAATTATTTTGCTTTTCCAGTTGACGAAATATTCAAGCTTGGGCATACTGTAAGATCGCTATGTTCATGGAGACTGGCGGGCACGGCCTCAAATAGACTACATGTAAATGTCCGGCAGTCAGAAATTTTCACATAATTTTGACTGAACGTCTCACTCAAACCTCTTAAGAGTATTCAAAGTTCGTTTAGAAATGTCAAGCGATTCCCAAATTATTTGAAAGTATTATTTAAAGTCAACTTCTGTGAAAATTTCTGACTGCCGGGCATTTAGTCTATTTGAGGCCGTGCCCGACAGTCTCCGTAAACATAGCGATCCGTATAGTATGCCCAAGCTTGAATATTTCGTCAACTGGAAAAGCAAAATAATTTTCGGAAGCGCTTGACATTTCTAAACGAACATCGAATACTTTCAAAAGGTTTGAAAGAGCCTTTCAGTGAAAATTCTATGAAAATTTCTCACTGTCGGGCATTTAGTCTATTTGAGGCCGTGCCCGGCAGTCTGTGTCGAGAACATAGCGATCTTTCGAGATCTTATAGTATGCCCAAACTTGGATATTTCGTCCACTGGAAAATCAAAAAAATTTTGGGAATCGCTTGACATTTCTAAAGGAACTTTGAATAATCTTAACAGGTTTGAGTGAGACGTTCAGTCGAAACTCTGTGAAAATTTCTGACTGCGAGTCCCAGCAGAAATTTTCTAAGTGTCGAGAACATAGCGATCTTACGGTATGCCCAAGCTTGGATATTTCGTCAATTGTAAAAGCAAAATAATTTTTGGAAGCGCTTGACATTTCTAAAGGAACATCGAATACTCTCAAAAGGTTTGAAAGAGCCTTTCAGTGAAAATTTTGTGAAAATTTCTGACTGCCGGGCATTTAGTCTATTTAAGACCGTGCCCGGCTGCCGGGCATTTAGCCACAGCGGTTTTATAAATATAAATATAGGAAAGGAAAATAGTTTGTATTTCATCATTTAATCGTAGTTTTTCGGAAGTGGTATTATAACTTTCGCCACCTTGCCGATGCATGTTTTAAATTGTTTAAAATGTGCACTGATCAATTTCATTCATGGCGGCCGCTAGTATGCATTTGTTTTAGTGGCGTTTTGATAGCAGGACTTGTCTTTTGTTCAGGAAAGCTAAGGAAAACAATGCTACATACAGCAAAATTATGGCAATGAATAACAAAAATCGCGTTTATGAAACGCGCTTTTTGTAACGCGAAAAACGTGCGTGTGTTTTGCGTGTGCGTTGGTCGTTTATTTCTGAACTGCACTGCATGCAGAGGAGATTTGGCCTTGAGTTGCCAACTGCTCCAAATTAGCGAAATGCTTTAACTTTCTATTTCTGTTTTTATTGTGTTGTTTAGGAAAAAGATGTAGACCTTAAAACTAGGTCAAGGAGTGTGACAAGCTTGCAGGTAAAAATATGCATTGGATATGCAATGGATATGCAATGGATATGCAGACACTTATTGGGATAATTTTAGCAGATGGGCTTGTTTTACTCTTATCCGCTGGCATCTTTAAAAAAGAGAGTACCAAAATATACTTTTTCCAAAGTTCTAAAAATTAAGAGCACCATCAGTAAGTTCAGTAACCACCAGTAACCGGACAGCCTACTAAACAGCACTGCAGGAAGAACGTACTCAAACGTAAGAACCACGTGCACAGCAAAGAAGGAAGGAAAGGGTTGATAATCGCGTTCGAAGAACGCAATCCTAATTTCGTGTTGGTTGTCCTGTGGTTTATGTGCAGTAAAATTTGAGATTTTTTGGTAGACGGTCTTCCAAATGGCCGCCCCTATTGGTTTTTTTTTTCAGGGGCTCATTTCCGCCGGAAATTCCTTTGAACGCGTCTCCATAATCTGTGATTACTGCTAGTTTAAAGCTATACATCTATTAAATTTAACAGGATTTAATGGGACGTGAGCCATATTTAAGGCATCTCGACTTTCTTTAACGTCTTTCCACATGTAGTGTTATGTACGCTTACCCACCAATGTACGCAACATAGCAGTTTGCTTAGAAATTAATCTGCCTTCAGAGGCGTACCTGGAGGCGTACCCAGGGGCGTACTCAGGGGCGTACCCAGGAGCATACCCAGGGGCGTACTCAGGGGTGTACCCACGGGACTGTTCCAGGGGTTTCGGAACCCTCCTTTTCGCGTACAAAAAATCGATAAAGGAGCAGACTATATTTCAATATGAAAACGAAAAACGGGAAGTTGGTGCTATATGACGTAGAGAACACTTCACTTAAGAAATTTTCCATCCTGAACGTGTCATGCACATGCGTTTTGATTATGGTTTTGAATGCCTGTATATTAAACTGAACTGTCTTGAGTGACAAATTTCGGACAAGGTGGAACCTCCCTTCCCCCACCGCCTTGCAAAAGGCTGGGTACTCCCCTACTCTGACTCCACAAGCCTGCAGTTACTGTAGTAAATGTGAATTATGATAATGACCATTTGTCCTTTACATAGAATGACCTTCAGAAAGCCAGGCAATTTGCTGAAGAACTGCAGGCAGTCAACAGAAAACTGAGAATGGTAAGAACTGAAAAGCGTAGGCCGTATAGCGAGATACAGCAACTTATGTATCCCACAGGATGATGTTCCAACTGGGAGGGAACAAAGGGTGGGCATGTGATCTCCTCCCTCTCTACGTCACGTGATAGAATTTCAATCAAACTTCAACTTAAGGTAAGTTTCGTTTAATTTTACTATTCTATCACGTGACTAAGAGACAGGAGATCCCATGAGACTTTAAAGCCTTGGAACACCCACGCAAAAACAAGAGTAGTGTGGATAGGACAACCAGTGTATTTAATCAATAGTCCACCTACATCAAAACATGGTGTATGACTGGCCTAACAAAACTGTAACAACATCAAATACAAGGAAAAGATGCAAACTGTGTTTGCAACAAGTCTGCCTTCAGATACTTTAAGGTAAAGAGTTAATCACTGTGACAAAATAGCAGATGCCATAACATTGTTGGCAGGTATAACAGGCTTATCATAAAATTTCCGAAAAGTCTCAGCTGAGCTCCAGCCCACATGTGCCAAAATAACATCCAGGGGAACATCCTTCTGCTTTGCTCTAGATGCAGCAGCTGCTCTTGTACTGTGGGGAGTGAACTTGTGAGAGTCAATCCCTGAGCTTTCAAGCACAGTCTTAGCCCATCGTGAAATTGTGTCCCTCGAGACTGCTCGGTGTGGTTTTACATAACTGATGAATAGGCACTGTTCACCATTTCGAAGGTCTTGAGTGCGATCCAGATACTCTTTGAGAGCAGTCAGGGGGCAGATCCTGCGATTTTGCTCAAATTCAGAGATTGTGAAACTTGTCGATGGGTGTCCTGGCTTACTCGTTTTAGTATGGTCAAGTATTTGGAATTGACATGCTGATTCTGTAAGCTTCATAGCAGAAAGGTTCATTAAATGGATCGATTGTCCCCTCTGGCCAGTGACTAGTAACAGCAGCATAAGTACTTTCAGTGTCAAATCTTTCAGTGGCAAATCCTTAACAGGATGTAACATACTAAGATAGGTTAGAACTTTGGAAGCATCCCATATGTCATACTTTGGCTTTGGCTTACGTGTCTCAAAGACCCCTTTCATAAATCGGACAACCAATGGGTGAGAGCCAAAATTTTGACAGTCAGAGATACAAAGGGTGGAAGACAATGCAGAACGTGCAGTGTTCAGGGTAGAGTAGCCAAGGCCTTGAGCGTACAATTCCATTAGAAATTCTAATGCATCACTGATCGGTGGTGAACAGTAATCGACTTCCCTTTCACGACAAAACAAGAGCCATTTTTCGAGGTAAGTTTTGTATTGTTTTTGAGTTCCTGCTCGCCGTGAAGCCAT
>JAJLRJ010000005.1:8824804-8854804 GCA_024195265.1 Dendrophyllia cribrosa
TTCAAAATACCAAGTCTTCTAGTCAAATCACTATAGTCGAAACCTCTCCTAAGCGACCACCTCTCCTAAGCGAAGTGAAGCGACCACTTTTCCAAAATACCAAATTTCTTCCAGTCAAATCACTATAGTCCAAACCTCTCCTAAGCGACCGCGACCACTTTCAACGCTGGTGATTTCAATTTTTCTATTGTTTTTAACCCCTGGTAAGCGACCACTCGCCCGTCGTGATTTCGATGTCACTGCAGACGCAAATTGAATTATTAGGTTCAACTGTAATTTGATCTCAAGAAGCGCCTGTAACAGTTACCGTGGCCTGCAGAACAGGCGTTATTTTTCAGTTCAGTGGAACACCCACACCATTTTCAAACACTCCCCCTACCTCCTCCCCCCATTCTCAAGTCCCGAATCTTTCTTTTTTTTTTTTCCACTTTTTCAGGTAAGCACCGCGTGCGTACCTGCGTACAGGTAGCCACGCCCCTGGACATTATTAGTAAATGGGCAACAACACGATTTTACATTACGTGTAAATGGTGATGTTTGTGTATAATTTCGACAGTGGAGTAAATTTTTGCGGAGAAAATTTTTGCGGGAACCCATTTTTGAGGATCGTGAAAAAACCCCGTAAATATCGAAAAAATTAGAACCCGCAAAAATTCAGTCAGATTTGGTGCTGCACGGTGGTCCATCGCAGGGTTACCAGCATTTTTTCGCCGGTACCCATTTATACACCTGGCCCCGGTTGTTCAAAAGGTGGATAGCGTTATCCAGTGGATAACACAAAGGATTTTGTTAATACGTATCCACTGGATAGTGATTTATTCGGTGGGTAGCCATATCCACCTTTTGAACAATCAAGGCCTGGGTGAAGAGAGACAATGTGGAGTAAAGTGTATTGTTTAAGGACGTTCGCGCTAATTGTTTATGCGCATCCTTACTGCGCACGCAATTCCGTTCGCAACGCCATGCTTCGTCATGCACGAGCGCGCGCGCAAGAGAAGAAAATCTAAGCACATAAAGGGCTGATAGCGGTTGCGTTAACTTTGCTTAGATTTAACTCGCTTGGATGGTCGGTGACCCCCAATTTTTTTTCATAGATAATTTTCTTCTCTTTCGCAACGCCATGCTTCGTCATGCACGAGCGCGCGCGCAAGAGAAGAAAATCTAAGCACATAAAGGGCTGATAGCGGTTGCGTTAACTTTGCTTAGATTTAACTCGCTTGGATGGTCGGTGACCCCCAATTTTTTTTCATAGATAATTTTCTTTGCCAATTCTCGACAGATTGTGAAAAAATGAACAAAAAATCAATGTAGGAAGTTTAAATTTTTTCCATTTTTCTACCCGCGCGCCATCGAATCCTGCCAACTTGCGGCTGTCAGAGTTTGCAAATGCTGTCATTTAAAGATGAAATTTACTTCAAGAAACGTCACCAGTTGAATGAATTAGCTGAACAGACCTACTAGCATAAAATTTGGGAAAGAAAGTTGCATTTTAGAGATTCATTTGCAATATTTTTAGACTAACAGACATTTGGATCACATCCCGTAAGGAAGACTAATTTTTCAAAATTAGGGTCGCCTTTCAGATAGCTTATCTCAGAAACGAAGTCGGTGACCCCCTCATTTTTTTGCATTTCTGACAGGAGTAACTCATAACCTAGCTGTAGCAAAAGTTTTATAAAAAAATCAATGTTAGAAGATTTTCGCGCGAACGTCCTTAAGGAAACAACATGACGGTCGAGACCAGTCCTAAGCTCGGATCACCAACCTTCAGGTGAAGTCCAACGCGCTAACCACGACAGACGTACACGCCAAATGAGGACACCTCGTTATTGCGGACAGTTTTCGCCTTGCTTCCGGAGGAAACTCCCATGCATTTTCTCTAAGAGAAACGTGCGTTCATCACAGACCCTTTTCCCCGACTTTGACTGAATTTGTATTGATTTTTCGCTGGCAATAAAAACGTGTTGGTTTTTTTTTTTACCTTTTTGGCGTCAAGTTTTTAAAGCATACCTACGATAATCAATGTTCAATTAAAACCTTCTTCTGTTCCTTTTTTATCGGTCTTTTTTTTCACAACAACTTGTTTCTTGCGAGCAGGCTGTTTGTCTGTCATAGGAGATTGACCTTTGCACTCTTTTATTTCTAATCCAAGTAGACCCAGTCAACCAGAAAACAGGGGATTTTTGCACAAGTTTTTGGATAGGATTTTGAACCGCTGTTTTAATTTTTTATTGTGGACATTAAATCTGCTGAGGATTTTTTAACTGCCTTTTGAAGTTTTATTCTGGACCGTTAATTCCGCTCCCGAACACCCAGACTTACGATAGTGTGTTATCTTATATCTTCTTCTGTCTTCACGGCAGTTTGCAAGTCAGAAACTACTATCTAAGCTGTTTGGTTAAACCTGCTTTTTATTGACTTCTCGTTGATTCCTTTCGCGGTTCTGCGTTTACAATTCTGCGGTTTCAATGGAAAGTTGCCAGCAGTTAACTCTTTGATTAATTAACTTCTCTTTGGTGTTGCGGAACAAAAGCTGCTTCTCTCCATTGACACTTTTTTCCTCTAAAACCCGGTGGACAACTACAATATATCTTTGTGCTTCCATCTTTCATCCATACTTCGCATGTTGCCCCGTTCTTGCAGCCTTTTTGTTCTACTTCCAATAACCCAAGCCGATTCTATTGTAGTGCGATGAAAGTTTATAACACCGAATTTCAGGATTTAATTCAGCCATTTTGCCTTTTCTATCGCGAAAATGGATTTTCTTGTTTTTCTTCAAATTAAGGCGCTTCTGGCAGACAAGAACTAAATGAAGTTTCTAGTCCTACTACTGTCTATTTATGAGCAAGAAAAGAGAGAAATCGTTCTTTCAACTCCTGACACTGATTGCTCGATTTTTACAGAGATTCGCTAAAAAAAAATATTTCTTTTAAGGCCTATTCACAAGAGCGATGCGAACACAAACGCAAGCGCAAGTGAAAGCAAGCACGTGTGAACTACCATAACGCAAACGCAAGCGCCGACGCAAGAAATGGAAAATTTTCCATTTCCTTGCGCTTGCGTTTGTTTTTCACAAGTGTGAACCGGGGCAACGCAAACGTAAGGTGAAAAAAATCTCGTTCCATGCCTCCACGGTTGAAGCTGAAACCAAGATGGCGTCGTCCGCCATTTTGGATCTTCGCCATCTAGGGCGATGTTGAAATGCGCGTGCGTCTAAGTCTTACTGTGCTTTCGTTTGCGTTCGCGTCATCGTGTGAACCTGCTTTAACTTCATCTCGATCTTCTGTTTTTTTTTTTTTTTATCTATACAAATGTCCTACCTCTCAGCTTTACGTATCCTGTCAAATCTAATGGCGCAGGATCATGTACACCACCTGATAATATAAAGAGAAAGAAAGAGATTCATTAGGAGTTGTTACACTGGAGTTGTTATATGTATAAGAAGAGAGGATCTTTCCCATTGGGAGGACATTTTTATTATTGCCGTGTGGCATTCGTACAATAACACTCGACAGTCTGACCCTGAAGGCCAAAATGAACAAGGAAACGAAACATGAATTTGAATTTTTCAGGTTTCACTGTGTATTATCAATGTACTGATAATTGTGCAGGTCACAAGAATTAAGGAATTGATCACCAACGACGAATTATCATGATATTTAAACACCTTCTTCCAACTAGTACTATACTGTAAATGACCGTATTTATCTTACAAGACCCATAATTCGTCTCAGACGCATAATTCGTCTGCAAAATATAAATACGGAGACGCATAAAACTGGCACTTAGTTTGCAATAGAGCAAAATCGTAAGTCCGGTGACTTTTGGCGCTGGACTCGTTTTTAAAATTTACACACAGATGGGTGAATCCAGAATGCAAAGTACCCTGATTTCGCCGCCACAAATCCGGATACTTCGAATCCGTAGTTCGATCTGGGAACCTTGCTTCCAAATAGTTTTGAACCCGGTGGGTTTGTTGTGTAAACGGGTTTTTCAACGAATGCGGCCGTAACTTTCTATGCGCGTTCTCTTCTTTATTCTTATTGCGACCCTTTGTCTTCATTCTGCATTGAAAACTGGGGAAAGTACTCCCGAGGAAAGGTTTCATATTGTTGTTTGCCCAATTTCCAATTTCTGTCCAAGTTAATTTTTCCCTTACCACGCTACCAGATTCGCGTAAGATGATTCCTCAGAAATAAAAGTTGACGAGCGATATTTATTAAACTTTCCAAAGCATTGTTTCGGAAAATGCAATAAAAAAACAAAGGTCACCATGCTCGCGAAAGAGATGTGATGCACCAAAGTTACCCTATTTTCCTATCGCGCGCGTGCTTACGATCGGTCTACGCTACTTTACGCGCTATCTTGAAGCATAGTTAAAATGGAATGCTCGAAAAACTGTAATAGATATAATGCATCGACCATAAAGAACAATTTGATATATGATTCACGACAAATGCACACTGCCCCAAACAACATTGGCTCAAATCGCTCCTTGCGGGCATGATCTCAAGGTCATGATTTTATGCCCATTTATGTGTACGTGTTTTTGCGATACCTTTTTTTTTCTGACGAGAAAGTTTTCAAACTATTTTAACTCAAAGTGGATGCTTTCAACAGTAGAATTAAGCAATAAAAAAGATATGTCACCGTGCTCGTTTATAAGAAAACAATCCGTTATTCATTTTGCCAACTTATCCTCAAAAGAAACTCCCTTGGTTCGGACTGTAATGCGCAGTAGTGATGCGCAAAGCAATACTAAGGAATCACCTTAACGAATCCGAATACTCGTTGAAATCTAAGTCAAAGATAGGAAATTGGGATACCGATAATCAAAGGACAAATGACTTGTTCTGTTTTGCTTTGTAGAATCTTTTTATCTAATTTAATTGTATATTTGGTGGCAGAGACTTACATAGCGCACATATCACATGTCCCAAGGCGCTTTACAGACACTTATGAAGGTGCCTCAGATAGCCGCTATCGGTCCATTGTTGATCTCATCTCCCCCACCCCACCATGAACAATGTATGGCACTGAGGGTGGTCACAGCCAGGGTTTTGTTACGTCCTCAGTGGTTCTTTTACGTCCCCAACGGAGACGGGACCGGCATTTCTACGTGGTCATCTGAGCCACGTGAAGGTCTGATAATTTGCAGATGTCATAGCAAAGGCAGCCCTGACCTTCATCCTGAGTTATTTTAAGACCCTGAGTGTTGGTCCGGTCGCGATTCGAACCCGCCACCTCACGCGCTGCAGACTGTTGCTCTATCAACTGAACTAACCAAGTGGCGGTTGAGAGAAATTTCGACATTTCGGCGGTTCAGTTGTTAGGCGCGAAAATGGTGAAATAAATCCGCGCGCAAATTAAGAGAACAAGGTAGATCAGCTTGTTAGATCAGGCAATTTCTAAAATACGGTAAGCAGGATTATCTTTTGTGAGGAAAAAAAAACAAGAAGCTTTACAATTGCGTCGTTAAAACAGAATTATTCTGATATTCGCCAGTGGATTAATTCGCCGTGGCACCAGCTAAGATTCCCTTATAATGCATTGAACACTGCAAGTGATTCATTTACTTTTCATTTCAATCTTGCACTTAATAGTTCGTTATTCCCATACGTAATATGTCAGGGAGGAATTTTTATTAGTCGCGATTTTAATATTGTTGTATTTTGTTTGAGTTCAGTATCCGTTTTCATTGCTCACCCTTGGTGTAAGAAACGTAAATTTAGATATATTTCAGTTATGGTCGACAACACTGTCCAAAATACTAAATGTGCTTCAAAAAATCAAGTGAAAATAAAGCTATCGGCTGAACAGAATAAGAAAGGATTGTCTTGTTTTTTATCGAATTACTTCCATGGTTTAACAAATTTCCTATAAGAGTAATGGTCGAAGGAATAAAGACAAGGCATTGTTTCAAACAAGTAGAGGTGAAAATGGAACTGGCCAGACTTGGCCGTTTTAGAAATGGTTTAAAATGGCACCGAGTTCTGTACAGCTGCTTGAACAAATATTTTTATTTTGTGAAAAGGGGAGGAGAGAAATATTAAAATAATGGAACGCTTTACCCTCTTCCATTTTAAATCAGCCCAGCGTGGACGCTTTTAAATCTGCACTTTCTGTTTATCTTTGTACCAATCACTGATTTTGTCTATGTATATGTCTATGCTTTTTTTTTCACATTTACATTCACAGTGATGGGAAACCGTTGTGAATTATAGTATTAGATTAGATTAGATACAAATAAAAAGTAAATTCTAGCGTATGTTTTATGACAGTTCTCCGAAAAATCCACTTACCGTGCTGTTTTTCATCAGCCTTTGTAGCAGCACAAACCATCAAAACAACCAAGCACAAGATCACGGCAATCTTCATCGTTGAAATATCTTAGCGCGTGTGAAACGTCTCTTACGGTTCTTCTCTGTTGAACTGGTTCCGTTGTAAGACACCGGCAGCATTTATTGAGTTCAGCTAATAAAATATACATGTATGAAATCGGACGCTTATGTTGTTTTTTCTTTTATGAGCACTTCTATTGTATTCAATTTTTTTTTTAAACGGGTTTTGTTTAGGGCATGGCATGACCTGCGGCAAAAAAATTCTTCTCTGCTCTTTCAATTCCCCCAAAGTATAAAGGAGTCCCATTAAGGAAGCTATTTCTCATGTTTTTAACGGGTTTTGCTTAGGGCATAGCTTAGGGCATTGCATGACCTACCAAAACATTTCTTCTCTGCGTTTTCAATTCCTCCAAAGTATTAAGGAGTCCCATTAAGGAAGCTATTTCTCATGTTTTAAACGGGTGTGGAACTGCCCGCTTGTCATTTGATACTAATCAAATATCGGTCGAATATCAGTAATAGTAGTCGTTTCTTCCTCGTTATTAGCGACCTTCAGATTGGACTACGAGTACGAGATTGAGTACGAGTACGAGTTTTCAAACCAAATTCGTGTGCCTCATATACTTAATTATCACACCAATCTTATCCCTAACGTTTATTTACGTGTTAGTCAGCAACAGGAAGGAGTTACAGTTCGGTGGATACAATTATCTCGAAATTCCAAAGTCGTACTCGTACTCGATTTCGTACTCGTAGTCAAATCTGAAGGTCGCTATTTATTCAACGTGACCTGCCAAAAAATTTCTTTTCTGCTTTCTCAATTACCCCAAGTTGTTAAGGAGTCCATTCATTATATGGAAGCTATTCCTCGTGTTTAAAAATGGGTTTGCTTAGGGCATTGAATGACCTGCCAAAAAATTTCTTCTCTGCTCCTTCAATTCCGGCCCCAAAGTGTCAAGAAGTCCCATTAAGGAAGCTATTTCTCATGTTTTAAACGGGTTTTGCTTAGGGCATAGCTTAGGGCTTTGCATGACCTACCAAAACATTTCTTCTCTGCTTTTTCAATTCCCCCAAAGTGTTAAGGAGTCCCATTAAGGAAGCTATTTCTCATGTTTTAAACGGGTTTTGCTTAGGGCATAGCTTAGGGCATTGAATGACGTACCAAGAAACTTCTTCTCTGCTCTTTCAATTCCCCCAAAGTGTTAAGGAGTCCCAGTAAGGAAGCTATTTCTTATGGTTTAAACGGGTGTAGAACTGTCCGCTTGTCATTTCATACCAATCAAAAAATTTCTTCTCTGCTCTTTCAATTCCCTCAAATTAGTAAGGATTCCCATTGAGGACTCTCTTCCTCCTTCTAGCTTGTGTCAATCTTACACCCAGAAAAGTTTCAAACCTTCCTTGACGCTGGTGTTAATCAGGGCATGGCTTTTGGTAACATAAAAAACAAAGTTTTGTACGGGGATGCTCGCCCCGAGGTCCAAACCCTTACCCTTTCATATACTGTTTTTGACAGAAAAGGTACCCCTTTCATATACCTTTCATTGAAAATTGTACCCCTTTCATATACCTTTCGTTGAAAATGGTACCCCTTTCATATAGCCTTTGCGTGTGTCTGTTTGATATATTTTGAAAGCCCCTTTTTATAATACTTAAATTGCAGTTTTCCCTTCCTTTTTTATGCTTCAACTCGTGTTTTCGCTACCATTTCCTATTCTTCGTGAAATCCCTACCCTTTCACATACTTCAACTCGTGAAATCCCGACCCTTTCATATACTTCCAGCATCAAAAAGGTACCCCTTTCGGGTGGAGCATCCCCGTATAGCCCATTATAGGGAGTACCCCTCCCCCCCCCCCCCCCCCCCCCCCCCCCCCCCCCGGGAATAGAGCTTTGTGCAATGGAAGATCGAGTAGCAAGCAAACAGCGGTGGACTGCGACAAAGGCAAACCATTTTCCTTTTCGATATTTACTCTTTCATTATTTTCCACATCAAAACACGATTCCAGTCGCTGGAAGTTTACAATTTATAATTTTCTATTACTCCCAGATTTTAGAATATACAGGGGTATGACAGGCCAATGAACAAATCTAGTTCCATGTAAAGGGAAGAATAAAGTTAAATGAGAGATCAGTGTGTATTTTCAAAGTCGTTTAATATTACCTGGTTGCGAATATAACTATCTGAACACGGTTTTACTTTATCGATATTAATTTTTGCGTCGACGAAGGAGACGCTTCCTAATCTTGTCGGCTAGGCGGAACGAATCGAGAAAAGTGTCGGTACCAAATCTGCTTCATCTTGAAACGTCACAATAGTATCCAGCATGCTTAGCGCGTCGTCTGGGCGGAATGAATCGAGAAAAGTGTCGGTACCAAATCTGCGCCATCTTGAAACGTCACAATAGTATCCAGCATTTCCAGCGCGTGGAAATCAGGCACAATCCATTCAATTCTGGGGAGTGCTCCGAAATGTCAAATGTAAATAACCTATTTGTCTTGCTCCGAAATGTCAAATGTAAATAACCTATTTACCCCTAACCCTAACCCTAACCACCCCCGGGGGTTTATCACGGGAGCACTTTTTCAGGCTTTCTCGGAAATTTCTCATTTCCGGTTCCGGTATTAGTACATGTACTGAGGAGTATGATTTCAGAATCGGAGAAATAACCGAAATGAAATCAAGACAAATATACTATTTATACGTTGGAAAAATCTGAGACCTTTCGGAGTACACAGCACGGCAGGATTTTGCCCGATCCCACGGCGATAGCGTGAATGATTTGTTTGATGTCGGCCCCACGTTTTTGCCTGCGTGACATATCTCGCGACATAGCCCTTTTAAACAGTGGCTAAATTAATTCATGAAACTGAGGTACTAGGTCAAGACGAGGTGCCACGGGATATGGAGGCGCACTATAATCTATGATTACTACTAGTATTTAACCTTAGTTTAGCTAAAAATTATTTCGCTTTGAGAAGTCTACTATCTCTTAGCTTTCAAATAACACATTAAACTTTTTTTTTTTTTTTTATGACATCTTTATTAACACTCACAAATTACCTACATGTACACATCTGCAACAGTAAAAACATATCTACAACAAATTATTCGTACATATATGTTATATAAATACAATAATATAATCATATAAGAAGGATTGCTTAATCAAATTAAGACGAGGAGCTTCCAGTAGTACTAGTGTTCAGAGTATAGGTCTTCCAACTTGTATTTAATAGTTATTTGGTTAATAAAGTCGTTCATTAACAGGGAGTTGCAATGTAGCTTGTTGGTATAAATATAATAACGCATGAACAACAGGGTGTAGTTGAATTTCCTAATTAACTTTGGATTAATTGAGTTTGATAAATTTCCAAATAAGTATTCTACAGCGGATGGATTAAAATTAGCATGATTACACAGGTTGAACCATTGTACCACATTATGAATAAATCGTTTTGTAAATTGGCAGTCTGCAAATGTATGTTCAATTGAGTCTTGTTCTCCACAATATAAACAATCACTATCCCCTTTAATACCGAATCTGTGTAGTTCCTTTTTGGTCACTACAATTCTGTGTATAAATTTAAAATGGAATTCCTTCAGTTTGTTCTCTCTGCAAATTTGATTTACAGATTTAAAAATATTTTCCCAATTTCCTGCATTTAGTGACAAAAACTTATTCCATTTAGTTGGTCCAGTTTGTGGCGAATGATGAACTTTCCAGTTCAGTAACCAGTAAAAGTCTCTTATTTTTGCCGTTTCTAGATCTAACTTCGTTGACTTGTCCAGTTCAATTTTTGTATATTGATTATTTAGAAATATTTCTTTATGAAAATCTGTCCTGTTTCTTGCTTCTAATAGTAGGTGATGTGGGACGGCACTTATAACTTGATAGTAGTTTAAAAAGTTAGTCTTACAATTATATTTTAAGTTAAAGTCTTTATAAGATAAAAATTGGCCGTTATTATCTAAAAAACATTAAACTTTAAAATCCGTACAGACGTTTTGAAGCTTTTTTCTATTTTATATCGCCAAATGCCACCAAATATATAATTTTATTGGATAAAAAGATTCTATAGAGCAAAACAGAAGCAGTAGTTTGGCGTCCTGTTGAAAGGTTGTCTCCAGGGCGGATATATGTATCCGCCCTGGCTGTCTTCGCACACAACACGCTGCAGGGTTCGAAATAAATTTTTGATGAAGTTGTTATTCAGGTTAGTGGGGTTACCACATTGTTGGTTTGGTTGCCTCGCGGGTTTTCTAACGATCCGCGAAAATAAGATCCCACGAAAATAAACTCCAGCGAAAAAAAAACCCGCGAAAATTTACTCCATTTATTAAGATCATTGAATTTCAATTAACAAACAATATTACGACCTTCTTTACAACTGCAACACAACGAAGAGTCTCTGTGGTCTCTGGATTAATTTGATAAAAAAAACTATAGACAAGGAAGTGCATATGAACTGTTCGGTTATAAAAATTTGTCGTCCGAAGGGACACCATCCGCAAGGGCATCTGTAATGTCGTATTTACGCCGGCCTACGCCACCCATTAAAGATAATGAAAGGGTTGCTGTTTATATAATGGCAAAAATATAGAAAATTTAAAGTAAAATAAACCAGACAACATATTTCCTTGTTGTTATATACAAGTACCGTATGTGAAAAACCGAGATTTCCCGTTGGGAATCACGGGATTTTTTCACATTTTTTACTGAGTCCTTTAATAAATGTCTTATTAACCAAGCTTGCTTAGGACCGTACTGGGAGGCTGCAACCTCCGGCCGATATTCTTCCAGTATGGCTCTCGCGCTTAGTTAATAAGTTATGTATACTACCGTTCCATTCCCCTACCCTTTCTTCCGTTTTTTCCTTCGCGATCTTTCCTTCAATCCCCACAAACTGTTCGCCGACTGCTTTTAAAACGGAGTCTCAAACTGATGCGCGCGCAGTTCCGTTTGTTTGCGCGCGCACGCAATTCAACTTTTA
Organism: Dendrophyllia cribrosa; assembly: GCA_024195265.1. Lineage (NCBI taxonomy): Eukaryota > Metazoa > Cnidaria > Anthozoa > Scleractinia > Dendrophylliidae > Dendrophyllia > Dendrophyllia cribrosa. Next base: position 8,836,137 of record JAJLRJ010000005.1, read on the forward strand.
TTCCAACTAATTTATCGTCATAACACGTCATAATCACCAAATGATTGTTAACAACAAGAAAACTGAATTCAGTTGGCTACCAAACGAGAGAAACGTCTGCAACTTTAATCTGTGCGGTATGGAAAACAGTCTCTTCGTAGCAGCTCCAAATACGTAAGCTGAACCCCGGGAGAACACAATTCGATCGTTATTTTCGCATTTTGGAACTCTCTTTTTCCGGCGTGAACTTCGCTCTTTCTTTACATGTCGCTGGGTCAAAAATTGCATCTTGAACTTCAAGATGAATTATATGAAATATTTCTTCGTGTTTTTTTATGGTTTATTTTTTTGTCAATGTTTTCTTGTCTTTGTGCGTGTGTGTCTTTGTGGACTTTGTTTCGCGGTTAAACACGACAATCAAATTTTGAACAAGTTTCTTAACAGTTGAAATGTTTCTGTATTAATAGTCTTCGTTTTTTTTTGTTGATAACTACTGGGTTTTTGTAACAACGCTGAGAGTTCTCTTTTAATGGTATCAGTTTTCTTGCTTTTTTTTTCTTTGCTGGTTTCAAATATTTTCCCTTTTATTTTGCTGTTATTTTTTTTGCCATATATGTTTATCTCAACGTTTCTGTTTTCATTTTCCTTTTTACTTTGTCTGCAGGCTTTCTGCAACACTCAAAGAGGTCGGACGGCTTCGGTCGGAAAGAGCCGAGCTGGAGGAAAGAGTGGAAGCTTTACAGAAAAAAAGGTGAGAGAAAACTGTTGGACCGCGCTTTTCCGGGCAAGGAGGATTTAGGTTTGGCAGTTACGGGAGTAGTTTGTCAACATAGTTATAATAAATTAAATTTAAAACACAAGAAAATGTAGTTAAAAAAGGGTAGTAGGAGGGGGGAAATGATTGGCGAGGACACTTCTTGGAAGCCATGGCGGCTAAAAAAACTGGATTTATAAAAGCGTTGCAACGTGTTTTGTGAGAAAGTGGAGAAAAGGTTTTAGCTGTGATAGTGAAAAACTCCTCTTCATGGTTCTCACATACGCTTTTGGTTTGAATACATTCACAAAATATTAAAGTTATAAAGCGTTGCAATGTATTTTGTGAGAATAGTGGAGAAGAGTTTTTAAAAAAGTAGTTAAAAATTCCTCTTCATGGTTTTCACATACGCTATTGATCTAAATACCTCTACATTCACAAGTTAGCTCTATTACTTATAAAGCGTTATAAAGCGTTGCAATATGTTTTGTGTTTTTTTTGTGCGTTGCAATGTGTTTTGTGGGATAGTGGAGAAAGTTAGCTGTGATAGTTAAAAACTCCTCTTTATGGTTCTCACATACACTGTTCATCTAAATACATTCACAAAGTATTAAACTTATAAAGCGTTGCTATGTGTTTTGTGAGGAACGTGAAGAAGAGTTTTTAATTATGATAGTTAAAAACTCCTCTTTATGGCTCTCACATACGCTGTTGATCTAATTTTAATGCATTCACGAAATATTAAACTTATAAAGCGTTGCTTTGTGTTTTGTGAGGAACGTGAAGAAGAGTTTTTAATTATGATAGTTAAAAACTCCTCTTTATGGTTCTCACATACGCTGTTGATCTGAATACATTCACAAAATGTTAAACTTATAAAGCGTTGCTATGTGTTTTGTGAGGAACGTGAAGAAGAGTTTTTAATTATGATAGTTAAAAACTCCTCTTTATGGTTCTCACATACGCCGTTGATCTGAATACATTCACAAAATATTAAACTTTATGGTTCTCACATACCCTGTTGATCTAATTTTAATGCATTCACGAAATATTAAACTTATAAAACGTTGCTTTGTGTTTTGTGAGGAACGTGAAGAAGAGTTTTTAATTATGATAGTTAAAAACTCCTCTTTATGGTTCTCACATACGCTGTTGATCTGAATACATTCACAAAATGTTAAACTTATAAAGCGTTGCTATGTGTTTTGTGAGGAACGTGAAGAAGAGTTTTTAATTATGATAGTTAAAAACTCCTCTTTATGGTTCTCACATACGCCGTTGATCTGAATACATTCACAAAATATTAAACTTTATGGTTCTCACATACCCTGTTGATCTAAATACATTCACAAAGTATTAAACTTATAAAGCGTTGCCATGTGTTTTGTGAGGAACGTGGAGAAGAGTTTTTAATTATGATAGTTAAAAACTCCTCTTTATGGCTCTCACATACACTGTTCATCTAAATACATTCACAAAATATTAATCTTATAAAGCGTTGCTATGTGTTTTGTGAAGAACGTGGAGAAGAGTTTTTAATTATGATAGTTAAAAACTCCTCTTTATGGTTCTCACATACGCTGTTGATCTGAATACATTCACAAAATGTTAAACTTATAAAGCGTTGCTATGTGTTTTGTGAGGAACGTGAAGAAGAGTTTTTAATTATGATAGTTAAAAACTCCTCTTTATGGTTCTCACATACGCTGTTGATCTGATTACATTCACAAAATATTAAACTTTATGGTTCTCACATACCCTGTTGATCTAAATACATTCACAAAGTATTAAACTTATAAAGCGTTGCCATGTGTTTTGTGAGGAACGTGGAGAAGAGTTTTTAATTATGATAGTTAAAAACTCCTCTTTATGGCTCTCACATACACTGTTCATCTAAATACATTCACAAAATATTAAAGTTATAAAGCGTTGCTATGTGTTTTGTGAAGAACGTGGAGAAGAGTTTTTAATTATGATAGTTAAAAACTCCTCTTTATGGCTCTCACATACGCTGTTGATCTAATTTTAATGCATTCACGAAATATTAAACTTATAAAGCGTTGCTATGTGTTTTGTGAGGAACGTGAAGAAGAGTTTTTAATTATGATAGTTAAAAACTCCTCTTTATGGTTCTCACATACGCTGTTGATCTGAATACATTCACAAAATGTTAAACTTATAAAGCGTTGCTATGTGTTTTGTGAGGAACGTGAAGAAGAGTTTTTAATTATGATAGTTAAAACCTCCTCTTTATGGTTCTCACATACGCTGTTGATCTGAATACATTCACAAAATATTAAACTTTATGGTTCTCACATACCCTGTTGATCTAAATACATTCACAAAGTATTAAACTTATAAAGCGTTGCCATGTGTTTTGTGAGGAACGTGGAGAAGAGTTTTTAATTATGATAGTTAAAAACTCCTCTTTATGGCTCTCACATACACCGTTCATCTAAATACATTCACAAAATATTAAAGTTATAAAGCGTTGCTATGTGTTTTGTGAGGAACGTGGAGAAGAGTTTTTAATTATGATAGTTAAAAACTCCTCTTTATGGTTCTCACATACACTGTTGATCTAAATACATTCACAAAATATTAAACTTATAAAGCATTGCTATGTGTTTTGTGAGGAACGTGGAGAAGAGTTTTTAATTATGATAGTTAAAAACTCCTCTTTATGGTTCTCACATACGCTGTTGATCTGAATACATTCACAAAATATTAAACTTTATGGTTCTCACATACCCTGTTGATCTAAATACATTCACAAAGTATTAAACTTATAAAGCGTTGCCATGTGTTTTGTGAGGAACGTGGAGAAGAGTTTTTAATTATGATAGTTAAAAACTCCTCTTTATGGCTCTCACATACACTGTTCATCTAAATACATTCACAAAATATTAAAGTTATAAAGCGTTGCTATGTGTTTTGTGAGGAACGTGGAGAAGAGTTTTTAATTATGATAGTTAAAAACTCCTCTTTATGGTTCTCACATACACTGTTGATCTAAATACATTCACAAAATATTAAACTTATAAAGCGTTGCTATGTGTTTTGTGAGGAACGTGGAGAAGAGTTTTTAATTATGATAGTTAAAAACTCCTCTTTATGGCTCTCACATACACCGTTCATCTAAATACATTCACAAAGTATTAAACTTATAAAGCGTTGCCATGTGTTTTGTGAGGAACGTGGAGAAGAGTTTTTAATTATGATAGTTAAAAACTCCTCTTTATGGCTCTCACATACACTGTTCATCTAAATACATTCACAAAATATTAAAGTTATAAAGCGTTGCTATGTGTTTTGTGAGGAACGTGGAGAAGAGTTTTTAATTATGATAGTTAAAAACTCCTCTTTATGGTTCTCACATACACTGTTGATCTAAATACATTCACAAAATATTAAACTTATAAAGCGTTGCTATGTGTTTTGTGAGGAACGTGGAGAAGAGTTTTTAATTATGATAGTTAAAAACTCCTCTTTATGGTTCTCACATACACTGTTGATCTAAATACATTCACAAAATATTAAACTTATAAAGCGTTGCCATGTGTTTTGTGAGGAACGTGGAGAAGAGTTTTTAATTATGATAGTTAAAAACTCCTCTTTATGGCTCTCACATACACTGTTCATCTAAATACATTCACAAAATATTAAACTTATAAAGCGTTGCTATGTGTTTTGTGAAGAACGTGGAGAAGAGTTTTTAATTATGATAGTTAAAAACTCCTCTTTATGGCTCTCACATACGCTGTTGATCTGAATACATTCACAAAATATTAAACTTAATATCAAGCGTTGTAATGTGTTTTGTGAGGAACGTGGAGAAGAGTTTTTAATTATGATAGTTAAAAACTCATCTTCATGGTTTTCACATACGCTGTTGATCTAAGTGCATTCACATTTAGTCATCTTTACTATATGTATAATCGATGAAGCTTTTATCTTGGGAAGGGAATACCGGTGGTTATAATAAACATAACTATGTTTGGTTTTAATACATTAAACACAAGGAAAGAAGAAAGGGGTGTAAGAAGAGGGAAAAGATATTGCCACCATGTAAGCCTCATAAGCTGGATTTATAAAGTGTTGCAATGTGTAGAGAGGTAGAGTCTAAATGCTATAGCTCAGAAAGAGGTCGGACACCTTGTTGAGACTTATATAACGGAGTTACTGGTTAGCTTTCAGTTGAGGTTGGGGTTAGCAGTTTATATAGTTAAATTTAGGCCTAAACAACCCGAGAAGCTAGGTGGTACACTGGTACTGTAGGCTATGTAAGCCTAAGCCTAGCTGAGGTCACAGGTTCAATCCTGAGTGGGGATTTTAGATTTTCTTTTTTACACTTAAAAATTTATTGAAAGTGTCGACATTACGTTATATAAGTCTCAATAAGGTGTCCGACCTCCTTCTGAGCTATAGCAGGTAGACTCTACCTAGTTGAAAACTCCTCTTCATGGTTCTCGCATACGCTTTTCATCTGAATATTTCGTTTGAATGGTAACAACATAGGATTTCGTCAACAGACTCAAAAGTTAGTACCACATTTTACATGTCTTCAAAATAGACTCTGGGAAGAAGGTTAAATATTTATAATTGGTAAAAAACGAAAATGTTTTTTTGTTGTTTAAGTTCTGAGCTGGAGCAGCGTGAATTTGAGGCCATTTCTCATGTAAGAGACAGTGTTCAGATGGTTGAAAATGCGATACTGGAGAGAGACCAGGTAATGGCACTCAGGACATGTGTTGTCCTCTAGAATTCAAGCTTTCCTTCATTAGAATGACAAATGCTCAACTTACCCTTTTTTCTCTCATCCCGCCCCCTCCCTAGTCAGTCGAATATTTGTCGTCTTTCCCAGTCTCCCAAAATGTTGCCTGTAAAGGAGCTATGGTAACTCAAGTTTGCCTATTTTACCAATCATCGCATAATGTTGATTGTGAACCGTCCACACTTCCTTCGAAGCAGGAACCACATGCAGAGAGAAAACAAAATTTAAAATATCATACCGTCGTTGCCAGGGTCTCTCATCTTCCCGCCCCCCGGAGTGGGGGGCGGGAAGAGGAGGACCCTGGGAACTAGGTTGCAGTGCCCCCTCCGCCAACAACCCCCATACTATTGACATTTTGTTAAAAGGAATGAGTGAATAAATTCCCTTGCGGTGGGGGTCAACACGATAAACGAGCAATTTAAATGGTCCACAGTACAGAATAAGCATAAGGGCAACTCCTGGCCAAAAGTTCATTGACGCTATTGGTGTCATGACACCATGTTTCAAAGATGATGATGATGATGATGATAATGATGATGATGATGACGTTGATGATGACGATGACAACGATGATGATAATGATGATGATGATGACGATGACGATGATTACGATGATGATGAACATTAGCCTTGTAAGGAGATGAGATCCTCGAGTTCATGTTTTCGAGCTTAGTTCACGTTTTTCAATTTTTTCAACATAGAGAGAGCCATTGTCATACAGTCGCACCTCCCGTACAGTGACCACCCAAAATGCAATGTCAAGATGGTCGCTTACGGGAGGTGGTCACTTAGAGAGGTTAGACCACACGGAGGGTCTTAACTTTGAATCATATGAACCTGTAGTAATTTCGATGTGCAAAGCACCCATCTGCGCAATTTGTTTTATCATACAGAAGTTTGATGCAAGGGGCAAACTTTTCGTTCCACCAACAGGAGTTGTACTGTAACACATCAGCGGACACCCTCGGGACCCTCGCTAGTGTCCGCTTAATAGAGTGTGTCCGCTGAATACAGGTTCGTTTTACAGTAAAAATGGGAAGAAAATTTAAGGAACAAAGCAGCTAGTGTCCGCTTAATATGGGTTCTGCTTAAACACGGACCCGCGCTATAAAAGGGTTAGCTCCGCCCCCTCTTTGTCACACCATCTCTGCTTCAACGGCTAATCAAAGATGGCTGACACTGCGAGCAACACGGAGGAATAGAATAGAATAGAATAGAAACTTTATTAAAGTGTCAAAAGCCATCTAGTTAGGGAAAAAAAATCCCTTACTAATTTGGGGACACCAATTAAAGAAAAATTTACAAACTAAAAACTATATACAGTGATATATAAAACATCTACAGTTATCTAATTACAAGATTTTTAATAAAAAAAATATATAAAAATCAAGAAGAACAGAGGCTACAACCTGCGCAGCCATCTTCTAAAAGTTCACTTATATTGAATTGGCGTATCTTGCCTTTGAACGTCCCTAATACTCTTAGTCTACTCTTGGGTAGTTTTGTCCATAGCCTAGGCCCTAGATATCTAATAGATATCTAATAGAGTAAAGACCGTTGCCCCCTAAAATAGGTCTAATTCTACCTTGAGCAGTTCAATCTTGTATAGGAGTTTTCACGAAAATAAAACTAAAAACATTATTTCAATTTATGCGCCTTTTAGCATGAATATAATATTTTAGTTTCCAAATTTGAATTTCGCGCCGGTAACGGTTCTCCATTGGCGAGAGGATGCACGTGATGTTGACAGTTCGGTGTCAAGTGTGAAATGACCGGCGGCTTGGCCAGGCCAAGGTTCCTTTTATAGCGCGGGTCCGTGTTTAATGTACAGGTTTTTCTGTATTCAAATCACCAGTGTTGAAAGTGATCGCGGTCGCTTACGAGAGCTTTTGACTGTATAAATGATTTGATTGGAAAAAAATTGGTATTTTGGAAAATTGGTCGCTAAGGAGAGGTGGTCGCACATGTTGGTTTCGACTTTACAACAATCACACATGGACAGTTTACATTGAGTCATGTTATTGACGCTATTGTCTTATTGCTTGCTCCGATCCCAGGCCCTTGTTCGCGAGCAACAGAAACTCGAAGAAGTCAACCGACTACAAGAAGTGATCAATAAAATACTGAAAGAGGCTGGCAAAAGAACAAGGCAAGAGGTACGTAGAATGTTATTTCCATTTACTACTGCATAATGTTGTGAGAAACGGTAAAGTTCCTGCACTTTATCTACAAACTACAGCTTCTGTTTTGCGCTATAGAATCTTTTTGTCCAGTTCAGTTGTATATTTCGTGGCATTTGGCGATATAACATTGAAGCAAAGTAAGCGAAATTTTCTAATTTCGGTGGGACAGTGTGCCTTTAAGTAACGATCATTGTTTTAAAACTTTACGGTATCTGAGTACGTGAAAGGTGACTGCAAGTTGGAATTCGCAAGTTCAATGTCAACAGCGATGCAAACTTACTTTTCGTAAACGGTCGCTTCCATTTTAACGACACTTAGATAATTTTTGACCAATAACCGTATTTTTTTTCTATCAGAGAAAGAAAATGCAGTTTATAATACCCTAGAATAGAACCCGGAACCTCTTGCATGCTAACATCCATCCTTCACCACTAGACTACTGGGTTGATCTGGCAAACCCAGGAAAAATTAATTATAAAATTGCTTTTAATCTGACATCTTTAACGGCTGACCCTATCCCTAAATCTAAGCCAATCGCGAATCTAGCTTAGGTCTAATAAGGCCATCCCCATAAAATGTTTCGTTTCTCATCGCCCGACCGACCCATTTTTTTGGAAAAGTAAAAAAAAAAAAGATACACAGTCTGACAAGCAAAATGTTACTTTTTAAACATGTGATCAAGGCTTTATTTTGAATAGAAATCTTTCATACTTAATTTATTAGCCTCCATGGTAGATAAGGAGTAAATTTGATTTGGAAAACATTGGCAAACAAAAGCACACGTGTAACCAGGCCTTCTTACGTAAACTATAGAAGCAAGGACCGATACAACGTAGATACAAATTTAAAAGGTGTACTATATTTCGGCTGGTCAAACCAGCCTTCTTCAGGTAGAATGAGGTAAAATTTACACTGGCTTTTTATATATAGTTGACATGTATACGTAACAACGGAAATACGTAGGGCTACGCGTAGAAAAATAATTAGTATATTTCTTCGCGAACGTTGAGGCCGTGAGGAACAAGTGTTCTGCCTTTTGAAATTAAAAAAGCTTCTTTGGCCTTATATCATCTAGGCTTTTTCTGGACTCAGGATCCCTCGGTCAATTTTCTCTTTTTTTTTTGCCCGACCGACCGACCCACTTTCACGAGAGGGAAGGCGATGGGAAACGAAACATTTTATGGAGATGGCCTAATCCCCGGCATAGTAAATCGAACCCAATCGAACTAAATTTCAATCGAACTCAATCGAACTCAATTCATGGATTGAGTTCGATTGAGTTCGGCAATCGAACGAAATCGAACTCACCGAAAAGAAAAAAAATCAATCGAACCCAATCGAACGTTCGATTTTCGAACTCGTGATTTGTGTAAAACAGGCGTTGAAAATCCATAACCAGATCTTGGAAGCTCGAGTTACTTCAGCCCGGAGTGTAGCGCGCGTGTTTTTCGTAAACGAAGAAATTCCGCAGAAATGGCTTCAGATGCGCTGTGGATTGTAAGCTTCAAATGCGTAGTAAAAGGCTACCAGGAATGCCGCTTTGACGTCAAGGATGGCGAAGTTTTCAAGGTTTTAAAGAAAATAGGCGAGAAAGGCCGTGCATTCCGAATTGCAAACGAGCGCGCCGGACAATTAGGTCACCTTCAACGTGAACTGGTTGCTTCCCTGTGGCCTGTAAATGCTTCGATAACTTGGTAAGTGTTCTGTTCTGTTCTATTAACTGCCGTGGACAGTTTATAAATGGGGTTTCTGTTATTGAATAAATTGTAAAAGAGCACAAGAAAAACCTGCTTTGATAGGCTTGCTTTGGGCTTGCCTTGTATAGGTTTACCAGAGCCAATCGAACGCAATCCATTTAATTTTGTTCGATTGAGTTCGGTTTCCGAACTCAGTCATTGAGTTCGATTGAGTTCGATTTGTTCGATTAAACTCGATTTGTCCGGTGTTCGATTTCGTTCGATTGCCGAACTCAGCGTGGATTGAGTTCGATTGAGTTCGATTGAGTTCGATTTCCGAACATTCGATTGACTATGCCGAGCCTAATCGCTTTACCTAGGCCCAATTTTGTCTAATAATGATAGCCTACTTTCGTCCCAATCCAGGCATAAACTTGAAAGAAATGGCATCTACCATTACAAAAGACTTGGTTAATAATGAATTTTAATGATGGCATCGATCGTTTACGAAAGGGAAATCAGTAACAGCGATGAAGCCAATAAAATGGTGATCAAGTGATTATTCTTTTAAAACCACAGAATGAAAAACAGCAGTGCGTGAACCGGGGTACTTTTCAAGTTATGATGATATTGTCGAATATTGACACTTTATTTGGAATCCTTGTTAGGTGGATGCTGTTCGTAATCAGTGCAACAAAAATATCCAGCAACTCATGGAAGAGATGCACTTCTTGGAAATGGTAAGTACAACACAACGTCCTTGAAAGTAAAAGAAGTTCGTATTCTTCCTTGCAGCCATTTTGGGTAAATAGCTCGACTTCTTTCCAAATTATTCGCGCTATTACTAGAAGTGAAGTCCCAGTATGGCACATCTAATCAATTGCCCCGCATTTCCCCTACCACATAGGGCATGTGCATGCGTCAAAGTCCCCACCAATTCCCTCACATTTAGCCCCCCCCTCCCCCCCCTCCCCCGCTCCCCCCCCCTCCCCCCCTCCCCCCCCCCCCCTCCCCCCCTCCCCCCTTCCAGGGGAAGCCCACGACACTTCGATTCTAAAAATTTCGGGTTTACAGATATCGGCCGCTCGCTCGACTAACAAAAACAAAAATAAGATACTGCTCATAGTCAATACCTGATTTTGATGTTCGGATTGACGGGTTTCCACTACACATAAGTCTAGAGAAAAGTGCATTGTTTGAAGATTCTTGTAGTTGAAAAGCCATATTACGAATTAGCAATTAACTATAATAATTCAAGCGTTGCGCGTTATTGACAAAACTTTGTTGTCACGCTGAAAACTACAAACGTTACCAAGTATTTTTTTTTCTAGTTTTCTATCTGTTATCGTTTGTATTTTTGTCTTCATTTTCCGTTGAACATTTCAAAATAATAATAAAAATTAATCCCGAAAGGATTCCCCGGTTAATTATATAAAAGTATTTAAAACAATGACATCGAAAACGCCATTACGCGATCGATGACATCAAATATGTGACAAGCAGGTTTGTTGACATTTCCTGAAACGACGCCAAGATTTGAAAAGACGCTTTATTTTGAACTACGAACTTGAAATACGCTGCTTTCGGCCGGTTTTCCACCGATATGGAAGGATCCCCTGTGCGGCCAAGAGACAAGAATTGGATCTTTGAATACTACCCGGTAAATTAATAGCTTTTGTTTATATATGTTCTGTTGAACGTTACATGAGTATTCTAATGTACGGCGTTGAACGATCGTGTAATTTTCGGATTGTTTGGCAGTTTCGGATGCCGATATGTATTTTGGTTATCACTTAGTATTTTCCGGACAAAACTCAAATGGTTTTGTGGTATTTCATATTTTAGTTTCCTCGCCGTCGCTAAAACTATAATATGTGTTTTTCCTTGTGAATTATTTTACAAACCGCTGCGGTTCCTATGCAACATCTCGTTCATTTGCATATCGTATTTTGTATTTAATTTAAAATCCGAAGTACGACTCCTGCCTACCTAAACTATAAACCCAGCTACGATACCTTGATTTTTTTTGTATCAGAGGGTGAAAGTTTTATAAAATATCGCTTGATTCGAATTAATATTGTTGGGGATCGAGCGTTTTCAATTTATTTACAGATTACTCTTTCGAGTTGCATAGATGTATCGATAAAATACTGGCAGGATATTTTTCTAAGCGTTAGCTTGTTTTCATTGTCTCGTTTGAAATTCCCGCAGAGAAGTGTATACTACGAATTTTAGTTTTTATACTTAATGAAACAATGTATAATCTCTTTGAGGCATAATTGCGTGACACCCTTTTTGATCACAAATCAATGTCACGCAAAGAAGGCTGGGCTCTTGTTGACCTAAAGTCAAGCTTTCTTACAAAAGTAGCCTTTTACAGCCGCTCTCCGCTTTGTGATCGCCGAAAAAAAAGACGATGCAAAAGTAATTTTAAAGGACAGGAGAATACGAACAAGAAGCATTTCTAAAAAGTCCCCTTTATCAGCTATATACTAAGAATATGACTTTCGAAAGGGTATGGTTGTTCAGGTGTGTTCGTATCAAATAGTGTGTTTTTTTGCCCTTTCGGCCTGAAAAATAGGAAAGTTTTTTGAGAACAACCCCCGGGGTTTGGTGGGGGGGGGGGGGGGGGGGGGGGGGTACTCTCATATACCGTATAACCTATATGGGTATGTGCCGCTGTGAAGGATTTGGTTTTCATGCAATTTAGTCTGGGATAGGGTATAGAAATCAGAGCGTTTTGGTCTAGAATAGGGTATCATTTGCCGGGAAACCGATCAGTGGTGTGAATAATTAAAACCCAGAAGTGAAAAATATGACGTTGTGAGATATATACCAATGCAGGAGACCAATGTCGCCATTGAAAACCAGGCTTAAATTGAAGCAAACAAGCAAGCAGCTTTTGATGATTTGTTTTGTTAGGAAGGAGCGGAGAAACAGGCTCAGTTGGAGAGATCGCTGAGGGAAAAGTCTGCCGTGGAAAAAGAACTTGAAAAGGTTAGAAGCGCCCGCTGTTACAAACCGTTTTGTCAGGCCGATAACACCCACTTCTATAAACTGTCATGAAGGAAAAACACTTTTTTCCTTCCTCATTTCCTCCTCATTTCCTTCCTCATTTCCTTCCTCATTTCCTCATTTCCTTCCTCATTTCCTCATTTTCAGAGGATGATTATGGATATACTCGGTTAAAATGCTGACTCGTCCCCAGTCGTCTTTCTAGGCAAGACGCGCTCCCCTCGACCGCGCTCCACTCTTCAATTGAGAGACGACTGGGGACGAGTCAGGTTAAAATGTGTAATTTATTTGAAACACAATACATTTTTTCCGCTTTCTAGAAAAACAGTCGGTCGTATTGTCCAGTGCTTTAACTTATCAACCGACAACGTTTTTTTTTTTAATCAGGTGTATATCCCACAATATAATTGGGATTTTTGTCGTCTCTCTTGCTGCGCATGAAATAAACCGTATTTTTTTTCCTGTAGTTGTATCAAGAGGGTCCTTCCGAAATTGCGCGGGCTGGAATGACCTTTGAGGAATTACAGAAGCGATCCGGTCATGCCGAGAGAACCCGGGACGAGGCTTTACGGAAAGTAGACAGCCTCAACTCCACGCTCAAGAAAATGGAAACTAAGTAAATATTTTAATATTTAAAATGGTTTTAATGGTGAAAATTTTCACTTTTCCCATATCGCTCCTGCATTTCCCATTCGATGCAGAAAACCTGGCCAAATTTTAGAAGTTTGTCCTGTAATTTGGTGTATTGGGATGTTTTTTCCTTCTGTTGCGTTTGTAAATCTACAACTTTCATCCGTTGTCAGACGAGGTGGCCGAGTGGTTAAGGCGTTGGACTGCTAATCCAATGTGCTCTGCACGCGTGGGTTCGAATCCCATCCTCGTCGTTTTTAGTTTTTCCTTTTTTTTGTAACCTGTTTGCTTAATAAGATTTTCAATATTTTATAATAACAGAACATGCATTACTCACTCTATATCTAGATAAATTATTAGTGTAATCGTTTTCAACTAGTTCGGCTTTTCTGCCATTCTCGTTTCTTTCCATTTTTTGGCGATTTTACGTGACAGGAAAATACAGTTGCAGAATTAAAAAATAAACATATTAAGACAAAACCAATGCAAACCAAATCAACTATTTAATTTAATTAATTAATCCTTGAAAACCATTTGTTTGGAAGAATCAATGCTCGACCTTAGCGGTAGTCCACTAGTCCAGGACTAGTAAAAAATGGGTTTGGGCTAGTAACATTTGAGAACCACTAGTCAATGGGCTACTCGTTTGGCTACCAGATGATGCCTGTTGGCTAGTGAATTTCAGACCCCACTAGCCAAAGGACTAGTAAGCCAAAAAGTTAAGGTCGAGCACTGCAGAATGTATCCGTTTTTTACGTTACATAATTCTGAATAATGTGTCCAACCTCCTTTTGAGCTATGGAATCTAGACGCTACATAATAATTATTCATATGAATGGTTTTGCACTTGCCCTCCCTTTGAAAACGAGACTAAAAGCAACTCGGATATAGTGAGTTCCATAAACTGCAAAACAGTCGGTTTTTCCCTCCAAGCTTGAGGGGGACGTGCAATGGTTCTGCAGTCTATGAGTGCGAACGTTTGTCTCGCTTTTTACCACTAGACATGAACAAGAGAAATGTCAAGGTACATCAGAAAATAGCGAACTAAGAAGAAGAATAAAACAACTGGAGGAAGAAAACGAAGAAATGTCGGATAACAGACTTCAATTAATAGGTAAATTAATTGCTTCATGAAATATTTTTAAAATGCACGTTTCAAGGACTTTGTTGACCTCCCACGCAGACTTTCTCTGCGTAACCGCGCAGACTTTTTCTGCGTAACCGCGCCTGCAATCACGTGTTTGCTTTGGTTTCACGTTTGCTGAGCTCTGTAGCTGGTTGAAAAAATCTCGCGCCACGTGATTTTGCCAATCAGGACAAGTACGTGATTTTTAACAAATTATGACCTGGGTTGCACGTGATTTCCCGCGCTTGGTATCAGTTGCATGTTTTCCCGCGCTTGGCACGAATATTCCATGTTTTAAATTACAGAGTAAAAATGTCCGGTTCTCTATTACCGAATATGATTACTTGATTTTTAATTTCAAAAGCAGAGTGCCCAATTCAAAACTGTAAAATGTCCCAGGTTGTTGTTGTTGTTGTTGTTTTCTTAAGATACAGATAGTTACATTGGGAAGGTATTTTTTGAATTTGAACTCCTTAGTTGCGCAAGCGCTCTTACAGCTCTCAACGCCATCAACGCCATCAAGCCCTTGTCAGCTTGGCCAATTCTAATATTCAGTGTGTTTAAAATCGGTGTCCGTGTCATCATCTCGAGGTTTGCGGCATGTTGTATCAAACAATGCATCCGTTTAACTTGGCCGTAATTCTGTTTTTCCTTTCAGATGAAATAGACAAACAAAAACGAGAACTTCTCTCCGCCAAACAAGCCAAGGACACAGCTGAACACCAGTGCATTACAGAGGTATTTATTCCAATAATTTATTAGCTGTTTTCGCATCTCCTTCATTCCCCAAAAGCCTGCTAAGAGTGCCAAAAATAGAAAAAAAAAATCCCAAATTTCATTTTGTAAAACATTAAAAAAAAAACATACAAAAGCACTGCTGAAGAGGTTTCATTTGAATGGTCACATCATAGGATTTCATCAACAGACTCAAAAGTTAGAACAAATGGTACCATGCAAAAGGACTGCTCAAGAGGTTTCATTTGAATGGTCACACCATAGGATTTCATTCACAGACTCAAAAGTTAGAACAAATGGTACCATGCAAAAGTACTGCTGAAGAGGTTTCATTTGAATGGTCACACCATAGGATTTCATCCACAGACTCAAAAGGTAGAACTACACTACATGTCTTCATAACTGACTCTGGGAGCGAAAAGGTAAATAGGCAGTGCTAAACGGGATCACGCGATCTCAATATATAGCCTTCAACATAGCTTAGTTCCTGTTTCAAACTATCGATTGTCAAGGTCATGGACGAGCGCTAATTCGCGGCATGTCCTGTTTCCATGTGGTCACTTCAATCGCTGAGCAATCATTCAGATACCAGCCTTAATGATCAGAGTCAAATCTATCTTTGTAATTATATCAATGAATGATTAAGCATTCAGGTCATGAGAATTAAGAAAACGATCACCAAATACCAGCCTTAATGATCAGATACCAGCCTTAATGATCAGAGTCAAATCTATCTTTGTAATTATATCAATGAATGATTAAGCATTCAGGTTATGAGAATTAAGAAAACGATCACCAAAGACGAACTACTTTGATATTTAAACAACTTATCTACACTAGTATTATAAGAAATGCATGGATACTAGAAAGGAGAATTTGTCTGTTTTCATTGGAGCAAAACGCCTAAAGGCTGATTTAGACGGCACAACTTTGTCGCCGCATGCGATTTTTTGTAGCACGCGCTGCTTGCGTCAGTCGAAAATTGTATACAACTCGCATCATATAACATTGAATGTGGATACGATTGTGGTAGGGTTTTAAAACATGTTTCAAAATCCTAAAACATTTTTTTTCGTGTTGCATGCAACATGAAGTTTTTTTCCCGCAAACCAGCGCAGCGTTTTCAGTCGACTTTGTATTTGTTATGCTTAGCTTTTAAATCAAAGAATATCGAATCCTTGTTGGTAAACTTACTGCACATAACACAGCTTTTTGGGCCCGAAAGGTTTTCCTGACTTTCGAGATACGCGCGCCTGCAGGTTGCATGCGATAGTTGCAGGCAAACGTTGTGCCGTCTAAATCAGCCTTAAGACATCTGTCATAACCTTTTTTTTATATTCTGTTGTTGTAAATCGGTTAACAATGTAAAATACGCAATTCAGCTTCTGGTTGCCCAAGTATTTTTTCAATAAACTATCTATATACCGTAAAAACCGGCATATAAGCCGCACGTTTTTGCTCAAAATTTTCGCTCAAAATCGGGGGTTGCGGCGTAGAGCAGTTTTCAATAGCCCTTATCGTAGATGAGTACGCCACGCCAACATATCAGCGGTTTCTCGCTTTCTTGACCCTATAGTCTCGTTTTGATGTTTACGCTCATCGTCGTCGGAGGTTCTCGTAAACATCAAAACGAGACTATAGGGTCAAGAAAGCGAGAAACCGCTGATATGTTAGCGTGGCGTACTCATCTACGATAAGGGCCATTGAGTGTCGAAAGTAATTACACAATTGCTTTGGTTTTTCATTGCTACGCTTTGTAATTGGTTAAAAAATCTCGCGCCACTTTCTCGACCAATCAGAAGTAAAACCAAAACCAATCGTGACTTGCTCGCACGCGTTTTCCCGCGCTTGGCGCCGCCGACATGTAATTGCTTCGAGCTCTGATTGGTTCATTGGATTGTTTACGACTGCTGTGATTGGTCAGAGTAATTACTTTGGTTTTGGTTTTACGACACTCAATTGAAAACCGCTCTATTTGTCTTTCCAGGTTGCGTCGCTAAAGCAACAGCACGAGTTACGTGAAAGTGAATTTGAGTCGCGACTGCGAAGCGTGGAAGACATGAACAGACGGTCAGTAAACGAACTCAGAGAAATGCTCACGGCACAACAGAAACTCGGGGCTCAGTAAGTAAACTATGATTTGCTGTTGTAGTGTTTAAAAAAGCCCACTTCCGGGCAATTTGCATCTCGACTTGGGGACGAGATAGTATTTTTGCTTGCAGACTTGAATCATTCTTTTTTGCCGAAGAAAAAAAAATGGAAAATATACATCGCGTCGCCAAGTAGAGGTGAAAATCGCGCATGTAGCGACATTAACACGGGTGACACGGTAGCTGAAAATAACGGCAGGAAAAAAATAGCGAGAATTTCAACGACCCGAATTTTCGTGAAAACCTAAAAATTCTTTGTTTCGTATGCAGTGTGCAAACGTAATTACGGGAGTCATTCATACCGCGAGCTGGCGAGGCGACTTTTTCAAAACGTGGCTTTGTGAGCAAAAAATCCTTACAAGAAAATAAAAAACTCTTTTTTTTAAATTTGCGTTTAAACAGCAATTACAACCTTACATAAAGTATCTACTTTTACAAGAACGAACACTGAAGTAAAAAGAAAAAATATATTTACATTGTCAGGCGTAGGAGACAAGTAGAACCCCCTATAGTGTGCGTTCAACAAAAGAAAAGTTTAATATCTTTTAAAATATGTACGTGAAAATTACCCTTTAATGCCATAAAGCAGTTGATTTGGTTTGCACCCAAAAGTTAATAAGCTTGAATTGAAAGAAATTTACAGGGGCTTTAAACGGTGAACAACTGAATAACGAAGGATTTGCTGAAAACTGTAACCAGTAACTTATATGCTTTTCACGTCAGGTGAATTATAGGAGACGAGGTGGCCGAGTGGTTAAGGCGTTGGACTGCTAATCCAATGTGCTCTGCACGCGTGGGTTCGAATCCCATCCTCGTCGTTCTTAGTTTATCTTTTTGCTTTTGTAACATGCATTACTCACTAC
The DNA here is from genome assembly GCA_024195265.1 of Dendrophyllia cribrosa. Classification (NCBI taxonomy): domain Eukaryota; kingdom Metazoa; phylum Cnidaria; class Anthozoa; order Scleractinia; family Dendrophylliidae; genus Dendrophyllia; species Dendrophyllia cribrosa. Next base: position 8,854,022 of record JAJLRJ010000005.1, read on the forward strand.
AACTTTCTTAAAGTAGTATGTTCCTGTCACGTAAAATCGCAAAAAAAAAGAAAAAAAAAAAGAAACGAGAATGGCAGAAAAGCCGAACTAGTTGAAAACGATTACACTAATAATTTCCCTAGATATAGCGTGAGTAATGCATGTTCTGTTATTTATTATAAAATATTGAAAATTAAATTAAAGAAAAAAGATAAACTAAGAACGACGAGGATGGGATTCGAACCCACGCGTGCAGAGCACATTGGATTAGCAGTCCAACGCCTTAACCACTCGGCCACCTCGTCTGACAACGTATAATAGTTGTAGATTTACAAAGGCAATAGAGCCCAGACTAACGAAAAGACCACTTTGACCACCAACAGACCACTTATAAGAATTTGTATGGTACTTGTTATTGTTGATTTTAGTAGGGGAACGAAAAATGACAATAAATTAAACAAATGTTGTCAATGTTTTGTCTCTTGACTGTCTTGGAGCTTCAATTAAAGCGCATTTTAAATTTTTAGTTTTCTCTTACCTTGAGTGCCCTAGAGGCTCCAGGACAGTCAAGAAACAAGGCATGGTCAAATAAAGTTCCATACAAATCCCTATATTTTGCCACTATGTGGTCAACCTCGTTTCCAGGGTTTTTTCCTTTTAACATTGGGAGGGGCGGGAAAAGACCCTGATATCGGCCGGTCACGTTCCCAACATAAATATTTCATAGAGCAGTAAACAAAAAGAAAGAAAAAATAAAAACGACGAGGATGGGATTCGAACCCACGCGTGCAGAGCACATTGGAT